>VZQC01000334.1:842279-887184 GCA_009823505.1 Rhizomys pruinosus
AAAAAAAAAAAAAAAACTCAAGCCCAGATGGATTTATGGCAGAATTCTATCAGACTTTTAAAGAGGATCTACAAACATTATTACTCAAGTTATTCAAAAGGATATAAACAGAGGGAAATCTACTAAATTACTTCTCTGAAGCCAGCACCACTCTAATAGCAAAACCAGGCAAATATACAACCCCAAAAGAAACTACAGACCCATATCCTTAGTGAATATAGATACAAAAATTCTCAACAAAATGCTTGCAAACCACCATTAAGCACACATCAAAAAGTTCACACACCATGATCAAGTCAAATTTATTCCAGAGATGCAGGGATGGTTCAACACAGGTAAATCAATAAATATTATAAATCATATAAATGGACTCAAAGACAAAAACCACATGGTCATCTCGATTGATGCAGAAAAGGCCTTTGATAAAATTCAGCACAACTTTAGGTTTAAAGTACTAGAAGGACTTGGACTAGAGGGAACATATCTCAAAATAATTAAAGCTATATACAACAAACCCACAGCCAATATCATTCTAAATGGAGAAAAACTAGAAGCATTCCTTTTTAAAGTTATGAACCCGACAAGGCTGCCCAGTATTTCCACTCCATTTCAATATAGTGCTTGAAGCTCTTGCCAGAGCAAGAAGATGAGATATGGAAATTAAAGGAGTTCTAATTGGAAAAGAGGAGGTCAAACTATCCTTTTCTTCAGATGACATGATATTATACCTAAGGGATACCAAATATCCCACCATGCAACTCTGAGAAATTATTAACAGTTTCAGTGAAGTGGCAGGTTACAAAGTTAATCTACAAAAATCAGTAGCCTTTCTATATGTCAATAACAAGCAATTGGAGAATGAGTACATGGAAACCTTTCCATTCACAATAGCCTCAATAAAATAAAATAAAATAAAATAAAATAAAATAAAATAAAATAAAATATCTCAGAACAAACCTGACTGAAGACATTAAAGATCTCTACAAAGGAAATTTTAAATCTTTGAAGGAGATTGAGGAAGACACCAGAAGATGAAAAGACCTCCCACGCTCATGGATTAGAAGAATTAATATAGTGAAAATGACCATCCTACCCAAAGTAATACATACATTCAATGCAATCCCAATCAAAATCTCCATGACTTTCTTCACAGCATTAGAAAAAACATCTAAAAATTCATATGGAAAAACAAAAGATTCTGGTATAGACAAAGCAACCCTGAGCACCAAGAGTAATGGGAGAGGGGCTACTATACCAGATTACAAACTATATTACAGAGCTATAGTTATAAAAACAACATGGTACTGGCACAAANGGGCTCTTCAGCCCACCCGGTACCTTCTGCTGGCCTCAGGAGATCTCAGATCTGAAGAGTCACACAATCCCACCTTTAATACCGGCTGGGAGGATAACTCCGCCCCCACAGCCACAAAAGCCAATCAAGCGAAAGACAGCTGGATTAAAGGATCAACAATCAGCCTTGCTGAGGCACCCAGTCCCTACCTGCTTTCCTGCTCTTCCTTCCACTGGCCTCAAGAGATCTCCGACCCTCTTCCTAAACACACACACACACACACACACACAAAGTGTACACATAATAAATATATATACATATATATGGCAAATAAACACTGGAAATAGATGAGAAAATGATCACTGTTCAACAGGAAAAGCAAGCAATTATATGGAGAACTCACCCAAAAATACAAATGGCTCATATATATGAAAAGCTACTAAACTTCATTTGTCATATGAGAAGGGTAAATTAAATTAAAATTACCCTGAGATAATGTTTGCCTATCCTGTGGCAGATCAGGTCTGATGACCTCTCTTGGGGAACCTGGGAGGAAAAGTCACTCTTATAATGCAGACTGAGGGATAAATCAGTATGAGCCCATGGAGGACCATTTATACAAATTCTAAAGGACATTTGCATATAGTCAGTAGTTCCCTGCAGCATTGCTTACAATGGCAAAAGAGTAGGAACAACCTATATGCTCAGCAAGAGGGGACTGGTTCAATAAAATTTGCTAAATAGCATGGCACTGGCATAAACACATTGAGTAATAGAATAGAATTGACCAGGTGTGGTAGCACACACCTTTAATCCCAGCACTTGGGAAACAGGCAGGCAAATCTCTGTGAGTTCAAGGCCAGCCTGGTCTACATAATGAGTTCTAGGACAGCTGGGGCTACAGGGAGCCCCTGTCTCAAAAAGACAGAAAAAATAAAAGGATGGAATTGAGGCCCCAGATTTAAGTTCACACACTTAGAGCCACCTGGTTTTTGACAAAGGGGCCAAAAACACACTGAAGAAAAGATAGCATGTTCAACAAAAAGTGCTGGTCAAACTGGATGACTACACATAGAAGAATGCAACTAGATCCCTATCCATCACCCTGCACAACACTCAACTCCAAATGGATCGAGGACCTCAATGTAAGACCCGATACCCTGAATCTCAGCGAGGAGAAGGTAGGGACTATACTGGAACTTATACACAGGAAAGGACTTTCTGAATAGGAATCCAACAGCCCAGGAATTAAGACCAGCAACTGACAAATGGGACCTCGTGAAACTAAACAGCTTCTGTACAGCAAAGGACACCATTATTCAAGTGAAGAGACATCCTACAGAATGGAAAAGTAATCTTTACCCACTATATGTCTGACAGAGGATTAGTATCTAGAATATAAAGTAACTTAAAAAAAAAAAAAAAGAGTGAAGGCATAGTGGTGCACACTTTCAATCCTAGCACTCAGGAGGCAGAGTCAGGTGGATCTTTGTGAATTCAAGGCCAGCCTGGTCTACAGAGTTGAAGGCATGCACCACCATGCCTGGCTCCTAAACAGAGTTCTTAAAAGATGAAACACAAATGGTTGAGAAATGTATTTTTTAATGTTCAATATCTTTAGCCATCAGGGAAATGCAAATTAAAACTACTCTATGATTTCATCTTACACCAATCAGAAATGGCTAACATCCAAAAAAACAAGCATGTTGATAAGGATGTTAGGACAGGAGAACACTTACTCACTGCTAGTGAGAGCAACCTGGGGCAACCACCATGGAAATCAGTGTAGAGATTCCTCAAAAAGCTAGCGAGGTGTGGGTGGGCACGCCTTTAATCCCAGCACTTGGGAGGCAGAGGCAGGTGGATCTCTGTGAGTTTGAGGTCAGTCTGGTCTACATAGCAAGTTCCAGGCCAGACACAGAGAAATCCTGTCTTTAAAAAAAAGCTAGAAATGGATCAATCACTCTTGGGCATATGCCCAAAGGACTGTATTCTACTACAGAGATACCTATTCATCCCTGTTCATTGCTGCTTTAGTCATAATAGCCAGGAAATGTAAACAAACAACAGAGGTCACCAGTGGGATGTACAGATAGAGAGGGCAGATGGGAAAGTGTCTGTGGGGCAAACTGACCTGCCACTCTGTTTTTGTGAATAAAGGTTTATTGGAACATAGTTGTGGCCATTTATTCTCTGTTCTTTCTCCCTGTAACAAAGTAATCACCACATTTTTTATTTGTTAGCCCCTTGTAAAAGCATTTATCAATCCTATGCTGTATATGTTCACTTTTATTTTATTTTTATGTGTATGGGGATGCTGTACTAAGACAGGCTGCCAATCATCTTGGACTCACAGGTTTTCTATTTGCTAGTTTGGAACAACAGTAAAAGAAGGATTTGGGAGTCCATGGGCTCAAAGACTGCAGTTGCCCACTCTAAGGGAAATGGCAGAGCCAGGTCCAACAGGTAGGCATGGGTGTGGCAGAAGTGAGCCTGGCTTTGCTTCTGGTAGCAGGAACCTTCAGGATAGCCTCTTCTCGTAACTGACCTGAGCAGAGTGAAAAGCTGGCTGGCCCACCTCCTATGCAAGACCAGTAAGTTCCTTTCTTCAAGAGCACAGGCTTGTGTCAGAGACACAGTCCATAGCATAGGCTGCCATGGGAAGAGCGAGAGTCCGGCCACACAGAGCAGGGACCTGACATGTTCTGCTCTAGGCTTTGCAGGGCACAGCTCAGTTCTAGGACTCGTTCTGGCAAGCCTCTCTGTAACTCCAGTCTACAGGCCAGGCAGAATGCACTGGGCTTCTTCTGCACCCCAGGGTAGTCAAGCCCCAGTTCCTCATCCTCCCCCAGGCTCTTCTTCCTGTGACCTCTGCTGCTCTCAACTCCTCAAGACACTTCCCCTCACCCATCCCTTTCCCCCCTGCCCCTTACCTTGTCTCTTGGGTTCTAGGTTCTACTTTTAGCTAACATGATATGTTCTAGAATCTAGGCCTTGGATTTTAGTCTTGCCACTAGCAATTACCAAATAAATCATCTGTCTCTAGACCTCAGGTTCTTCATGTGGAAAGTGAATAAGAGTCAAACCAAATCATCATTATTATTATTATATTTTATTTTGTTCTTTTTTTGAGTCAGGGTCTCCCTGCAGCCCCAGCTATCCTGGAACTAGCTACATAGACCAGGCTGGGCTAAAATTCACAGAGATCCGTCTGGCTCTGCCTCCTGAGTACTGGGACTAAAGGTGTACACTGCCTCCTGAGTGCTGGGATTAAAGGTGCACGCTGGGGAGGTATTACTATTATTTTTAAAGACAGTGTCTTATTACATAGCCCAAGTATTTAGGAACTCAGGATCCTCCTGCTCCAGCCTGCTAAGCAACCAGATTATAGGCATGTGCCACCACACCCAGGATCCCTAGACCAGGTTCATAGTCTTGGCAATCATGTCACTTTTTAAGTTTACATGGATTTTGCATCTGTCCCATGATATGTTATAGGCAAATGCTCTATCATGAGCTATACAGCCTCGTTCTATGTTACAGTATAAATGCAATTGCTCTCTCCCTAAATCTTTATACAAAAAAAAAAATCACTTGTATCTTGAGGCCACATGTGGTACTACCACCTGCAGGGTGTGAGGGAGAGGCAGTAGGTCCTTTTGGACCTCCAGGCTGGTGTGCCTGGTCTGTGGAATAAATATCAGTCCCTTCTAATATGTTCCACAGAACTGCCTGCACTTTGAACAGAGGATTCTGGAGGTGGTGTCCTTTCATAAAGGATGATTGTAATTGCTGATGGGGAAGACAGGAAGAAGCAGAGCATCCTTGAAGTGATAGTTCACACAGACAACCTCTCAGCTATTCTCGGCTTCAAATAAGACCCAGGAAACAACCTTATGACCCAGACACCAGGCTTTTCTATGAAACCTCTCCTTTATTGGCTTATTTTCAAACTCCCTAGACTATTTAAAAGCAAAACAATCAAGGGACAGGCCCTTTGGGACTCAGGTTCAGACACCAAGGACAGAGAGCTAGACAGTCAAGAGAGACTCACCATAGAGCCCAACAGCAGCTCCCTACAATCCTGGACACTGAGCTCTGGTGCAGGGAGGGTTTCTGTATCCATCACAAAGCCCTTGGGCACCTTGAAGGGGATACCATCCAGGGCATTCATCCTTCCAGAGGGGTGTGGAGATGGTTCAGAAGGCCAAGTTGCCTGGTGGCAGGGAGACTGTGCAGAGTCTTCAGTACCAGGGTCAGGTTGCGCTGTCCTATGTGGCTGTGTAGTACAGTGACCTCCACAACGGGAAGGAAAAGGGAAGTGGCCAATTCTGTACAAGAAAGGAAATCAGTAAAACAGAGCATCCATACTGACATAAACTGACAAGTCATATTTTTTTTAATTTTTAAAATTTATTTTCATATGTGTATGAATGTACTATCTGCATGCAGGTTTGTGCACCCGTGTCGTGCAATGCCACGGAGGTCAGAAGAGGGTGTCGGATTCCCCTGGAACTGGAGTTAAAGACAGTTCTCAGCCGCCATGTGGGTGCTGGGGATCGAACCTGGGTCCTCTGCAAGAGCAGTTGGCGCTCTTAACCGCTAGGCCATCTCTCCAGCCCTGACAAGTCATATTTTATCAGGCATGTCCAAGCTTGGCTCTTAGTCTGCATGTACTGCAAGATAGCTATGAAAGCAGCCCAATACAAAACAGTGAATTTTCTTAAAACAGCATGAGATTTTAAAATATTTTTATTATATAAAAAATAAAAAAAATAATTTTATATTATATAATATATTATATATATAAATATATTGGTCTTTTCGAGACAAGTCTCCCTGTAGCCCCAGCTGTCCTAGAACTCACTCTATAGACCAGGCTGGCTTGGAACTCACAAATCCGCCTGCCTCTACTCCCAAGTGCTAGGATTAAATTTTAACAGAGTGAGTTCCAGGACAGCTGGGGCTACAGGGAGACCCTGTCCTCGAAAAGACGGAAAAAAAAAAAAAAAAAAAAAAAAAAAGCATCAAATTTCATGAACTCTTGCAAAGAATAAAAGAAAATAATGAATTCTTTCTAATTCACTTTGATTTCAGCTTAACCTTGACAACAAACTTGGCAAAAAAAATGAAAAGCCAGTCTCACAACATAGTTGCAAAAATCGTAACAAAAAGAATTACAGAAAAACTCATACAACTCTGCCAAGCTACATATTTTGCTGGTGTAAACTGGCTAGCTAATTCTAAAATTAAAAGGGATGCAAAGGACCAAGAAAAGCCAGGACAATCTTTGTTTTTTTTTTTTTTTTAAGCTGTGTATATATGTGTATGAACATATGCCATGTGTGTATGGGTACCCCTGGAGGCCAGAAGAAGGTATCGGATTCCTTGGAGCTGGAATTATAGATGGTTGTTAGCTGCCTCATGTGGGTACTGGGAACTGAACTCTGGTTTTCTGGAAGAAGAGCCATCTCTCCATCCCCAGGAGAGAAAAAAAGACACAACAAAGTGGGAGAGCTACACTATCAGACAGCAAGACTAACTGATGCTTTCATTTAATTCTGGGCTTTTTGTTTTATTTTTATTGTTTTTGTCATTTTGAGATAGGGTCTCCCTGTAGCCCCAGCTGGCCTGGAACTCACAGAGATCCACCTGCTTCTGCCTCCCAAGTGCTGGGATTAAAGGCATGCACCACCATGCCCAGCCTAATTCTGGGCTTTTTTTGAGACAGACATGGTCTCATTATGTAGACTTGGCTGGCCTCAAACTCATGAACCTCCAGTCTCAGCTTCAGGCTAGGGCTGGGATCACAGGAATATGCTACCACATCTGGGATCACAGGGATATGCTACCACATCTGGCTAAGAACCTAAAAGTTATAGGAATTAAAACAGTGTGGTAGTGACACAAGCCCTACCAAGAGACCAGAGAATGAAAGTCCACAGACAGACCACACACACACAGACCCTGAATGGAGGACACCACCTTGCTGAGCAGTAGGAAAGGGGAAGCCTTTTCGGTAAATGGTTTTGGACTAAATGGACATTCACTTGGAGAACAAAGCAATTTGGGTCTGGAGGTATAGCTCAGTGTCAGAGCACCTGCTTAGCATGCCTGAGGCTCCACCCCAGAAACTGTGAAAAAAACCGACCCCAACTTCACAGCACACACAAAACTCAATTCACAGTGATCATAGATTTGAGTGATAATAACAGATAATTGAGTGAAATAACAGAGCTTCTGTTGGGCATGGTGACACATGGCTTTAAGTCCAGCACTTGGGAGGCTGAGGCAGACAGTTTTCTGTGAGATCAAGGTCCTCAAAGTCTAGATAGAGAGTTCCAAACCAGCTGGGGCTACAGGGAGACCCTGCCTCAAAAAGACCCAACAAATAACAAATACCCCACAAAAACCAAACAACAAAAAAACCCCAAAAGACTATATCATATATCATCACATTTAAATAAACATTCCTCAAACAAGTTCACAAAAGATAAATGATGCAGACTACAGAGCCAATCTTGGTGGCTTCAGGTCTGTAATCCCAGATACTTGGAAGGTGGAGATAGAAAGAGCAAAAGTTCAAGGCCCACCTGGACTACAGAGCAAGTTTAAGGCCAGGTTGGACACTTTAATGAGACTTAAAATAAGGCGTCTTTAATCCTAGCACTTGGGAGGCAGAGGCAGGTGGATCTCTGTGAGTTCAAGGCCAGCCTAGTCTACATAGTGAGTTCCTGGCCAGCTGGGGCTATAAGGAGACCCTGTCTTAAAAAGACCAAAATAAGCCAGGCGTGGTGGCACACGCCTTTAAATCTAGCATTTGGGAGGCAGAGGCAGGTGGAGTTTTGTGAGTTCAAGGCCAGCCTGGTCTACAGAGCGAATTCCAGGACAGCTGAGGCTACAGGGAGACCCTGTCTCAAAAAGACTAAAAAAGACCAAAATAAAAAAATAAAATAATTTTTTTTATTTTATTTTGATTATTTCTTTTTATTATATCTTATATATATATATATATATATGATCAGTGATAGAGTCCTTGCCTAGCATGCAAGAAGCCCTAGGTTCAATCCCTGGTACTACACACACCACATGAAGAAAATACTGATAAATTAGATTACATAAAGTTAGGAACTTTGGGGCTGGAGAGGTGGCTCAGTGGTTAAGAGCACTGGCTGCTCTTGCTCAGATCCCAGCACCCACATGGCAATTAACAAATGTCTGAAAGTCCAGTTCCAGGGAATCCAACACCCTCTTCTGACCTCTATGGGCATTGCATGACACGGGTGCACTCACATATATACATGTAGGCAATACATATAAAAAAAAATATATATATTTGTATAAAGTTAGGAACTTCTAGTCATTGAAGGTAAAAAAAAAATCAGAGTAGGAAAAGATGTTTATAACATATCTCCTGACAAAGGACTCAAAATCAACATGTAAAATGAATTTCTACAAACAATAAGAAATAGGCAAGAAGTACTAGAGAGATGGTTCTGGAGTTAAGAATGTGTACTACTCTTGCAGAGGAGCAGAGTTCAATTTCTAGAACCCACATTGAGCAGCTCACAACTGCCTTTAACTCCAGATCCAGGGGATCCAATTCCTCTGGGTTCTTTTTTCTTTTTTATGTGTATGAATGTACTGTCTGCCTGCAGGTTTGTGTACCCATGTCGTGCATGCCGCGGAGGTCAGAAGAGGGTGTTGAATTCCCCTGGAACTGGAGTTAAAGACAGTTCTCAGCCTCCATGTGGGTGCTGGGGATCGAACCCAGGTCCTCTGCAAGAGCAGTTGGCGCTCTTAACAGCTAGGCCATCTCTCCAGCCCCCTCCTCTGGGTTCTTTAGAGGCATACCCACATACAGACACTCAGAGACATATACAGAAAGATAAATAGACAGACAGACACACAGACACAGACACACACACATACACACACTCTAAAATAAGCCAGGCGTGGTGGTGCATGCCTTTAACCCCACCACTTGGGAGACAGAGGCAGTTGGATCTTTATGAGCTCAAGGCTAGCCTGGTCTACATAGTGAGTTACAGGCCAGCTGGGGTTACAGGCAGACCCTATCTCAAAAAAGACAAAAATAAAAATAAAAATAAAATCTGGAGAGATGGCTAGATGGTTAAAAGCACTATCTGCTCTTTCAGAGGTCCTAGGTTTGGTTCTCAGCACTCACATGGCAGCTAACAACTATCTGTAACTCTAGTTTCAGGGGAATATGACATCCTCTTCTGATCTCCAAGGACACTACACAACATGGGTGCACTTACGTACATGCAGGCAATACACTCATGCACATAAGATAAATAAAATATGAAAGTCAATCAGTATTGGTCCATAGTATCTATCAAAGATGAAATTCTGGAATTTAATCTCATTTTTTATATCATGTGTTTGTCTTTCAGCTAAGAGAAAGTGAAGTATCTACCCTTGTTTACTATAACAGGAGTTTAGGGATTTGAGTCCACTGCCTTGAAAAAGACCTCTTTCACATGGATTCAAGCTCACAGCTACCTATAATATAAATCGAAAGTCCTGCCCACAGCCTGGCATTTTGCAAACAATCAGGGAGCCTGGACCAGGATGTGCCTCCGGCTCCACACAATCTGTCATCCCTGCCAGGATGCGCAAAGCCCTGCTCCTTGGGGTCACTGTGCAGTCATCCTGTTCTCAACAGGAGGGCTTCGTGCAAAGGGGTAGGGTGGGTAATCTGAGTGCTGACAGGTCAAGTGAGGGGAAGTGGGCAAATCCCTTAATTCCCTCATCTCCTCCCCCTTCTGTCTATTCTCTCCAGTGTCTTCCTGCCTATAGGACTCATCTCTTACTGCCTGAAGACATGTCCTGTCCTGCCTTTTGTCCTGTTCTGCCTTTCACAGGATCAAACCCACCCTGGGGTACCAGCAAATCATCTGGCCTGTCAGCTCATCCTTATCAGGCACTTCTGAAGGAGACACAGGAAATCTCTGTGGGTTGTGCTACTGTCAAATTTATCCTTCATAGTTTCAGCTACCATTTGAATTCTGAATTATAGGGAAGACCCCAGGTTCTATTGAGGCTGGAGTATGAACTGCTTGTCTGCTTAAGATGGTGTAGACAGAGCACCCTTCTCCCCCATCTTCTACTGGATGTGTGCATCTTAACAGCTGTTCTTTGTGCAGCCCTGCATTTATTTCAAGACTGACTTTAGACTCTGAAGATTCTAAGGATCTCACTGAAGAGCAGCAAGGGTTTCAGTGTAAAATATGAGCCTTTTGAACATATTTTAAAATAAGCCATTGAGTAAGGGGCATGGTCCCCCCCACTCCATGTGAGGCTTAGGAAAGCTTTAGCAAACAGATGGGACTTGGCTTGGGCCCAAAAGAGTGGAAGGAAAGCCTGTGAACTGGAAAAGGGTCAGACAGACAACAGGGCATCCAGAGAAGGAACAGCTTGGGACAGAGAGCAGAGACAGAAACCTGCAGAGTAAGGTGAAGGGGTCACAAGCTGCTTGTGTATGCTAGGAAGCTGTCTGCAATAGGACTGAAGGGTAGACTGGGGTCCTGCTGGGCAGGGCTGAGTTCTCAGTAGTTAGCAGAGAAAGCCCTGAAGAGGAGCTAGGGTGGGGCTGGGATGAGGGAGACGTGAGGAAAGCTAGGCTGTGCAAGCGATCTTAATTCTATAAGCCAGTACTTCTCTAAATCTCATATGGGGTGTGGCCATTGGGCAACAGCTTAACATAGGGTTGGAGAGTAGGGTGGGTGGAAGTTGCATAATTGTCCTAGGTGAGGCCTGGCCTGACTCTACTCTACATTGTACTCTTAATGACTAGTCCTTGCTCAGAACTTTAATTACCTGCCCCAAACTTACAAATTCTCCAGGTCTCTTTTGAGATCCAACACCTGCCTACGAGGCATCTTACCCAAGAGTTCTCAATTCAACATACACAAAGGGAAACATTAGCTTTCCTTCCCCAAACAGCTCTTCCTCCCCTCACACTGACATCAATCCAGGTGCTGAGACTCACCTAGACTCTTTCCTCTGCCCATCACAGCTCCTCTGTTTTCTCTGAGGAGTGACATAACCTCCATGCTACCATTGGGAATCTCACTGCGACAGCAACTTCCATGTGTCCTCTCAGGCTCCATTAGTGTAATTTCATTCCACACACTGATACAAGAGTTATGTTTCAAAATATGAAACTGCCAGGTATGGTGGCGCATACCTTTAATCCCAGCACTTGAGAGACAGAGGCAGGCGGATATCTTCAAGTTCAAGGCCAGCCTGGTCTACAGAGTGAGTTCAGGCTAGTTGGGGTTACAGGAAGACCCTGTCTCAAAAAGGTCAAAACAAAACAAAAAAAAAACAACAAGGCACCATCTGCCTAAAACCTTTCCGTAGTTCTCAGGTGCTTTCAGAGTAAAAATTAAACTTTTTTTTAAAATATGGAATACTTCACGAATTTGTGTGTCATCCTTGCACAGGGGCCATGCTAATCTTCTCTGTATCATTCCAATTTTAGTATATGCGCTGCTGAAGCGAGCACGTAAAAATTAAACTTCTGAAGGCTTGAAATACCTAGACTAAAAAAAAAAAATGAAATACCTAGACTGATTTTTCCTCTCCATCTTATTCCACCTAGACTAGTCTTCACTTATCATGGTCTCGAACCACCATAGCACCTTTGTATAGCTATTCCAGATACTGCCTGTGTTTTTCTCTGTCTCTTCCCCAACCTATTAAAACCTTTTTCTTTTCAGAGTTGAACCATCACCTCTTAAAAAAAGTTATATATATATATATATATATATATGTATAATTTTGTGTCTATCAGTGTTGCCTACATGTCTGTGAGCACAACTGTGTTGTGCAGTGCCTGAGGAAGTCAGAAGAGAGCACTGGATCCCCTTGAACTGGGGTTACAGACAGTTATTAACTGGTATGTGGCTGCTGGGAAATAAACATGGGTCTCCTCCAAGAGCAGCCAGTGCTCTTAACCGCTGAGCTATCTCTCCAGCCTCCCTCAAAAGCTTTTTCTAACCTACAAACTTGGTTAGGTATACCTACTAAAGTGGCTTTTAATCATTTTTGAGACAAGGTCTCAGGTTCTTAAATTCCATATAAGGCTGAGGGTGACCTTGGATTCCTGATCCTCCTGCTCTCACCTCCTGAGTGCTGAGATTACAGGTGTATACTACCACACCTGGTTTTATGGGGTGAGGACTGAACCCTTGCAAGGCTTTGTGCATGCTATGCAAGCACTCTAACTGAACTAAATCTCTACTCTCCTTTTTTTACTCTGACCCATACTGTACTCTGTGACCTGGGACAAACAGATATATACAGAATAGTAATGCTTACCCTTACTACATGACACTATTCTATATTACTTCACTTAAATATGCTATAGATGTGTCTGGAAAAAAAAACTTACTTCATTTCATGATCTCATAGAACCATGTCTTTCCTTATTTTCTGGTTGTTGTACTAATGGCTGCCTTCCTCTTACCCTGTGTTCTCTGGAGTTATGAAGTATTAGGTATTTTTCAATGGGCACTTCATACTAAATATCTGGGCAATGAAAAATGTAAGTTGGCTAGTATGTTCCCTTGAGCACCACCACAGCTATGATGAAGGACATCTGTACAACTCTCCAAACTCCAGGACAGCGGGAATTTTGCTGGCTCCTTTTTATGCTCTTAGCACTTCAAATTTAATACCTGGAAAATCATCTTCCAGAGGACACAGTTTAAACTCTGGTATTCTGATCTTGGTATGAATTAATCAAGTTGAGAAAAGCCTGTTGATATACAGTTATACATTCTAACACCATTCGTCTCAAAGACCTCAATCTTTCCTTCAGAGGTTATGAGAAAACAAATTTAATCCAAAGGCAAAAGGAATCTGTATTGAATGCAAATTCTTCATAGGCAGCCAGATGTGGTACATCAAGAACTATTGTGTGATACAAGTACAGCTCAGTATACCAGAATAATTTATCAGCTGTAAACATTCAAAAAGTTAATTTGGAAACACCTCATTTAATCTCCATTCCCTAGAATACTAATACTTAATAGCACTCAAATTCCTTTTATCTACTGCATATATTTAAATGGCACAAGACAAACTTTGTATTTACCTTGCAATTCCCAGGAGAGCTTCTCTGTAGACAAAACCGGAAGGCAGGAACCGCTAAACAGATGGTGTAATCCCAGCTAAGCTTCTCATGAAAAAGTCACATGGACATGGAAACATGAATGGCTTTAGAGATTAAATTGGTTGGCTTGTAGCAGCAAATTCTCAGAAAAGCACGAATTCAGGCTGTTTGGCTAAATACTCTTGGTACCTAACATACAATAAATCTTTCTCTTGTGGTTTGTTAATCATCTCTGTGTTTCCCTAATCCCTTAAAATAGGAAATAAAGACCTCTGTTAGTCTCTCACCAGTCCAGGGGTTCTTTTTTCTGGACCAAGGAACATTCATGTTTAATAAACAGTTTACACATAAGTGGGGAAAAAAGGATACAAGTTGGGAAGCGGCAATAGAATTATAGATCCAAAGTCTGTTTACTGAAGAGAAAGAAATGACAAAAAAGGCTGGGGCTCAGGGGCATAGCACCTGCCTAGCCCCAGCTGGCCTGGAACTCACTCTGTAGACCAGGCAGGCCTTGAACTCACAAAGATCCGCCTGCCTCTGCCTCCCAAGTGCTAGGATTAAAGGCATGTGCCACCACGCCGGCGAAAACGTTATCTTTAATACTTTATAGCAGGACACTGAGGTGAACATCTGTAATCCCAATACTCAAGAGGGCAGAGAAGGAAGATCTTGAGTTTGAGACCAGCATCCCTCAAAACAAAAATCATAGACATTAGGTTTCTTGAATTAGAAGTACACACCATGTCTACAAAGTATTCTTGTTATAAAACTCCAATCTAAATGTGATCAGACCTCTAGAGTGCTACCCAGTCATATAAGTTATATATAACTTAATTCAAACTAGGTACATTTCAGGTGCTCACTACCTGTTAACTATATGTTACAAGGAATATGGAAACAGAGGGGCATGAAATCACCAGGATACAGTTGGAAGGATGGAGGTGATGAGAACTCCTCAGGAATAAGGCGATTTTTTTTTTTTTTTGTCTTTTTGAGACAGGGTCTCCTTGAAGCTCCAGCTGTCCTGGAACTCGCTGTGTGCCACCATGCCTGGCCCTTATTAGTTTTATGTGTATGAGTATATTGCCTGCATGTGTATAAGTACACCCGTGTCGTGCAGTGCCTGTGGAAGTTAGAAGCGGGTATTGTATTCCCTTGGAACTGGATGGTTATCAGCCATGTGGGTGCTGGGACTCAAACCTGGGTCCTCTTAAGGGCAGCCGGTGCTCTTTACTGCTGAGCCATCTCTCGAGCCCCTAGCTGGCATTTTTTTGGTCTTTCGTCTTTTTTGTTTGAAACAAGGGTCTTACTATGTAGCCTAGGCTGATGTAGAACTCTCCCACCTCAGCCTCTCAGTTGCTGGGATTTAGGCCATGTGCCATCATGCCCGGACTATTTTGAAGCAAATATCAGACTTCTGATTACTTCATGAATATTTCAATATGCAGCCTTAAATTTTTTTTTTAATTTTTGTATGTGTATGAATGTACTGTCTGCATGTAGGTTTATGCACCCATGTTGTGCAATGCCCCGGAGGTCAGAAGAGGGTGTTGGATTCCCCTGGAACTGGAGTTATAGATGGTTCTCAGCTGCCATGTGGATGCTGGGGATCAAACCCGGGTCCTCCGCAAGAGCGGTCAGCACTCTTAACCGCTAGGCCATCTCTCCAGCCCCTTAAATTATTTTTCTAATGTAGTCAAAATGCTGTCATCAACATTTCTTAAAGAAATAGCCTTGTGCCGAGAATGGTGGCACATGCCTTTAATCCTAGCACTTGGGAGGCAGAGGCAGGCAGATCTCTGTGAGTTCAAGGCCAGCCTGGTCTACAGAGCGAGTTTCAGGCCAGCTGGGGCTACAGGGGTACCTTGTCTCAAAAACACCAATAATAATAATAATAATAATAATAATAATGATGTTACTTTGAGGAGTGGGAGCTCTGGCAGCACAGGCCCTGTGGGCCCCCTGGCATGGCTGCGGTGCAACCCATGGGTTCTGAAGGTGGTATTCCTACTGATGAGGAGCAGGCTACCGGGCTGGAGAGGGAGGTCAGGATTGCTGCCCAGAAGGACTGGACCCATACAATATGCTAGTCCCAAAGGCAGCTTCAGGCACCAAGGAAGACCAAAACTTAGTCCCATCCATCACCAACAAGTGAATAGTGGGCTGCATATGTGGACACCTGTACTGTCTTCTGGTTCTGGCTGCACAAAGGCAATACTCAACGATGGCCAAACTGTGGAACCCATTACAAGCTGGTACCCCACCAGCTGGCCCACTGAGCCTCGCATTAACTTCTCAGAATGTGACAAAAAGTTTCTCCTTTCCATTAAAGACTAGCCATTGTGTTGGCTCCTCCTATAAAAAAATAAAAAAAATAAAAAGTTTTATAAATCCAGGGTAAATGGTAAGGATGCAGATAAAACAAGATTGGCCATGAACTGGCAACTACTTGAAGCTAAATGATGGGGACATGGTTAAAATTGTTGTGTTTATTTTTCTATTTACTTTTGGATACATTTAAGTTTTCTAATACAAAAGATGCACTCACATTCTTTTTTCTTCTTTGGTGTGTTTTGGGACAGGGTCTCACTGTAGCCCCAGTTGGTCTGGAACTTGCTACTCAGACCATCCCAGGCTAGCCTTGAAATCAGAGATCTGCCTACTTCTGCCTACCAAGTGTTGGGATTAAAGGTGTACTCCACCATGCAGCCATCATTCATTCTTCAAGTTTATACTAAGTCTTTCTAAGCCTGAAAAGGAACAGTGGCTGCTGCCACTATAACCCATGGGCAATAAACCAGGAAAAATACACAAAACAAAGTAATGTTCACTTTCTAAAAACCTTGCAGAGGCCTAATGAGAGAAGAGGAAGTGGCTCTTCTCCAGCCAGTATTCAACACCTACTTTTCTTGGTTTAGACATCTAAGTCTCCAGAGTCCCTGCATCATACTCCCTGACCCATCAATGCAAACAGCATAGTGAAGTGATAAGGCTACCCTGACACCATGCATCTCATAATCCATCTTTTATCTCTCTTCTTCCTGCAAGCATATCACAGAGCAAGCAGATTAAAAAAAGAAAAAAAAAAAAAGACTTTATAAGATCAAACTTTGTAAATGAATGGCCCTTATTCCCTAGCTGTAAAGTATAATGCATAAATTGAGCTATGCAGATTAAACTACAAAAAGGGGACAAAAGCTTCCAACCATACATTTCCAAAGTTGATGGTTACCAATCAGATTTAGAAAAGTTCATGTTTAAAATTCATTTTCCTGTAGCAAATGCCTATTTAATGAACTTAAATTCTGAAGTGAAAATCTCTTAGCAATGTGAAGGTGAAATATGTTAAATGATTTGAGACAATAAATCAGGACAAAGGCTCAAACTAAAAAGTGAAAATGGCATTTATTGAGCTTTTTGGAAATTAAACAAAATAACTGGCAAAACTCAGAAAACAAAACAAAAACCTTAACATGTCCATGACTGATCATCTCCAAGCACTTATAAATGAATATAAAAAAATAAAATGTATCATTTTTATTTGCTCTTCTCCCAACTTTTACTCTATGGATGTTCTTGGAAGCTTGAGTTCCTTTAAACAAACAAAAACCCCAGCTATCCTAGCTCCTGCAGTGTGACTGAATTTAAGGTCCCACTCCCATTAGGAAACAAATTTCTATTCCCAGAGATCCTAAGCTACCAGATCCTTCAGAATTCTAAAACCAGTGCATTCATGAAAATACAGGCACATCCATTAAAACATGATCCAATCTGGGAAAAGTACTTTTCAGGTGTTCCAAGTTCTCCATACAACAACTGAAGTAGGCTGTCATTTTTTTTGGCAGGCAGCCTATAGCCACACTATCTTCCTAACCAATAGCCTTCTAGGCTGCACCAAAACTGGGAGGTCAAATTTTTTACCTTTATTCCTGGGAGTCAGAGGGCTATCAGGGTAGGATAAAGAGGAGTTTTTACATCAAGCTGCCTTCACACTCAGTGTTGGTGAAAGGGCCACTAACTACCCTGCACACACCTCCATGGAGTAACTGAGTGTGCTGACCATACTTACCCATCAATGTACAAAACCCCTAAAATAAATCAGCAGGTCACACTGGATCAAGCCCCTCAAAACAGAGGCAAATTTGGTGAACCAAAGCCACTGTTCATGTAACAAGCTCAGTTCACCTAAGTCTTTTCCTGAAGAAGCTTATCATCTCCTGGTTGAAGAGGAAACTCTGGCCAGGGCAGACACAGAAGCAAGCAGAACTTCAGGCTAGGGAAATGCCACATGGAGTTTAAGTAGTGCAGAAATCTACAGCGTGCGACGGCAGCATCACTAACATCTAGAGGTGCAATGTGCGAGGAGGCCTGGACCACACTCCTGGAGCATCTTTTTCTAATGCAGTTTAATGGCAGTTGCCCAGATGTCGTTGCTGGGGAGCGGGGGAAGGACCCATCCTTGGGGAATGGAGTTGCCCTTGGGATGATCAGATGGCACCAGGTATTGATCCCAATCATGCCTTGATAAGAACATTATAGAATAATGTTTATGTTTATTTTTCCTCAATCAAGATGTTCAGAAACCAAATATTTTATTTCTAGGACATAGCTTTCAAATGACAGATGGACTAACCCATTAGAGAACTTGGTTTCTAGAAAGTAGGCAAAAGGTCACAATAAATGTTCACATTTAGAGAAAAAAAACTCAGAACTTTCAGCTGGATGGACAATCAATGTACAACTGATCTTCATTATTTGTAGAAAAAAAATTCTGTTAATTGAGACAGGACCTATGTAGCCAGACTAGCCTCGAACTCCTTATTTTCCTATCTCCACCTCCCAAGTGTTAGGATCACAGGAAGGCATCCCACATTTGGCTGCAAATTTAAATCACCACCATGGCACTTGGATGGACACCTGCAAGTGCAGAGTGGAAAAATGCCATCAAGATGCACATTTCTAGCTGTGGTCAAACAGGGCAACACTCACCCTGCCTTCTTATTTTCAGCTCTTAGGGTATAAATTACTGTTCCTTTTGTGGTCTGTTTAGTGCTACACATTTCACAGATCTGTGCTTTTTACTGATAATGTCTGCTGTTTAAAATAGCCTCCATAGCCAGGCATCCTAGCACATGCCTTTAAACCCAGTACTTGGGAGGCAGAGGCAGGCAGATCTCTGTGAGTAAAAGGCCAGCTTGGTCTACATAGTGAGTTCCAACACACACACACATACACATACACACACACACACACACACACACACACACACACACACACACACAGAGGCATCCATGAGTAAAAGGCCAGCCTGGTCTACATCGTGAGTTCCAACACACACACACACACACACACACACACACACAGAGGCATCCATGTGTTTTGGTGAAGTTCATAGTGAGTTCCAACACACATACACACACACACACACACACACAGGCATCCATGTGTTTTGGTGAAGTTCTAGTCGGTGTTCCTTGGGGTAAGAGCTGCAATACACCTTGTGGAGAAGGTACACACACTATGAGCTTCTTTAGGATAGGGTTACAGTGCAGCTAGCCCTCACTCAAGACTTATCAGCAAATACATTCATACATTTCTTCAAACAGAGATACACAGGAAACAAGGCACTGATGAGCTAATAAAAATGTGACAGGAGGGCTGGAGAGATGGCCTAGCAGTTAAGAGCGCCGACCGCTCTTACAGAGGACCCGGGTTCGATCCCCAGCACCCACATGGCGGCCGAGAACCGTCTGAAACTCCAATTCCAGGAGAACTCCAGTTCCAGGGGAATCCGACACCCTCTTCTGACCTCCGCGGCACTGCACGACACGGGTGCACAAACTTGCATGCAGACAGTACATTCATACACATACAAAAATAAATAAAATTAAAAAAAAATTAAAAAAAAAATGTAACAGGAGGCTTGCATCAGTCTACCTGACCTTGTTTCCTTTAGGAGCAATATTCTGTAAAGCAACATTCATAGTAACCCAACAGACATACCTATCATGAATAATGTGTTAAAACTTGTGCATCAGGGCTGGGCATGGTGGTACTCGCCTTTAATCCTAGCACTTGGGAGGCAGAGGCAGTAAGATCTCTGTAAAATCAAGGCCAGCCTGGTCTACATAGTGAGTTTCAGGCCAGCTGGGGCTACAGGGTAACCCTGTCACAAAAAGACAAAAACACCAAAAACAAAAACAATAAAAAAAACTTGTGCATGAGCCAAAATGAAACTCTTCCTGGAAAAGAAATCTGATAGGCTATTGCATTCTTTCCTGAAAATGAGAAATTACTGGAGCTTTGGAAGGGACTTCATAGTTATTTTCAAGCCATACCTTTAAGACCCTCATGTCTCAAGATGCTTGAGAGTCTAGAAACAGCAAAATGCTTCTAGTCGACAAATTTAAACTGCCTCTGATACTCAGTCAACTCAGTTTGTTTTATCTACTGATTTCTCAAGACTCCAGGTAAGAAGGGACTGCTGCTGCACATTCTAGGCCACCATCTCCATTTCATAGCTGAGGACAGTAACTCACAGCAGCTGGGAATTATTCAGTTCATGATTAACCACTAGCTCAATTGAGACCTTTGTTTCCAGCTCTCTTGGGCTTTGACCTGCTCAGGAGTCAGCATAGGTCTTAACCTCCACAGGCAACTACTCAGGAGAGAAGGTTTCTCTTCTTGGGCTGACCAGTACCAGAACAGAAATAGAAAAATGAAGCAGGGCATGGTGGTCCACACCTTTAATCCCAATGCTCAGGAGCCAGAGGCAGGTGGATCTGTGAGTTCTAGGCTAGTCTGGTCTACATAGCAGTCACAGCTGAGTTTTACTTCTTTTTTTTATTTGGTCTTTTTGAGACAGGGTCTCCCTATAGCCCCAGCTGTCCTGGAACTCACTCTGTAGACCAGGCTGGCCTTGAACTCACAAAGATCCACCTGCCTCTGCCTCCCAGATGCTAGGATTAAAGGTGTGTGCCACCACGTCCGGCGAGTTTTAGTTCTTCACTTGTTCAAATGGAGGCATTGAGTTCTCAAGAACCAATGAGGACTTTTAAGCATAGGTGGCACCTTCCAAATTTGACATCATAACCCCCAAAAGATGCAGTAACACACCTCAACAACTTAAGTGTTACATCAAGTGCTTACTGCTACCCAAGAGAAAGGTGACAGAGAGCCTATCTTTCTGACCTTATCTGAATGAGTGCAGGCAGGGAGTGCTCAGCCTGGAGGTAATACTGACGGAAAGGCTGCAGGAGGTGAGCAAGTGGGAACTCATCTGAAAGAGAAAAGGCAAAGTACATCACCATGTTTGCTGTCCACAGCACATCTCTCAAGACAAGGAAACTAATGACAAGATCAAACATATCTCCTCTGTAGCCCTGACTTCTACCATTTAGTTTAGTATCTCAACTGCTGCCTGCCACTTCTTGGCTTAAGTTGGGTCTCCCAGGATGAAAAGAGATGTCAGACTTACCTGCATCTCCAAATAACTTGGACTCAATTTCTCGTTTCTGAAGTAAAAGTTTCTCTTTTTCTTTTCTCTGTTTCTTTTCCAATTCTCTTTTTCTTTCTTCCTCTTGTTCTCCTTCTAGCATAACTCGGAGGGCTCGCTCTTCAGCTTCATACAGTTCAGAGCGCTTTTTAATGAGTTTTCTCAGTCGCAGAAGATGGTGCTCAAAAGTCCCGTCTGCTGAGGCTGGAGGACAGACCCCTGCACAAACAGAAGCCAAAGGCACATACTCTCTCTTTTTTGAGACGGGGTCTCACGTAGCCTGGGTTGGTCTAAAACTAAGTTCTGGGATCACAAGTGTGTGTCCCTATACCTGGCCCAAACACCATTTTCAATATAACTGTTTCTTATCCCAGATCCATGTTCCAGTAAGACCCAAAAGTCCTATTTGTATGAACTTACTCAGACTCTGGAAATTCTACACACTGTCAATTTCACCCTCTCTAGCCCCTCCTTTCAGTTGGATAGGATACTCACTAAAGGTTTAACTTTGTCAGTTTCTGAAATCCCCTCAGTATCAACTCCCAGACATAACAGAGGCTCTCCCTGTGCCAGAGAACACCTGGTGAGAAGACATACACACTAACCATGTTGACTGATAGCACAGCTGGCTACTGACTGTGAGGTGACCAACTGTTTTGCTTTGTGTGCTTTTAGCACTAAAAGCCTTATGTCCCAGGAACTGGGATTGGAGCTCCAGAAAACTGGGATATCTATCATACTGATTTAACTTCAAGGTCAGCTATCTCATAGCTAGCTTAGAAAAATTTGTTTGCAGAATAGTGATATCAAAGAATAATTATTATTTTTGAGACAGGGTCTCCCTATAGCCCCAGCTGGCCTGGAACTCACTCTGTAGACCAGGCTCACCTTGAACTCACAGAGATCCACCTGCTTCTGCCTCATGAGTGCTAGGATTAAAGGCATATGCCACCATGACTGACTTAAAGATGGTTCTTAGCACCATGTGGGTGCTGGGAATTGAACCCGGGTCCTCTGCAAGAGCAGTTGGTGTTCTTAACCGTGAGCCATCTCTCCAGCCCTCAAAGAATTATTTCTATTTGTTTGTTGTGATAAATGGCATCATGCTGGTTGAGGATGATTTAACATTCCCAATTTTTATGCATGTGTGAAATTTTTCATTGTTTCTTTGGAAAAAACAAAACCTACTAGAGTAGAAGGCAGATGTGCCCTCACTAATGTGGTAGTCCTTGATATAAAAGCTGCTGAAGTAGCTAGACAATTCAGTGCAGACGGATGTAGTGTGGTCCACTGTGTTAGTCCTTGAAGAGTTTTTTTAATTTTTATTTTATTTTATTTTATTTATTTTTGTATGTGTATGAATGTACTGTCTACATGTAGGTTTGTGCACCCGTGTTGTGCAATGCCACGGAGGTCAGAAGAGGGTGTCGGATTCCCCTGGAACTGGAGTTAAAGACAGTTCTTAGCCGCAATGTGGGTGCTGGGGATCGAACCTGGGTCCTTTGCAAGAGCAGTCGGCACTCTTAACCGCTAGGCTATCTCTCCAGCCCCTGTCCTTGAAGATTTTTAAAAGAAAATGTATTTATTACCTAAGCATTTGATAATACCAGGCAGGAAAAAAAAACCCTTATCCCAATATAATGATTTTTTATTTCCTCATGTGCCCTTCCAGTTTTGTGTGTGCATACATGCTCATGTGTGTGCACATGCACATGGGTTGAGGTCAGGTGTCTTCCTCAATCCCTCTCAATCTTATTTTTCGAGACAGGTCTCTCACTGAACTCAGAGCTCCCCAATTGGCTAGAATGGCTGGCCACCACACCTCAGGGATCCCTGGTCTATGCCTTTCCGGTGCTGGGATTACAGATGTTTGTTGTCATGCCACTTTTTTTCCCTTCCCTGTTTTGCAGGTAGGCTCTGATATGTAGCCCTGACTGGCCTGGAACTTCATAAGTAGACCATGCTGGCCTTGAACTTATGGAGGTTCGCTTACCTCTACCTCTCCAGTGGTGGGATTAAAGCCATATGCCACCATGCTCAGCTTTTGCTTGGTTTGTATGTAGATGCTGGGACTAAACTTGGGTTCTCATGCCTGCACAGAACTTTACTGAGAGCAGTCTCCTCAGGCTTCTCTCCTTTCTTTAGAGGCCATTCTCTAATAAGCTGAATTTACCATTTGCTTTTCTTATCTCCTATTTAGCCCAGCTTCAACCCTCACCACTCCACTGAAACGTCTTGGCAGAGTCTTTATGCTGGCCAATTCATATGGATGTTTCTTTGCCTTAAAAAGAACAATAACAACATTTACACAGCACTTAACTACATACCAGGACTCTTAAGTGCTTTACATGTATTTACTAATATAATGCAACACTCACTAGTGGGTAGTATTATCATTACTCCAGATGAGGAATCTGAGACATAGAATTTAAGTAAGATACCAAAGAAGACACTGCGACTTTTTAGGAGGAAGAAAGTCTGGCTTCTTCCTCTAAGAGACAACCTTTTCATTCTCTCTGTGGTTTCTCTTGCTTTCTTTGTGGTCTCTTTATTGACCCTGAATTTGACATCCTCTAGGAATTTGCCTTTTTGGTTCTCTTCTCTATAAAATCCTCAAGGTCATTCCAGCTACTGGCTAGTTTCTAATGAACACTATTGTGTGTGAATGGGGGTGGGGTATATGCAATGCACATGTGTGAATGTGTGCCCAGAGTACAGGCCAGAGGTCATTGGGTGTACTACTGTCTTACCACTTTTCATCTTGTTCCCTTAAGAAAGGGTCTCTCACTGAACCTGGAGCTAGGATGGTAGCCAGCAAGCCCCAGTGATCCTCATGCCTCATCTGTCACAGTGCTGGGGTCCAAGCACATGTAGCTTTTTACATAAATACTAGGGATTAAAATGCATGTCCTCGCCGGGCGTGGTGGCGCACGCCTTTTTTTTTTTTTTAATTTTTATTTATTTCTGTATGTGTATGAATGTACTGTCTGCATGCAAGTCTGCGCACCCGTGTCGTGCAACGCCGCGGAGGTCAGAAGAGGGTCTCGGATTCCCCTGGAACTGGAGTTCTCCTGGAATTGGAGTTTCAGACGGTTCTCAGCCGCCATGTGGGTGCTGGGGATCGAACCCGGGTCCTCTGTAAGAGCGGTCGGCGCTCTTAACCGCTAGGCCATCGCGCACGCCTTTAATCCTAGCACTTGGGAGGCAGAGGCAGGCGGATCTTTGTGAGTTCAAGGCCAGCCTGGTCTACAGAGTGAGTTCCAGGACAGCTGGGGCTACAGGGAGACCCTGTCTCAAAAAGACACATACACACACACACACACACACACACACACGCACACAAAATAAATAAAAAAAATAAAATGCATGTCCTCATGTTTGCATAACAAGTACTCTGAGCCATTTCCCCAACCTCTTGCCTAGCAACTCTTGTCCAGAATAGACCATAAGCTCCTTAAACCTGACTAACCAACTACAGACTGTTCTTCCTGTTTCTGTCTCAGAAATAATGGCATCATCTTTCATTTAGGAGAGGAAGCTAGAACCTTGAGGTCACGACAAAACGAACAAGCAAGAAAAAAGGGAAGGGAAAAAAGAGTAGGACTTATGTTTGCTTTCTAGTAAGAAAGAGACAGAGCCAGGCATGGTGGCGCACGCCTTTAATCCTAGCACTTGGGAGACAGAGGCAGGTGGATCGCTGTGAGTTCAAGGCCAGCCTGGTCTACAGAGTGAGTTCCAGAACAGCTGGAGCTTCGGGGAGACCCTTTCTCAAAAAGACCAAAAAAAAAAAAAAAAAAGGGAGAGACAGAAAACCAGATGCTAATCTTTCCTCATGTACAAGTGTCCTCAAAAAATCACAATGGGGAGCTGTGGGGATAGCGCAGCCGTTAAAGGCTGAGGCTAAGAACCGCAAAAAACAAAAAATCACAATGGGGTCACAGAATTCTGAGGTCTGTATATGAACTAACTTCTCTGGAGGCTGGCATGAAGAAGCCAATCAGTTAATAAAACTTCATCAAGGATAGAACTCAGGACTTTGGACCTTCCCAGCAAGCACTTTTTGTTTTGTTTTGAGAAAGAGTCTCCTTAGAGCCCCAGCTGGTCTGAAACTTGTAAGGTAGACCAGGCTCACCTTGATCTCACAGAGATCTGCCTGCCCTTGCTTCCCAAGCACTGGGATTAAAGGTGTGCACTACCATGCCTGACTTCCAGGAATCACTTTTACCCTAAGTTATCTTGCTGGCCCTCTTTTCATATTTAAACCACATAGGGGAAACCATTAGGCAGATTGGCACTTAGTAATTTTTATATGTTGTGTAGCAATTTCCTACAAAATTGAAACATGTAGGAATGACTAATGGATTAATAATAATAATAATAAGGATATAATCTGCTGAGGATGGTGGCACACACCTTCGGTCGCAGCACTTGGGAGGCAGAGGCAGGTGTATCTCTGAGAGTTCAAAGCCAGCCTGGTCTACATAGTGAGTTTCAGGCCAGCTGGTGCTACAGGGAGACCCTGTCTCAAAAAAGACAAAAAAAATTTTTTTTTAATATTTTTAAGCTGGGTATGGTGGCGCCCGCAAGCTTTTAACCCCAGACCCAGGAAGCAGAGGCAGGCAGATTTCTGAGAGTTCAAGGTCAGCTGGGGCTGCAGGGAGACCCTGTCTAAAAAAGACTATTATTATTATTATTTTGAGATAGGGTCTCCCTATAGCCCCAGCTGGCCTGGAACTCACTCTGTAGGCAAGGCTCACCTTGAACTCACAGAGATCCGTCTGCCTCTGCCTCTGCCTCACAAGTGCTGAGATTAAAGGCATGCACCATCATGCCCAGCTTAAAGATGGTTCTCAGCCACCATATGGGTGTGCTAGGAATCAAACCGGGGTTCTCTGCAAGTGCAGTTGTTGCTCTACTGCTGAGCCATCTCTCCAGCCCCCCCATTATTATTTTATGTGTATGAATGTACTGCCTATGTAAGTGCATTGGTGTTGTGCAATGCCCATGAAAAGCAGAAGAGGGCACTGGATTCCCTGGAACTGGAGTTAGGGCAGATGTTAGCTGCCATGTGGGTGCTGGGAATTGAACCAAAGACCTCTGCAAGAGCAGCCAGTGCTCTTAACTATTGAGCCACCTCTTCAGCCCTGGACTAATGACTTTTAATTAACCTCAGGAAAATCATGCTCTTGGGTTTGACCTCCTTGGCAACCTGTTTGGCACTCCACCACCCAAGAAGATAATGAATGAATGAATGTGGGTATGTGGAGGGCACCTACCCATTGGAAACAGTGGAGATTGGGAAGGACTTGTGACCTTAGATAAATGTGAACTGTGGGTGAAAAGACCATATAGTCCATGAGGATTAAGGGTAGAGCCAAACTTGAACTTATATTTCCCCAATGATGGGGAAATGTGGAGGCGGGTCAGATGTAGTGGGAGGAACAGGGTTCCAGGGACAGTTTCACAGGCACAGGGCGAGGACATAGATAGCTCCATCTTGCACAGGTTGAAGGGACAATTCTAGTCTCCTAGATGGTTCTAATAGACAGCTAGGGGAAGTAGTGTCCACTGAGTTCAGTCCCACTCTTGGAAATTTGGGAGTGAATCTATCTATTCAGGGGATTATGGTGTTGGCATACTAATAAACACTGCAGAAACATTCCATCATGGATTGAGGCAAGTAAAGAACTCACAAGTCTTTGGAAGTTTCTGAAACTTAAGAGATTTACAAGGCCTCTACCCAAAGTTGTATAAGCAGTAATAAGTACTAGAGAGAAGATTCTTCAAAAAAAGTTGAGCTGCCTATATATTTTGCAGACAGCTCCAGGGCTGCACCTTTCATGAGCTGTCATTCATGCTGGGCTTGGCTTTTCAGCGATGCAGTCACCTTTCAATTATTCATCTATCACCCACATTCCTGTAAGCAACTTAAATAAACTCATTGCTTCACTAAGCTAGACTCGGGTGGAACTGTTTCTTGGGTCTGTTGTCAGTTCCCTATCTGGGGTAAACAGGTTATGCTGGATAGCTTCAGTTGCCAACTTCACACACTTGGGAAGAGAGAACCTCAACTGGAGAATTTCCTCTATTAGACTCACCTGTGCGTATGTCTTATGAGGCATTTTCTTAGTTGCGAGTTGATGTTTGAGGTCCCAGCCCAGTCCCAGCTGGCCTGGAGCTCACTATGTAGACCAGGCTGGTCTTGAACTCACAGAGATCTGCCTGTCTCTGTCTCCCGAGTGCTGGGATTAAGTGTGGGCCACCACACTGGCTTGTACATTTGGTTTTGAAGGACAGTGAGATCTTAAACTGACAAGGAGGGGACAGGACTCATATAAATGGAACAGCAAGAGCAGACTGAGATAAGTAAACGGAAAGCATGACTGAGTAACTTCCAGAAAACCAACATGGCTGGAACAAACTTTTATGAAGAGGCTGGCTGCATGGCTCTAGTCTCTGAGGTTCTCTCCAGAGGCATAAGGAAACCATGGAAATCTGAGTCTAAAAGTAACACAAGGCAAGCTCAGGACATTCATACATCCTGCCCTGTATAACCATTCATATTCTTTCGAAAGCAGTAGTTTAAATTTGAACTGCATCTGGGGGAGCAAGGCAAGTTTTCAACACTTTCTGAAGAGGGAAGTAAAGTAGGAAAGAAAGCTTTCACCTTGGTACACAGCCAAGGTGACCAGCCCGGACAAGCCTATTCCAAAGTGTAGCCAAGAATGCCTGAGGTAGAAATGAAGAGTAAAGGCCAAGAGGTTTGCCCACACTTGCCTCCCTCTGAAACTGTGCCTACCAGGGGCTAAATGTGTCAGACTTTTTACTTCAAAAGTTCCGAGTTAGCCAGACATGGTGAATGGCACATACCCATAATCCCGGAACTCAGGTGGCACAAGCAGGAGGATCAACAGTTCAAGGCCAGCCCTGGATATGTAGCAAATCTGAGACCAATCCAGGGTACCTGATATGCTATCTTAAAAAAAAAAAAAAAAAAAAGTTCTGATCTCCTGCTGACAAGTCCAGTTACTCTGCAGAATGAAAATAAAGTATTAAATATTTAACATCCAAAAATATTTGGAAGTCAGAGAGTGGTAGCCCAGGCACACTATACTCTTACATTCCAGAAACTGAAACAAGAGGACTGTCATAAGTTCAAGCCAGCATGGCTACCTGGGAGGCAGAGGCAGGCAGATCTTTGTATCTTTGTGAGTTCAAGGCCAGCCTGGTCTACAGAGTGAATTCCAGGACAGCTGGGGCTACAGGGAGACCCTGTCTCGAAAAGACCAAAAAACAAAAAACAAAAAACAAACAAAAAAAAGAAATGAAAGGAAGGAAGGAAGGAAGGAAGGAAGGAAGGAAGGAAGGAAGGAAGGAAGAAAGGAAAACACGTACACAGATATAACATGTCTAATATATCTGGAATGGGAAGGGAGTTACTAGGGAAATAAGGGAAGGAGGAAGACAGAATGAAGGAGGAAGGCAGAATGGAGGAGGAAGGCAGAATGGAGGAGAAAGGCAGAATGCAGGAGGAAGGCAGAATGGAGGAGGAAGGCAGAATGGAGGAGGAAGACAGAAATGCACTCACCTTTCCTTGCTGCAGCTTCTTTTCTCAGTTTCCTCAGTTTCTCCAAAGCTCGAAGAATGTCGACCATTCTTTTAGTGTCTGCTTGTTTTTTCCTGACTTCAGATAAGACACCATCAGCAGCAGCTTTGAGTTCCTGTTCCTAGAGGAAAAAGGCCCATAAAACCTTGTTTTAGGAATAACCTTATAGCAGATTCTAGTTCCCAGGTGGCAAAATTTCTGAGGGTCAGGCAGTCTCACATGACAAACTACTCAGCCTATACCTCAATATCTTAGGCCTGACACTCAACAATGGCCAAGTCAAGGGCTTATTTCCTTCTATTGATCAATCATACACTTGCTGTTACTATGCTTGTTTTTATGATGTTTGGGGGAGTTGTTTTGAGACAGTCTCTCAGTGTAACCCAGGCTGACCTTAAAATCTTTCTCCTATTTGTCAAATAAGTGCCTACAGTTCCACTGTTATAGCCATTTACATGCTATTTCATTCTTCTGCTTGGAAATTTTCCTTGGCCTGTTTCCTTGCACCTGTTACTTTCCCCTGGCCTTGGCATTTCTTTCAAAGCTCAGCTCATATGTCATTTTATTACCCGGGAAGACTTCCTCCAATGAACTAAGTATCTTTCCTCCTGGGTTATTATATCTACAGTTGAAATCCTAACATGATGTACCTACATGATGCCCCATAAGACTCTTAACCAATCAAGGACAAGAGCTATTTTCTTGTCATCTCTACCCATGATATCAGACACTGGGCCTGGCACAATGGCCCTTACTAAAATATTTCCTGAAGTGACTCAATCCCCTCAGACTTAAGTATTGCCTCTTTTTAAAAAAATATTTTTATTAATTTTGTATTTTATTTATTTCTGTATGTGTATGAATGTACTGTTTGCATGCAAGTTTGTGCACCCGTATCGTGCAACACCGCGGAGGTCAGAAGGGGGTGTCAGATTCCCTTGGAACTGGAGTTCACCTGGAATTGGAGTTTCAGACGGTTCTTGGCCACCATGTGGGTGTTGGAGATCGAACCCAGTTCCTCTGCAAGAGAGGTTGGTGCTCTTAACCGCTAGGCCATCTCTCCAGCCCAGTATTGCCTCTTTAGAAATGTTAATCCTAGGCCCTGTCTCAAAAATACGCCCCCCCCCCCAAAAAAAAGAAAGAAATGATAATCCTGAGGGTACAATGAGACAGCTTGCCATCAATACACTTCCCAGCAATGCCATATTGGTTTTTAGGGCAGTAGCAAACTCAGGGAGAAGGAAGATGCTAATTGAGTGTACGGAGTAGAGGGAGGGGCAAAAGGAGCCCTAGCAGCTTTCAAAGGTATTAAGTGAGAATGCCTTCAACAAATATTTAGCCAATTTCTATTTTCACCCTGGCCCTACTTATGAACTTGAGATAGACAGGCTTTGGAATCAGACAACTTGGGCTTAAATCAAAAGTAAAATAGGTACAAACTGGTTGTATGATTGTTAGCAAGTTAAACTGTGTCACAATCTGTAAAACTGGGGTAATTCCCATTTCTCAGAATTGTTATAGATTCACGATCCGTGTATGTATGATGTTAGTGTAGTGCCTCATACATACACCACACTGCTGAACCAGGATGAGGAAGGCAAGCAGAGAGAGTAATGTAACCTGGTCCTTTACGGAGTTTAGGTTCTATACCGTCTCCTCTTCTAAGACACATCTACACATACCTCTCTGAACAATGAAATGTTTTTTCTCCCCTAACAACCATCGAACTTGGACAGTTTCTATTCAAATATATTCCCAGTACACTCTGGTAGAGTAGGAGGGCCCATCCAGGCTAGACTTGTTTTAGGTACATGCACACCAAGGCAAAACTGTGTCCTCAAGTAAACTTTTAGGGAGAATCCCCTATTTACCATGGTATAGTTATGCATAGTTGGGTGTGCACATAATTAAAATCAGATAAATTAGGGGAAGGGATAGGAACACTAGGAAAAATGATTCTATGGCCTAACCTATCAATCAACAGAGGACTACCCTCACTACAAGCCTTAGTGACCAACCCCCCCCCCCATTTTTTGTCTTTTTGAGACGGGGTCTCCCTATAGCCCCAGGCAGCCTGGAACTTGCTATGTAGGCCAGGCTGCCCTTGACCTTTTGCCTGTCTCTGTCTCCCAAGTGCAGGGATTAAAGGTGTGCACCACCAGGTCCAGCCCAAACTCCTCTTGAATCATGTAGAAGGAAGCCCTAAACAACCCAGGCTCTTGGGTCTCTTAACTCAAGTGGGCTGCCGTCTCCATCAATCTTAACAGTGTATTCTTTCTAATCTGTAGTACTGCTTTGCGTTTGAATAAAGTTTCCTAGCTACTTCTGCAATTTCGTTTGAGCTCTTATTTCAATTATTTGAACAAGAGGCCAAGTAACTAAAAATACCAGGTCCAGACCCTGAACCACACTTAGGATATGTCGTTTCAAACCATTAAGCAAATAAATCCTGGGGAAACAACTATTACGCATTATTCCATCAGCCAATTAGGGTATATGTTCCTCCAAGCAGGACCCTAAATTCCCTTAATTTGTATTCCTAGGACAGTTTAAAACACGAAATGGAGACACCTGATAGCACTGATCATTAAGTGGATCCAACTTTGAAGCAGCATACAGGAGGTATCTTCCCAGAAATGCATCTGTGTGAACCTATCACTTGTGTTTATGGGACTTCACAGTGTATCGTCTAAAGTTTTGTGTACCATACATCATTAACACCGAATCAATACAGAGGGACGAGGTGGAAAAGGCTATCCAAGCTAACCAGTTTCAGGTTCCAACCACCACCACCCTGACGTGGCAGTTCTCACCCGTTTCTTCTCCTCCACCTCCTGCACGCATTTAACCCTCCAGCGGTCAATCTCCTGCTCCCGCTCCGCTGCCTGCGCGGCCTCCGCCTCCCGCTCTGCCTCCCGTTCCCGGGCCCTCTCGCGAAGCCGCAGCCGGCGGCGCCGGACCTTCTCTAGCCTCCGCCGTGCCTCACTCACGTAGGCGGCCTGGGCCAGCGGCTGGAGCCGCTCTGCTAGCTCGGCGCGCAGCGGCGCCGCCTGAGCATACAACGAGGCCCAGGCCGCCCCGTCCGCTTCAGCTTCGCGCAGGGTCTGCCCTAGGCCTCGCAGCCGTCGCACCAGGCGCAGAGCCGCGCGTAACCGCGCGCGCACCTCGCCCAGGCTGGGCCCAGCGGGTGTGCGCGGAGGCCCGGGGCCGGCCGGCCGCCGGGGGTTCCCGAACACCGCCTCCAGCCACTGCCGGTCGCGCAGGCGCTGCAGGGCCGCGTCCCCGAGTCCGTCGGGCGGCGGCGGCGGCGGGGCCTCGGCCCAGCGCGGGCTCCAGGGCGGCCCCGGACCTGGAGGCGGTGGTCGCGAACGCTCGCCGGCGTCGGGCCCCGGGAAGGGCCGGCACTGCGGCGGCGGCGGAGGCAGCGGCGGGGGCGGCACCGGATAGAAGGCGCTGGTGCTGCAGCCGCCGCCGCGGGAGGCCTCGGCCGGGGCGCGGGGCTGCAGAGCCAGCGGAGGCTGGAGGAAGGGGGCGGATGCCCCCGGGAAAGGGCCGGGCCGCTGGGGAAGAGGCGGCGGGAAAGCCGGGGAGGGCAGCGGTGGGGGCGGACAGCCGAAAGGAGCGGAAGGCGGTGGCTGCGGCGGCTGGGGGCCCGGAGGACCCGGTGGTCCCGGGCGGCACGGGGCGAAATACGGCGGCAGGGACATGTCCACTGTGGAGCGGCTCAGCAGTGACAGAAGCTAGAGTGGTCCTTTAGGAGTCTTCCGGAAGGAAGTGACGTCTTTACACGCGCGACTCCTCACTAAGGCCCCTCCCCGATGCGCTGCGCCCATGTGGGCTTTAATTCAACGTTCAGTCCTTGGATTCAGAAATTATGGCCTTATTGAGACCTTATTCAGCGTTCTAGATGCCAGGTTACAGAGACTGTCTAGTGAAGAAAACGAATTAGTCAAGTAACCATGCAAGCAAATGTATGTATGACGGAATGAGTATTTGACTTAAAAAGAGGTTGGGAGAGTTGCATTAGAGATTTGAGCCTTCGCCAGGTATAGTGGCGAACGCCTTTAATCCCAGGCAGAGGCAGGTAGAGCTCTAATATGGAGCTAGTCTACACAGAGAGTTCCAGGCCAGGCCAGCTGTGGCTATAGGACACCCTGTCTCATTTAAAAAAAAAAAAAATTCCAACAACAAACTGGCGTGGTGGTGCATGCCTTTAATCCCAGCACTCTGAGGCAGAGGCAGGCGAATCTCTTGAGTTCAAGGCCAGCCTGGTCTACACAGTGAGTTCCAGGACAGCTGGGACTAAAACAAAACAAAACAAAAAAACCCCTCAGTTAAGATTTGAAGGAGGAGGATTTAAATACCAGGGTGATGAGCGCTGTTCAGATGAGAAAGGCACGTCTAATAACTTGTAGAATCTCTACGGAAAACTGGAGAGAAAATACCAGATATCCTAAAGGAAGCCTGGTGAGGAGATGGACAGAAATGATAATGTCCAGGGTCTCATATCTCAAAAATGAAAACCCACTGGTTATAAGCCAGGGGTGAAGGGAAGGCTGTGCCATTTTATTACATTTTTATACAAAATTAATTGCTTTTCAGATAACTGAAAATGTATATTCAGATGTAAAAAACAATACAGGGTGATACTGTGTGATCTTTGCCCATTTTCCCCACTGGCAGTATTTTGTAAAACTGGAGTCCATATATCCTTTTAGAATCATACCATTTCTATTCCTTAACCCACTTCTCAATCCCTGGCCACCACTCATCTACAACTTTAAAAAGATTTGTGTGTGTCTGTGTGTGTACTGGTGCCAAAGGAGGCCAAAAGAGGGGGCTGGATCCCAGGAACTGGAGTGACCTGGAGGTGTGAGGCACCCAGGAACTGGAGTGATCTGGAGGTGTGAGGCACCCAACATGGTACTGAAAATCGAACTCTGATCCTCTGAAAGAGCAAGAGCTGGAGCCATCTCTCCAGCCCTCTACATCTGTATTTTTGAGATTTACTTTTTTTTAGTTATCCAGGTTGTGTGCTAGTAGTACTGTTCCTGGCATGATTCTATATAATATGGATAGAGGGCAAGTTCTTTAGTCATTTGCTGTTGCAGGATTTTAAAAATATTTTATTTTACCTGTATGTGTGTAAGTGCACCTGTGTCCTGCAGTGCCCACAGAAGTCATAAAGCTTAGGATCCCATGGAACTGGAGTTATGGACGGTTGTTAGGCTGCTGGGAATTGAACAAGGTCCTCTGCCCAACAAGGACCTTGAACAAGGTCCTCTGAACCATGTCTCCAGCTCCCAGAATTTTTATTTCATTTCATTCCATTTCATTTCGGGCATTTAGAAACAAGGCTTCTGCACACTTTGTGAACATCGACCTTTCTCTGAGGTAAATTTCCAGAAAGTGCAATTGCTAAATCTTATGACAGTTGCATGTTTACACTTGTTACATTTTTTTGGGAAAGGGGTGCATGCCACAGTGTGAGGGTCAGAGGACAACTTGAAGGAGTCACTTATCTCCTCAAACTTACTTAGGTCATGTGCTAGATAGCTTTAGTGTCAACTTGACACACTTGGGTTGAGGGAGCCTCAGTTGGGGAATTGGCTCCATTGGACTGGCCTGTGGGCACATCTGTGGAGTACTGTCTTGATTATTGAGCACTGTGAGGGCCCAGCCCACTATGGGTGGTGCCACCCTGGACAGATTGTTGTGTATGGTACAAGAGGGCAGGCTGGGCATGGGCCAGGGGAGCAAGCCAGTGGCCTGTGCTCCTGCCTCCAGGTTCATGCCCTAAGTTCCTATCTTGGGCTCCTTGAGTGATGAACTGTGACCCAGGAGGTATGAGCTGAATAAACCCTTTCCTCCCCAAGTTGGTAGTGGTCAGTGTGTTTTGTCACAGCAATTAAAGAGAAAACTTCATCAGGCTTGAATCATCTAAATTGTTTCCCATAGTAGCTGTCCCTTTTGTACATTTTTACTAGCAACATGACTGAACTGGTTTCTCTGCATTCTCATCAGTATTTCATGATTTTTTTTAAATTTCAGGCATCAAGATATTTGTGTAGTGATCTCATTTTAATTCAGTCTTACTGGCTATTTTGAGCATCTTCTCATATGATCTGCCATTGAAATATCCTTTTGTTTGAAGTATCTCTTCATACTAATTTCTCATTTTTGGCCTTCGACTGAGAGAAAAGGGGAAAGAGAGGAGGAGAAAAGGGGAGAGAGAGGGAGAGAATGAGAATATGGGCTCCTGGATGCCATGGCAAGTGTGTGATGGTCAGACAACCTTCAGGAGTCAGGTCTCTCCTTCCACAGTGGATTCAAACTCAGGTTGTCCTGTTTGCCTGGGAAGTACTTTTACCCCATGATAACCATGATTACCAAGATAGCATCTTGGTGGCTCCTACTGTTCTTGTGTGTATATGGATCAAAGATTCCTTTATCTTTTTGCCAAGGAGTATCTTAATTGTTCCAACATCATTCATTACATGCCTCTACCCCCAGTTCTGGGGACTGAAGTAGGCCCTCAAACATGCTAGTCAGCAACTCCACCACTTAACCAATACCTCAGCCCTGTTTTTATTTTTCACAGTATTGCTAGTCTAAGTAACATAAGACATGCCCCATTTCCCATTTCCATCAAATATTAATCACTTTCTATGCCAAGAGCTGTGGATTGAAAGGTTAGAAGTTTTTCTGTGAAGATAGGACCTCTGACTTGAGACGAATCCAACCCCAGTTTGAAGGGACCACTCAAACTTCCTTTTTTTTTTTTTTTGTCTTTTCAAGACAGGGTCTCCCTGTAGCCCCACCTGACCTGGAACTTTCTATAGACCAGGCTGGGCCTTGAACTCACAGAGATCCACCTGCCTCTGCCTCCCAAGTGCTAGGATTAAAGGCATGTGCCACCATGCCTGGCTTAAAGGAGGTTCTCAGCCGCCATGTGGGTGCTGGGAATCGAACCCAGGTCCTCTGGAAGAGTAGTCGGAGCTCTTAACCACTGAGCTATCTCTCCAGCCCCCAAACTTCCTTTTAAACTTAAAAAAATGTTTTTCCTACATTTTGTGTGTGTGTCTCTGTGTGTGTAGGTCAGAGGACAAATTTGAGGAGTTAGTTCTCTCCTTCCATGTGCAACCCAGTGTTATAACAGGTGCCTTTACCTGCTGACCACATCACTCTGGCTCACTTTCCAGAAACATTTTTGAGATAACATTGAAAAGCTTCAGTTATCTGAAAATTACATGAGGTATAATTTTGATTTTCCAAATGTCAGGACAGCTTAATGAATATTTTGCCTTTTCCTCTCAAATTTAAAGTATCTTTTTTTTTTTTGTTTTGGTCTTTTTGAGACAGAATCTCCCTGTAGCTCCAGCTGTCCTGGTACTCACTCTGTAGACCAGGCTGGCCTTGAACTCACAAAGATCCGCCTGCCTCTGCCTCCCAAGTGCTAGGATTAAAGGCGTGTGCCACCGTGCTAGGATTAAAGGCGTGTGCCACCATGCCAGGCTTAAAGTATCTTTTAAAGTATCTTATTTCAGGGCTGGAGAGATGGCCTAATGGTTAAGAGCACCAACTGCTCTTGCAGAGGACCCGGGTTCGATCCCCAGCACCCACATGGCGGCTGAGAACCGTCTTTAACTCCAGTTCCAGGGGAATCCGACACCCTCTTCTGACCTCCACGGCATTGCACGACATGGGTGCACAGACCTGCATGCAGACAGTACGTTCATACACATAAAAATAAATAAAGCCGTATATAAATAAATAAAGCCGGGTGTGGTAGCACACGCCTTTAATCCTAGCACTTGGGAGGCAGAAGCAGGCGGATCTTTGTGAGTTCAAGGCCAGCCTGGTCTACAGAGTGAGCCCCAGGACAGCTGGGGCTACAGGGAGACCCTGTCTCGAAAAGACCAAAAAAAAAAAAATAATAATAATAATAATAATAATAAAATAAAGTATCTTATTTCAGATGTCAGAACTTTACATTCTTTTCCATTGCTCTGCCTGCTCATTCACACAATTGTACATTTTAAAGTTTAGATATATAGGCCAGGTGTGGTGGTGCACGCCTTTAATCCTAGCACTTGGGAGGCAGAGGCAGGCAGATCTCTGTGAGTTCGAGGCCAGCCTGGTCTACAGAGCAAGCTCCAGGCCAGCTAGGACTAAAAGGGAGACCCTGTCTCAAAAATACCAAAAAAAAAAAAAAGTGGAGACAACTAAATATAACAAAACAAGCTTGGTCTTCATCTTAGTAAACTTATGGTATAGCTAGATACAAGTAAGCTTAGATTTGTCAGAGGACAGGAAGTACTAAGCAGTGTTTGGATGCTTCTGCAGTTACTCAAAAAAAGTCAGAAGAGTGAGACTAACATGGAGAAATCAAGCTGGTACTGATCTGGAAGTTTTATCCCTACTGGCTAGCTCTCATAATGCTGGAAGGTACTATGCATAATATCAGGAAAAAAGTAAGCATCAGTCTCACCTGGCTATAAACTGAAAGCTACAATAATGATCAGCCTGGCAAGATAGGCCCACTATTTGAATAGTTTTACACAAATGTCAAACCACTTTCTGATAGAGTTAAAGTCTGCTCCATTAGATGAAACCCATACATGGATTGTTAGGCCTAAGAACTCATGGCCAGACAAAAGTCATAGGCCCTAGGAGAGAACCTACTACTATTATTAGTATGCTAAAGGAACATTATTGACTCTTAATAACTTATTAAGAGTGCATCTATCGGGGCTGGAGAGATGGCCTAGCAGTTAAGAGAGCCGACTGCTCTTGCAGAGGACCCGGGTTCGATCCCCAGCACCCACATGGCTGCTGAGAACTGTCTGTAACTCCAATTCCAGAACTCCAGTTCCGGGGGAACCTGACACCCTCTTCTGACCTCCTCGGCATTGCACGACACAGGTGCACAAACCTACAAGCAGACAGTACATTCATACACATAAAAAATTAAAATTAAAAAAAAGTGCATCTATCAGCCCATGTCAGAGAAGCTTCTTTTTGCAGTAGATTGTGATTAATACAGGGATTTATTACAACTGGTCAGGATGTAGAGAATAAGAGACTTCAGAATTCTCAGACCTAAATGAGATACTATGTCACATCATTTCCTCAGTGACCATTGCAGAAAAGGGAGCAGAAAGATTGTAAGAGCCAGGGATGGTGGATCAAACAAACAGTATTTTTCAAACATAACAGAGCAGACACACAAATATGAACTCAACCATTTTGACAGTATGCACAAAACTGGGGTTAGCTCAAGCCAGACAAAATCCCACCATGGAGAGGGGAGGTGGGCATGAAGCCCCAGCCCTAGCTGAGGATCTTTTGGCAATTTGCTTCTGGGAGAGGGACAGTCAGTTTTCTTCAAGAGTGTAGCCCCAGTAGGTTGACCAAGCTCCAATGGATGGCCCCATACCCAAGAATATATATGGGCAGCACAAATTGGACCTAATGGGTTTTAAATTTTTTTAATTAATTTTTATTTATTTCTGTGTGTATATGAATGTACTGTCTGCATGCAAGTTTGTGCACCCATGTCGTGCAATGCCACGGAGATCAGAAGAGGGTATTGGATTCCCCTGGAACTGGAGTTCTCCTGGAATTGGAGTTACAGATAGTTCTCAGCCGCCATGTGGGTACTGGGGATCGAACCCGGGGCTTCTGTAAGAGCGGTCGGCACTCTTAACCACTAGGCCATCTCTCCAGCCACCCCTAATAGGTTTTAAAAAGATATAATGTTATGAAGGGGGAGGAATTAACTGAGTGTGTGTGAAAATGAACAAAATATATTGTATGAAGTTCTCAAAGAATAAAAAATGAGGGGGGATTTTTATTTAATCCTCATACTCTGATATGTCCTAATTGTTCTTCCAGACATATCTGGGCTACTACCTACATGGATGTGCCTCACTTGCACTATTACAATGCACTGAAGTTTGTGTTTGCTTCCCCCTTGAGACTAGTAAGATTCTTGGAAGCTCACAGAAGCTTACTCTGTGTCCCTAGCATCAGGTTCCACCATGACATTTAGGTATTTTTTTTAAGTATTTTTAATAATGTTCAATATAAACTTTAGTAAAACTTTGTGGCTGGGATCTACAACTGGGAGGAACACAGAAGTGCCAAGGATTAACCACTGCTGGAATGAAGCAGCTCCTATGACATCTGAGCCCTTTAAAATGGCCATTCAGGGCTGGAGAGATGGCCTAGTGGTTAAGAGCACCGACTGCTCTTGCAGAGGACCCAGGTTCGATCCCCAGCACCCACATGGTGGCTGAAAACTGTCTAACTCCAGTTCCTGGGGAATTCGACACCCTCTTCTGATCTCCGAGGCATTGCATGACACGGGTGCACAAACCTGCATGCAGACAGTACATTCATATACATATGAAAACAAATAAATTTAAAAATATTTAAAAAATAATAAAATAAAATGGCCATTCAGCCGGGCGTGGTGGCGCACGCCTTTAATCCTAGCACTTGGGAGGCAGAGGCAGGCGGATCTTTGTGAGTTCAAGGCCAGCCTGGTCTACAGATTGAGTTCCAGGACAGCTGGGGCTACGGAGAGACCCTGTCTCGAAAAGACCAAAAAACAAAAAACAAACAAAATGGCCATTCAGGCTGTTCTTGCTAGTGTTGGTGCAGTGTGTGTCTACAATGCTGCAGTATGCACACACCACCACAGTGGATATAATTTGGACTTTTCATTTAATTCAAATGCCAAAAAACATAAGGATCCAAGATACAAATAATAATTGTACTCAGTTGTGTTTTGTCTCCCAATTCATTCTTGGAGATTACTTTTTATTTTTTTGGTCTTTTTAAAGACAGGGTCTCCCTTTAGTTCTAGCTGGCCTGGAGCTCGCTCTATAAACCAGGCTGGCTTTGAACTCACAGAGATCCCGCCTGCCTCTGCCTCCCAGGTGCTGGGATTAAAGGCCAGTGCCACCACGCCTGGCGGAGATTACTTTTAATACATTCAGAAACTATGCCAATGTTTACTCTAAAAAGGGAAATGATGCTTATGAAAGAAAGTTAACAGAATATAAAAGACTTCATAGAGAATTTGAACTAGGGAGAGTGAGGATATCAGTTTCTGTTCCTTACTGTAACTACCAGTTTTAAATATTTTGTTTGGTTTGTTTTTGAGACAGGGTTTCACTCTGTAGCTCTGACTGGCCTGAAACTTGCTATGTAGACCAGGCTGGCCTCCATCTCAGAGAGATCTGCCTGCCTCTGCCTCTGCCTCCTGAGGGCTAGGATTAAATATTCTGCAAAATTAAATTTCTAGCCCTAATCTTTGTATGCAGCCATACAAAGGTGCCTCACACCCCTTTTAGTAGATCATAAAAGCCCAAGTCTTCAACAAGATGATTTAAGTTTTAATGTTTATTTCCTAGGGAAAAAGTGAGTCAAAGGGGACTGGAGAAATGGCTCAGTGGTTAAGAGTACTGGCTGTTCTTACAGAGGACCTGGGTTCAGTTCCCAGTGCCCACACAGAAGCTAACAATCATATGTAGCTCCAGTTCTATGAATCTGATACCCTATTCTGACCTCTCCAGCACTGCACAAGGATGTACTTACATTCATGCAAAGCTCTCATACATATAAAACAACAAAAATTAAAAAAATGAATACTTAACAGATTTTCTGATGGGACTAATTTCAAGTAAGATTGAACCAAATTAATAATATACAAACTTGTAACACACAGGAAAAAAAAAAAAACCTTAAAAGATAGTTGTGGAATCAGATGATAGTCTTCATTTGTTCTATCTAACTTGCCCCTACTTCTTAGCTTTGCTGTATAATAAAAAGTGATAATCTGGGGCTGGAGGGATGGCCTAGCGGTTAAGAGCGACGACCGCTCTTGCAGAGGACCCGGGTTCGATCCCCAGCACCCGCATGGCGGCTGAGAACCGTCTGTGACTCCGGTTCCAGGAGAACTCCAGTTCCAGGGGAATCCGAGACCGTCTTCTGACCTCCGCGGCATCGCACGACACGGGTGCGCAGACCTGCATGCAGACAATACATTCATACACATAAAAATAAATAAATAAATAAAAATTAAAAAAAAAAAATAAGTGTGTATAAATGCTTAAGACTATACTTTCAGGGATCATTTCTATAGTTTGTAACTAGAGAAGTTTCTCTGTGTAGAGTACCAGAAACAGAAACCACGAGGAGGAGACATAGTGCTCCCTCCTGAGCGTGAAGCCGACTCTTACTGTTGCTCTTTTGCAACTGCTATTTGTCATTGATGATCGTTCTGCTCTTCCTTTGGGAGAGTCAGAGGGAGGGAGCACAGTCTGAGTGGGAAAAAAAAAAAAAAGTGATATTCTTTCCAGGACAGCTGGGACTACAGGGAGACCCTGTCTCGAAAAAGACAAAAAAAAAAAAAAAAGTGATAATCTGCCAGTCATGGTGTGGCATGCCTTTAATCCCAGCACTTGGGAGGCAGAGGCAGGCGGATCTCTGAATTCAAGGCCAGCATGGTCTACATAGTGAATTCCAGGCCAGCTGAGGCTACATTGAGACCCTATCTCAAAAAGACAAAAAAAAAACAAGTGATAATTTATATGTCAGTGCAAACACATTCACTCTGGCTCCCTGTAAAACAGGGTTTACTTTATGCTCTGTAAAGCTAAAAAATTCGATATCTAGCACCAAAACAAACAAAAAAAAACCCCTAAATTCAGTACTTTGGCAAAATGTACTCTATTAAGGCATTTTATTTAGTTCCTCACATGGCTATTACTATAACTGATACAGCATGCTAGTTAAAGAATTCGTTGTTGGGGCTGGAGAGATGGCCTAGTGGTTAAGAGCGCCGACTGTTCTTGCAGAGGATCTGGGTTTGATCCCCAGCACCCACGTGGTGGCTGAGAACCATCTTTGACTCCAGTTCCAGGGGAATCTGACACCCTCTTCTGACCTGCTTGGCATTGCATGACACAGGTGCACAAACCTACATGCAGACAGTATATTCATACACATGAAAAATAAAAAAAAATTTTAAATCATTAAAAAAATTAGTTGTCTATCATCCTCTTCTGAATATTTAAATCAGACTTTTAATTCCATCTATTCATTCATGGTACTTAAAAAAATGAAAAAAAGGTCAGGCATGGTGGCGCACGCCTTTAATCCCAGCACTTGGAGGCAGAGGCAGGCGGATCTCTGTGAGTTCAAGGCAGCCTGTCTAGCGGTCTACAGAGAGAGTTCCAGTATAAGCTGGGGCTACAGGGAGACCCTGTCTCAAAAAAGACCAAAAAGAAAAAAAAAAAAAAGAAAAAGAAAAAAAAATGGATCAGAGATGACAAATAAGTCAGACAAGACACCAAGAGAATGGATTTTTGTTTTTATGCAACCAGTTAGAAAGTTAGGGTCATGCATTAGCAGAAAAGACTAAGAATATAGATAAACAAGCCATCAAAATGTGGTTCTTCAAGGTAGTCTGCCATGAAATTTTCAACTATTTGGTCCAATTTCTAACATGAGAATTCTAGTATTTTCAGGGAATGTGGGCAGAAAAAAGTAATAATAAAGAATGGTATTCCAGCTGGGCGTGGTGGCACACACCTTTAATCCTAGCGCTTGGGAGGCAGAGGCAGGTGGGCCAACCTGGTTCTAAAAAACTACAGAGTGAGTTGCCAGGGGCTACAGGGGAACCCTATCTCGAAAAGAAAAAAAAAAAAAAAAAAAAAAAAAAAAAAAAAAAAAGAAATGGTATTCCAGTACTCAACTTTAAAGAATTTATTTTCCCATTTGTAGAATAACATTATTGTAAAATCCACAGTTATTCCAACACCTGCATTACTTAAAGAATTCCTAAGAATTTTGTTAAAGCATATTTTTAAAAAACGGAACCAAAATAATGTACATTTTAATTTCTAAACATTGTGTCAGCAAAGTCCACGTAATGTCTTCTGTATCAATCAATGTGATGTTACAATATACATGATCTATTCTTATCCTAAAGGCTTCTGGACCATGTATGATATCCAAGATAGATTCAATGCCTTTAATGTCAGACAGCAGAAACAGTTATGACCCTTAACAAGAGAAGGAAATGCTATATATACAAGGCAGTCTGACAGTCTAGCTGTTTGCAGCATCTGCTTGGCGAGGCCATCCATCTTCTTCAACCCCAGAATCATACTCCTCTTCAGATGACTCTTTCGATGGAGCCCTGGGATGAAAACCATGTTTGTTTTTCAACAAAAATTACAAGTAAATACTATTTCTAGACTCAAAATAGTAAATCTTCATAGCTAAATAATCTGCAAAGAAAATATTAACAACACTTTTAATACTAAGATTGCTTAAAATTGAAATATGGGAAACAAGTTACATAAGAGTTGAAAGTAAATTTCCCTAACAAATTTACTGCTAAAACAAACTATAACTTATAAACCAAATCCAGCCCATCATATTTTTGTAAATGAAGATTTACTGGGATACTGACATGCTCATTCACTTATGTCTTGTCTATGGCTGCTTCTGTGCTGAGGGCAGTTTGAGCACAGTTGCAATATAGACAGAACAGCTCTGAAGTATTTATCTAGCTCTTTATGAGAAACTTTGTTGATTCCTAGAATAGATAAAGCAACAGATTTATCAAATTTGTCAACTGGTATGATATTACCAAGGACAAAAACTCAAGACAAAAGTTGAAAACAGAGTTTTGGTTTTATAAAAGCCATTAAAAACAAGCAGGATGTGGTGATAAACATCAGTAATTCCAGCACTTAGGAAGTTGAGTCAAGAATTCAAGGTCCTGGGGCTGGAGAGATAGCCTAGCCGTTAAGACACCAACTGCTCTTGCAGAGGACCCGGGTTGGATCCCCAGCACCCACATGGTGGCTAAGAACCATCTGTAACTCCAATTCCGGGAGAACTCCAGTTCCAGGGGAATCCGAGACCCTCTTCTGACCTCCGAGGCATTGCACAACACGGGTGCACAAACCTATATGCAGATAGTACATTCATACACATACAAAAATAATAAATTAAAAAAAAAAAAAGAATTCAAGGTCCTTTCCAGGCATGGTGGCGCATGCCTTTAATCCCAGCACTTGGGAGGCTTGAACTCTGAGTCCAAGGCCAGCTGGGACTAAATAAAGGGAGACCCTGTTGCAAAAAGACAACAACAACAACAAAAAGAAATTTAAGGTCCTTCTTAACTAAGGGATTTCTTTTTTTTTTTCAACTAAGGGATTTCAAGCCTAGCCCAAGTTACATAAGATCCTGTTTCAAAAAAAAACAAAAAAAAAAAAACAAAAAGGCAGAAGGCCACATGGGGAAAAAGTCAGTTAATAATTAGAAAATTAGCAACAAAGTTCATTGAAATCTCTATTTTGAATACTTCAGGGGTTCTTCTATTGTTTTTTATTTTCTGAGACAGGGTTTCATGATGTAGCCCAGGCTAGCTTCAAACGCATGATGAAGGCGACAATGGCTTTAACCCCTGAACCTTGTACCTCCACTTCCCAACTGCTAGGATCAGAGGTGTTCTCACCACACAGATGTCTCTTTTTATACATTAGCTTATCAAAGAAAAAGTAGAGGCTAGTTTTGAAGATCAGGTTTCAAAGATTCACAATATTACTTTATAAACCATATTAGTTTTTTTTCCCTTTTTTTGTCTTTTTGATTTTTTGAGACAGGGTCTCCTGTAGCCCCAGCTGTCCTGGAACTCACTCTGTAGACCAGGCTGGCCTTGAACTCACAAAGATCTGCCTGCCTCTGCCTCCCAAATGCTAGGATTAAAGGCGTGTGCCACCATGCCCGGCTGAGTTTTTTTTTTCTACAGAAAGCTCATGAGATTATTGCTTTCCTTAAATAAACAAATAAGAGGCTATAGAAGTTTTCAATGGGAGACCAACAAACTCTAGTAGGAAAGTAGATCCATTCTGGCTTGAAATATACTTTACCGAATGTATCCTGGCTCCTTTTTGCCTTCTACAACTTCTTTGTCAACTTCCACACATACAATATCAGAATTAGGAACTTCAAACATTGGTTCTAGTAACAGCTTTTCCTAAAAAAGAGGAAAAGTAATAAATTACATGGAGAATGGATTACATAAAAAAGTTTAATTTTGTAGACCAAGTGAATACATTCACTCAAGATATTGCTGGGCATGAGTAATCCCAGCACTTGGGAGGCAGAGGCAGGTGGATCTCTGTGAGTTCAAGACCAGCCTGATCTACATAGTTCCGGGCCATCTTGAGCTACAGGGAGACCTGTCTCAGCAACAAAAAATAAAAAAATAAAATAAATAAAAACAAGAAGAGAGAGAGAGAGAGAGAGAGAGAGAGAGAGAGAGAGAGAGAGAGA
>VZQC01000334.1:903505-914089 GCA_009823505.1 Rhizomys pruinosus
TCTCCCTGTAGCTCCAGCTGTCCTGGAACTCACTCTGTAGACCAGGCTGGCCTTGAACTCACAAAGATCCGCCTGCCTCTGCCTCCCGTGTGCTAGGATTAAAGCCGTGCGCCACCACGCCCGGCATCACATTTTTTTTTTTAATTTATGTGTATGAGTGTATCGCCTACATGTAAGTGCACCCCTGTTGTGTAATACCTGAGTAGATCAGAAGAGGGTGTCTGATCCGCTGGAACTGGAGTTAGGATGGTTGTTAGCTGCCAAGTAGGTGCTAGGAACCAAACCCAGGTCTTCTGCAAGAATAGCCAGTGCTTTTAACTGCTGGGCTATCTCTCCAGCCCAAACTACTATTTCTACCATCAACCCAGCCCAGCTTTGACTGGCTTTAAAAAAATATTTTATTATTTTTGTGTATATGGGTGTACTGCCTGTATGCATGTAAGTGCACCCATGTCTTGCAATGCTTGTGGAGGTCAGAAGAGGGCACTGGATCCCCCTAGAACTGGAGTTACACTTTTCAGCCACCATGTGGGTGCTAAGAACCAAACTTAGGTCCTCTGCATGAGCAGCCACTGCTCTTAACTGCTGAGCCATCTCTCGGCCTGTTTTTATTTTTTTCTTCTTCTTTTTTTCTTTTTTTGGTCTTTTTGAGACAGGGTCTCCCTGTAGCCCTAGCTGTCCTGGAACTTATTATGTAGACCAGGCTGGCCTTGAACTCATAGAGATCTGCCTGCCTCTGCCTCCAGAGTGCTGGGATTAAAGGCGTGCACCACCACACCCAGACAGCCTGTTTTATTTTTTTTATAGTTTTTAAAATTTTATTTATTTTTTTATGTGTATGAATGTACTGCCTGCATGTAGGTTTGTGCACCCATGTTGTGCAGTGCCATGGAGGTCAGAAGAGGGTATCGGATTCCCCTGGAACTGGAGTTAAAGACAGTTCTCAGCCACCATGTGGGTGCTGGGGATCGAACCTGGATCCTCTGCTAGACCAGTCAGCAGCTCTTAACTGCTAGGTCATCTCTCCAGCCCATCTGTTTTATTTTTAAACACTTTTAAATATTTACTTTTAATCAAGTCTATGCTCTGTGTGTGCGTCTGTGTGTGGGGGGGGGGTGTCAGAGGGATCTCATGACTTCTGAATTATGCCCTGAGGGATGCTAGCTGTGAACTAGCCCCTAATTCAATCTGGATTGTCCCACACAGGTGCACTTCCATACATGCAAGCAATACACTCATACACATAAAATAAAAATAAATTAAAATAAAAATAATATGCATTAAATAAGTTAACTTTAAGTAGAAACACAAATGCAATGAGATTATGTGGCCATCACTTAAAGAAAATATTGTGACCACTGACTCTTAGGAACCTGATTGTGGGTGTCTCCCAGGAGTCATGGTTTGGTATTTTCTAATTCAGTATTGCTGGAAACTGGTGCTAATGAGATGGTTCAGCAGGTAAAGGTGCCTGCCCGTAAGCCTAACAACCTGAGATCACTTTCCAGCTTCCACACAGAGGAAGCAGAGAACCAACTCCTTTTAGTTGTCCTCTGACTTCCACATGTACACTGCTGCCTGTGTGCCGCCCCCAAGTAAATAGATGTAATAAAGAATTTATGGGGCTGGACAGATGGCTTAGCGGTTAAGAGCACCAACTGCTCTTGCAGAGGACCCAGGTTCGATCCCCAGCACCCACATGACAGCTGAGAACCATCTTTAACTCCAGTTCCAGGGGAATCGGACATCCTCTTCTGACCTCCACAGCACTGCACGACATGGGTACACAAACCTACATGCAGACAGTACATTCATACACATACTAAATAAATAAAATAAAATAAAGGAATTTATGACTATAATATAACACTACAAATTATAAATTGGTCATGTGTATGTATACATTGGTGTTATCTTTTTCTATTACATTTTGTGTGTGTGTGTGTGTGTGTGTGTGTGTGTACATGCATGCACACACACACCGGAGTCCATAGAGGCCAGAGGTATTGGATCCTCTGGAGCTGGAATTTAGTGGTTGTTAGCTGCCTGACATGGGTGCTGAAAACTGAACTCAGGACCTCTAGAAGAGAAATACATGCTCTTAACCACTGAGCAATTTCTCCAGTACCCTTATTTTTTATTTATTTATATTTTGTTTCTTTGTCTGAGACAAAGTTCTCACTATGTGCTCCTGACTGGCCTCAACCTCTTGGTAATTCTCCCAACTGTTAGCGTATAAGACCCAGAATCCCACAATGACAAGGTATAGGTTACAGAATCGTTCTCTCTTTTAAGAAGTAAAGTTTCCCAAGAAGTTATTTACCTGACCCAGTTGGTCCAAGCAGCAAAATATTACTTTTTTCAAGTTTTATGTCATCATGAGAAGAATCCAATACTTCACCTCCTCGTTTTTCCTGAGGTATTTGCTGATTCACCTGCTGCTGCATTGATGCTCCTAAGGCATTGCCATGTGGGCTAATTCCAGCGATTTGAAGCAATTCTGGGAGAAAAACATCACGAAGGAGATTACTAGAGCTGTACTTGAATTTACTTGAAAAAATAAAAATAAAAAAGGTCCATAAAACCCTACATCTAAAAACAAGCACTATTTGTAATGATTTAAATACTTCAACATTGCTTTACCTAAAAATGAAAATGACAAAGTAACTAAGGACAAATGTGGGATGCATGATTATAATCGAAAGAGCCTCAAAGAAAGGAAATATTCTTCTAATCTCCTTATTTATAGAAAGGTGTAAGAATGTTCCCTCACAAAGAGAAGGTACTACAACAGACAATACTGCTTTAGATTACGGTGTTCCTTTGTCTCTAACCTCCCCACCTGCTTAAAAATAAAAATCTTGACTATAAAGAAAAAGAAACAATGAAATCAGGCATGGAGTATACAGTGTAGTAGCAGAAACAAAGAGAGTTGCCTCAACAAGGTGGAAGGAGAGAACCAACACCTGATAGTTGTCCTCTGACCTCCATACACATGCCATGGTGTATTCATGTCCACACACACAATAAACAAGTAAACAAAACAATTTAAAGGGCAACTCTTAGTCCCATTTTATGAGTTATGTGCCCTACGCTATACTTTGAGGTCAATGTCTTTCAATACCCACCCCCCAATTCCTGCTATGATTCAGTGTGTAAGTAGCTCTAAAATGAGCACTATAATGAGGAGGCTAATGTGATAGTTACTGGCATGGAGTTCAGCACCTGGGTAGCAGTGAATAAACTGCTTAATATTCCTGTCTTTCAGTTTTCCCATCTATAAAATGGTAGTAAAAATAAGTTTCTCAGGGCTGGAGAGATGGCTCAGCGGTTAAGAGCATCGACTGCTCTTGCAGAGGACCAGGGTTCGATTCCCAGCACCCACATGGCAGCTAAGAACCATCTTTGACTCCAGTTTCAGGGGAATCCGACGCCCTCTTCTGACCTCCACGGCATTGCACGATACAGGTGCACAAACCTACATGCAGACAGTACATTCATACAAATAAAAAATAATAAATTTTTAAAAATTAAAAAGTTTATCACTGGAGTATGATAGGAAAAAAATAAAAATTAAAAGTCTCTGCTGGGTGTGATGGTACACACCTTTATTTTATTTTCTTCTTATTATTTTTTTTATTTTTGAGACAGGGTCTCCCTTTAGTCCCAGCTGGCCTGGAGCTCGCTCTGTAGACCAGGCTGGGCTTGAACTCACAGAGATCTGTCTGCCTCTGCCTCCCGAGTGGATGCACACCTTTAATCCCAGCACTTGGGAGGCAGAGGCAGGTGAATCTCTGAGTTCAAGGCTGGCCTGGTCTACAGAGTGAGCTCCAGGCCAGCTGGGACTAAAGGGAGAACCTTCCTCAAAAAGACCGAAAAAAAAAGTAAGTTTCTGTCTCAAACCTACATATAATAGCTAGAAGAGCATATACAAAATAAGCTAGAAGACAGTTTTATTATGTTTGTTTGTTTGTTTGTTTGAGACAGGGTCTCCCTATAGCCCCAGCTGTCCTGGAACTCAGTCTGTAGGCCAGGCTAGCCTTGAACTCACAGAGATCCACCTGCCTGTGCCTCCTGAGTGCTGGGATTAAAGGTGTGCACTACCATGCCCAGCCTAAGATGGTTCTTAGCTGCCATGTGGGTGCTGGGAATTGAACCCAGGTCCTCTGTAAGAGCAGTCAGTGCTCTTAATCGCTGAGCCATCTCTCCACCCCAACAGTTTTATTATTAAAGAACATTTGCTCTCACTACTGCTATTAATTAATAGTGTTTAATTAATTGTTCATACACAGGCTAGGGATTATAGCTCAGTGATACAGCACTTGTTTAACATACGTAAGGTCCTCAGTTCAATTTTCACTATCACCAGAAAGAGAGCAGAGATTTATTCATACAATATGGTTCCTTTATTTTTATTTTTATTTGAGACAGGGTCTCCCTGTAGGCCCCGCTGGCCTTGAACTCACAGAGATCGCCTGCCTCTACTGCCCGAGTGCTAGGATTAAAGTCATACACCACCATGGTTGGTTTATACCATATAGTTCTTAAATACAATACAAGCTAAGGATTTCATCTCCTGCTTTATTAAAAAAAAAATAATGTTGGCCAGGCGTGGTGGCGCATGCCTTTAATCCTAGCACTTGGGAGGCAGAGGCAAGTGAATCTTTGTGAGTTCAAGGCCAGCCTGGTCTACATAGTGAGTTCCAGGACAGCTGGGGCTACAGGGAGACCCTGTCTCAAAAAGACCAAAAAAAATTCATTGTTTTAAAAAAACAAACAAACAACAACAACAAAAAATGTTATGTTTCAATGATGGAGGAAAAAACAGTTGTATTAGACTACAAACTATATGCTGATCATTAATGTGATTTCCAAAGGGACTTACAAGAATAATCTTTTAAGCTGGGCGTGGTGGCGCACACCTTTAATCCTAGCACTTGGGAGGCAGAGGCAGGCAGATCTTTGTGAGTTCAAGGCTAGCCTGGTCTACAGAGTGAGTTCCAGGCCAGATGGGACTAAAAGGGAGACCCTGTCTCAAAAATACCAAAAAAAAAAATAATTATTATTATTATTATTGTGGATGTGTGTTAATAATGTATATGGGGGGCTGGAGAGATGGCCTAGCGGTTAAGAGCGCCGACCGCTCTTACAGAGGACCCGGGTTCGATCCCCAGCACCCACATGGTGGCCGAGAGCCGTCTGAAACTCCAATTCCAGGAGAACTCCAGTTCCAGGGGAATCCGAGACCCTCTTCTGACCTCCGCGGCATTGCACGACACGGGTGCACAAACCTGCATGCAGACAGTACATTGATACACATACAGAAATAAATAAAAAAATTTAAAAAATTTTTAAAAAATAATGTATATGGGAGCATACATGCCAAGGTGCCAGGTAGAGGTCAGAGGACATCTTTCCAGGCTTGGTTCATCAAGCTTGCACGACAAGTTTTTTTTTTTTTTTTTTGGTATTTTTGAGACAGGGTCTCCCTTTAGTCCCAGCTGGCCTGGAGCTTGCTTTGTAGACCAGGCTGGCTTCGAACTCACAGAGATCCGCCTGCCTCTGCCTCCCAAGTGCTGGGATTAAAGGCGTGTGCCACCACGTCCAGCATGACAAGTATCTTTACTTGCTGAGCCATCTCTCTAGCCTGAGAATAATTTTTGTTATAATGGCCTAACTTCAGAACCTAAAATCTTACATGGCACACAACTAAACTGAACATAATAATAAATTATATTTAAGGTTTTGTAATATTTGTTTATATGGCAATCAATATAATTACAAATTGCATTAACCAGAGTTCTTAAATACTACTATTTGTTAAAATTTTAATTACATTAGGAACCTTGTTGGCACAGTAGGGAACACATCAGCCTCATAATATGTAATGACAGTAAATTGCCATATACACACACACACACACACATATATGACAGGTCTTTCTTTTTTTGGGTATTTTTGAGGCAGGGTCTCCCTTTTAGTACCAGCTGTCCTGGAGCTCACTCTGTAGACCAGACTGGCCTTGAACTCACAGAGATCCACCCACCTCTACCTCCCAAGTGCTGGGATTAAAGGCCCGCACCACCACGCCTGGCCTAACAAGTCTTTCAAAATACTTTCTTTTACTAATTCAAACTAGGCTCACTATCAGCCCAAACTTACTGGTATTAATTGCATATTTAATTATATCTTTAGATTGTGAAATATAAATTATTACATGTACCTAAAGTTAATTAGTAAGCTTTTTTTTTTTGGGGGGGGGGAGAGGGTCTCTCTCTATAAGCCCAGGCTGGCCTGAGACTTGCAGGAGAGCTCAGACTAGCTTTCAACTCATGATCTTTCTGCCTCTTCCTCCTAAGTGCTGGGATCACAAACGTACCACCATTCCTAGCTTAGATCATACTTTCCCCCCTTTTTGGTCTTTTTTGAGATAGGGTTTCCCTGTAGCTCCAGCTGCCCTGGAACACCGCCTGCCTCTGCCCCTTCAAGATTAGAGGTGTGCACCACTGCACCTGGCCCAAGATTGTACATTTTTTAAAAGATTTTTAAAATTTTTATTTATTTTTGTATGTGTATGAATGTACTGTCTTCAAGTAGTTTGTGCACCCATGTCGTGCAATGCCTCGGAGGTCAGAAGAGGGTCTCAGATTCCCCTGGAACTGGAGTTCTCCTGGAATTGAAGTTACAGATGGTTCTTAGCCGCCATGTGGGTGCTAGGGATTGAACCTGGGTCCTCTGCAAGAGCAGTCGGTGCTCTTAACCGCTAGACTATCTCTCCAGCCCCGATTGTACATTTTTATATGTAATCTAATTCTACTGTACTGACTATATGTCTTAATTTATCATGCATAATATATGAATATATGAATATGAAATAACTAGGTCAGGCATTGTGACATATATCTGTACCTCTAACACTCTTGAGAGTTCAGGGCCAGGGCTGGAGAGATAGCTCTGTGGTTAAGATGGGTCACCGGATGCTCTTACAGAGGACCCGGTTTCAAATCCCAGCAGCACATGACTGCTAACAACTGTCCCTAATTCCGGTTCCAGGGGATCCGACACACTATTCTGACTTCTTCATGCACCCCATGACACAGGTGCAAATAATAGAAAACAGTTTAGGGCCAATCTGGGTCACACAGCAAGACCCTGTGTCAACACACAGATGTACATACCCATGTACATACATATGCAAAACAATGTGATTTTTAAAAGTTATTAGATTGATTTGCCTGTATGTGTGTAGGCACATACATACCATAGCAAACATGTGGAGGTCAGAGAAAAACTTGTGGGAACTGACTTTCTCTTCCCACGATATGGGTCCCAGGGATGGAATTCAGGTAACTACGTTTGTACAGAAAGTGCCTTTAAGCACCGAATCATCTTAATAGCCCACAAAACAATACAGTTTTCTTACAGATAATAAATATTATCCCACAATTGGAAAACCACTTAGGCTCATGTTCTATATGCAGTACACTTCAAACAGTATATATAATACTGCTTGGCAAAGGCAAACATAGAAGAACCAGGGCTGGAGAGATGGGTCAGCGGTTGCAGAGGACCCGGGTTCGATTCCCAGCACCCACATGGTGGCTAGGAACCATCTTTAACTTCAGTTCCAGGGTAATCCGAGGCCCTCTTCTGACCTCTGCGGCACTGCACGACACGGGTGCACCAACCTGCATGCAGACAGTACACTCATACACATAAAAAGTAATAAATAAGCCAGGCGTGGTGGCACACGCCTTTAATTCTAGCACTCGGGAGGCAGAGACAGGCGGATCTTTGTGAGTTCAAGGCCAGCCTGGTCTACAGAGCGAGTTCCAGGATAGCTGGGGCTACAGGGAGACCCTGTCTCAAAAAGATAAAAAAAAAAAAAGTAATAAATAATAAAAAAATTTAAAAATATTACAAAAAAAATAGAACCAAACAGCCAATTTTCCTTTATTATTTCAATGAAAAAAAAAAAAGCTATGTGTATCTTATTATAAAGCCTCTGAAAATTTCATCCGCTGTATAGCAAGTCTATCTATCCACTTCCAAAGGAAAGGGTGTAAGACTCAATGGTCACTCTCCCTGATGTATAAGGAGATACACTCTACTTCAAACTATGTGATGCTTACAGGTACAAGCCAAGGCTAGACAGTGAGTTGGAGTGTAACCATAATTTTCAAGACTACAGGTTTCATAAATACCAAAAAAGAAACCATCCTGCATGAAAGCTCCAATTACTATAGCAGACCAACTCTAATTGTTAAGGAAACCAGAACAAAGTATCAAAACAAAAGATAAAAGTTGGAGAAATGATTCAGCAGTTAAGAGCAAGTAGCTCCCAGCATTCAAGTCTAGTAGTTCACAACTGCCTCTAACTAAACCTCCAGAGGATCCCACAGCTCTGGTCTTCATGGGCACTCAGGTACACATACCCCTATTCACATACGTGTAGGTAAGTAAAAATAAACAAATCTTTAAAAAATGAAATTATGAAAATTTGTTCCCAAGTTATATATCATATATGAGAAACACATTTAAATACTTACATATTTAGTAATAAATTCCTATTATCACTACTACTGAGATATTTCCCTGAAGCAGATCTCAAGAAGAAAAGGTTACAGAGGAGGACCTGAGGAGAGATGACTTACTTGTAAATCTGTACTCATCCTCCCGTCTTCTTATTTCTAACTCTAAGAAAGGAGATAAAAAGGACAACATGAAATATTATGTATCTGTTTCACTTGAGGGAACAACAAAAAAGAATATCCTACTTCTTGCCTTCTAAATAACTTTAAAGGATATATTCATTTTCAGCTTTTCAAAAAAATTATTTTTCTTTTTGAGACAGGGTTTCCCTATAGCCCCAGCTAGCCTGGAACTTGCTATGTAGAGCAGGCTGGCCTTAAGCTCACAAAGATCCACCTGCCTCTGCCTCCCCAGTGCTGGATTTAAAGACGTGCGCCACCACATCTGGCTAACTTTTCAAATTAAAGAATTTATATTCAACATCCTTTCATCATTCAACAGAACAAAATCATGCTTAATGACAACTACCCAGATGGTAATCACTTAAAAGAAAAAATTAGTATCTATTCTAAGAATGTAAGAATTAAAGTATATCTTGTACAAATATATATAAAAAGAAAAAAAAAGAAAAATTAAATAAAAAAGAATTTAAGTATGAGTTACAGTTCTTCATACTATAAATATGAAATCATTTGTTCTTCTAGCACCAACAATTTAAATATTAATTTAGTGACCAAAAGAACCAGAAGGAAAAAAATTCATATATTTGGTCCTTATAAAAATGAAGGTTCTGGAGTTGGAGAGATGGCTGAATGGTTAAGAGCACCATCTGCTCTTGCAAAGGCCCGGGATTTGATTCCCAGCACCCACATGGCGGCTAACAACCATCTGTAATTCCAGTTCCAAGGAATTTGATGCCTTCTTCTGATTCCCTGGTCATTGCATGACACAGGTACACTTATTCACATGTAGGCAATAAGCTCACATACATAAAATAAAAATAATAAAATATTTTTAAATGAATGTTCCAAATGAAGTCTACTATTAGGCTATGACTTTTGCTTTCTAAAAATATGGTAACTGATATTACCACATAACTATTTTGCAAAAAGTTCAAGTGTCTTAATTGAAATCAATTAGATACTTAGTAGCTATTAAAAAGCATTTAGTAGAACTTCCTAATGACTAAAATGGTGGATTACAGACCTACATCAGAAATCGAGGCTCTCTGAACAAAAATAAATATACATATGTACATTTTCTTTGATTCACAGTTTCTAAATAATTTTATTAACATTTTTTTTTTCTTTTTGGTATTTTTGAGACAGGGTCTCCCTTTAGTCCCAGCTGGCCTGGAGCTCACTCTGTAGACCAGGCTGGCCTTGAACTCACAGAGATCCACCTGCCTTTGCCTCCCCAGTGCTGGGATTAAAGGCATACACCACCACGCCCGGCTAAAATAACATTCTAATAACATCTTGTTTCCCAGAGTAAACTGAGATAACACAGCATACTGATATGTTAGCATCTAAGATTAATAGGACTTGCACTTAGAGTCACTTACAAATTTGCTCTTAACCTTGCACTCTGTAATTGGGGCCCAAAGAAGAAAGAGTGTTGGATATGTTGTGTTGAGTTACCATCTCTATGTATCTCTGACTTAAGGCAACTGAAATTCTGCATCCTGAACCCAAAAGAGAACTCAGAGTTGTACAGAGCATTATAGTGATCTGTTCACAGGGAACTAGTTAGTTGTGAAGTCAATAATTCAAAGACAAAAACTCAATCTGGGGGCCTTCGAGTTTTGTTTTTGTGGTATTAGGTCTTGTGAATGATGCTAGGCAAGTGCTCTACAACCAAGCTATGTCCCCAGCTTTTCAAACATTTCTTAAAGAGCTTATCACCCGGCGTGGTGGCGCACGCCTTTAATCCTAGCACTTGGGAGGCAGAGACAGGTGGATCTTTTTGAGTTCAAGGCCAGCCTGGTCTACAGAGTGAGTTCCAGGACAGCTGGGGCTACAGGGAGACCCTGTCTCAAAAAGACCAAAAAAA
>VZQC01000334.1:917592-939345 GCA_009823505.1 Rhizomys pruinosus
AAAAAAAAAAAAAAAAAAAAAAAAAAAAGAGTTCATACCACCAAAGCCACAGTGGTACATACTGAGCAGCCCTGGCATACTATGAAAAAATTACTTGCTGACATTGTTAGGCTAACAATTATTGTACATTAAATAGATTAATTTAAAGGGGGATAACTGAAAGCCCAAACTAACAACATAAGTTTGTTAATTTTTTTTTTTTTTTTTTTTTGAGACAGTCTCACTTTGCAGCTCAAGCTGACCTGGAACTTACAATGTAACCCAAGCTGGCCTCCAACTTGAAATATTGTCCTATCTCTGCCTCCTGAGTGCTGGATTTGTAGACATAAGCTACCAAACCCATCTTTGTAACTAGACTATTTATTTTAGAACAGTATTATTTCATATTTCAAATCAGCTTGGTACTAACATTTTCATAATCATCAAATTATATTTCATTGAAACTATCACAACAAGAGAAATGGATTCCAAACCTAAATTCCAAGTATTAAATATCAATAATGACTTAGCTAGAAACAATATATATTAAGAACTTATAGGACTGGCAAGATAGCTCAGTGTGTAAAAACATTTACTGTGCAAGCCTGATGACCTGAGTTCAATTCCCAGAACCCACAGCAGAGAAAACCAACTTGTAAAAGTTGTCCATTGATCTCCACAAGCATGCCATAGCACATGGTATGTACATGCATACACACAGGCACATATTAATAGTAAATTTAAAAATAGGAATTTTTGTTTTGTTTTGTTTTTTGAGACAGGGTCTCCCCATAGGCCCAGCTGGCCTGGAACTCACTTGTAGACCAGGCTGGCCTTGAACTCAGAGATCCGCCTGCCTCTGCCTCCCAGGTGCTGGGATCAAAGGTGTGTGCCACCACCACCACGCCAGGCAAAAAAAAAAAAAAAAATAGGAATTTATAAGGGCTGGAGATGGCTCAGTGGTTAAGAGCACTGGCTACTTTTCCAGAAGACCCAGATTCAGTTCCTAGCACTATATGGTAACTTACAACTATCTGTTAATTTCAGTTCAAGGGAATTGGACTTCCCTTTGTCCTCCACAGACACTGTATGACATGGGTGCACTTACATACATGCAGGGGAAAGTTATATACATAAAATAAAAATAACATTAAAAAAAGAATTTATAGAGCCAGGCAAGGTAGCATATGCTTATAATCCTAGCACTCGGAAAGTAAAGCCAGGAGGACCAGAAGTTCAATATCACTATCAAATATAGAGAGTTTGAGGCCAGCCTGAGCTACATGAGGCCTGGTCTCAAAAAGAACAGGAGGGGGCTGGAGACATGGCCTAGTGGTTAAGAGCGCCGACCGCTCTTGCAGAGGACCCGAGTTCGATCCCCAGCACCCACATGGCAGCCGAGAACCGTCTGAAACTCCAATTCCAGGAGAACTCCAGTTCCAGGGGAATCCGAGACCGTCTTCTGCGACACGGGTGCACAGACCTACATGCGGATAGTACATTCATACACATACAGAAATAAATAAAATTAATAAAAACAAAATTAAAAAATAAAAAAAAAAAACAAAAAGAACAGGAGGGTGTGGTAGCACACGCCTTTAATCCCAGCACTTGGGAAGCAGAGGCAGGCAGATCTCTTTGAATTCAAGGCCACCCTGGTCTACATAGTGAGTTCCAGGACAGCTGGGGCTACAGGGAGACCCTGCCTCAAAAAGACCAAAAATAAATTAATTAAAAAATAAAATATAAAAAATAATAAACAGGAAAAAGAATGCATAAACTTATTTGGATGCTACTGTTAAAATTTAATATAAACAAAAGAGAGGCAATGGAATATTTTCAAGATACCATATCTGTACCACGAAATGAGCCAATACTATACCTTCTTGGGGGGGGGAGGTGGTTTCTGCTGGAATGCCAATTTCACAGCTTCTGCTGCTGATTCTGGTTCTTTAATTATGCTTTTCTTTGAGTCTGCTTCTGATAGCACAACAAAAAAGTGATGACATTTTTCACACTTGACAAAACGGGTGGAAGCTGAAAAAGAAAGGAGGGGTCAAGAAAATAAAAAATTCCAAGAGTTGTTTTCCTTAAAAGCTACTGTAGGGCTGGATTGTGCATCAGGGTACAGTGCTTGCCTACCATGCTAAAGTCCTTGTGTTCAATCGATGGAAGATGTGGGGGCATGACACATTGTCAAGTTATTAAGTACTACAAAGATAAATTTATTCAGTAAATTTTTGTTAACTAGATATAGTAGTACATGATTGTAATCTCAACACCTGGAAGGCTGAGACAGGAGACAAAAAAAAAAAACAAGTTCAAGGTCATATTTACCTCCCAAGTTAGGTACAGGATACTTGGGCATAGAGTAAGACTTTGTATGCAAAAACAAAATCAACTCAAAATAATAATAATAAAAAAAAACAACTGGGCCAGTGAGAAGGCTGAGCAAGTTAAGGTGCTTGCTGCCAAGCCTGAGTTCAATCCCTGGGACCCACATATCAGTTTTAAAACTTTTACTTGGTAAATACATAAAAGTTATTCCACATCATTTTTATTTTATCTTTTACTCTAATTCCTATTTCTATGATTAAAAAAAAAGGATTAAGAGCCGGGCGTGGTGGCACACGCCTTTAATCCTAGCACTTGGGAGGCAGAGGCAGGATCTCTGTGAGATCAAGACAAGCCCAGTCTACGAGTGGGCCTCCAGGGACAGCTTGGGCTAAAATGAGACCCTGTCTCGAAGACAAAAAAAAAAAAAAAAAAAAATAAAGCTACGCAGGCGTGGTGGTGCATCACTTTTAATCCCTAGCCACTTGGGAGGCAGAAGACAGATGTATCTTTGGTAAGTCAGCAGCTGGTTTAACAGAGCGATGTTCCAGACAGCTGGGGCTTCAGGGAAGACGCCTGTCTTTAAAAAGAAAAAAAAAAAAAAAGCATTAAGAAACAAGCTGTCATTTGATTTTTTTAATGGCCCTTTATTTAAATTATTTATTTATTTTATGTGTATAAGTCTTACGCCTACATGTGTTTAAGTGAACTCTGTCATGCTAGTACCTCCAGGAGGAACGAAGAGGGCAAATATAAAAAAGGTTTCCTCCGACGGCCAGGTGTGTTAGCACACACCTTTAATCCCAGGCACTGAGGCAGAGGCAGGTGAGAGTGATCTCTTGTGAGTTCAGGCCAGCCTGGTCTACATAGTTCCAGGACAGCTGGATCTGTAGGGAGACCTTATTTCAAAAAGACCAGGAAAAAAAATAAGATTCCTCATTTCTTTTTTTTTTTTATTTTTTTATTATTTTTATTTTATGTGTATGAACTGTTACTGTACTGCATGTAGGTCTGTGCACCCGTGTCGTGCAATGCGCGGAGGTCAGAAGAGGGTCTCGATTCCTGGAACTGGAGTTCTCCTGGATTGGAGTTAGGTTTTCGAGGCCGCCATTTGGGTCTGGGATCAACTCTCCGGGTCCTCTGCAAGAGCCGTCCGAGCTCTTAACCACTAGGCTATCTCTCCAGCCCAAGATTCCTCATTTCTAAAGCCAACACCTGTAGCCTCCCCAGCCCCAACCCTACTTTTTTGAGGGACCTCAAAAAGCAGTATGACAGCTGGGCATGGAGGCTAACGCGATACCTTTAAGTTCTAGCACAAAAAAAATCAGTGGAAGGCAGGTGGATCTGTTGTGAGTTCAACGGCCAGCCCTCGGTCTACCTGGTTCTACAAGCGAGTTCCCAGGACAGCTGGGGCTTACAGGGAGACCCTGTCTCGAAATAGACAAAAAAAAAAAAAAAAAAAGGCAGTATGACAGAGCATTTTATATAAGTACAGAAAACAAATATAAAGCTGGCTAATACATAATTATGTTTTATGTGTAATCAAATTAGGCAGACTATTAAGAAAATGAATTAAATTAATAATAATAATAATAAAAAGTATGAGAACCTCTCTCCTTTGGGAAAACTATAAATAAATATCTATGGATTAATAGGAAAACTGGCACCTAAATCTCCCCAAGGTAAGCTACAAGAAAAAAAATCATTAATAATTCGATCAATGTTATTTTTACATTTCCATTCTTAAATTCAAAGCCAATTAAAATCAAGACTATATTCCAAGCCTGGTGTGGTGGCACATGCCTTTAATCCCAGCACTCTGAAGGCAGAGGCAGGCAGATGAGATTGAGGCCAGCCTGGTCTACATAGAAACCTTGTCTCAAAAAGACTAAAACAAACAAAACAAAAACAAAAAGAAAACCATGGTGATGCACGGCTTTAATCCCAGCACTAGGGAGGCACGGGCAGGTAGATCTCTGTGAGATCAAGTGAGTTCCAAGCCAGCTAGGGCATCAGGAAGATCCTGTCTTAAAAAGACCAAAAAAACAAAAAGAATATTCTCTGGGGGGTTGGAGAGATGGCACAGTGGTTAAGAGCACTTGGGTTTGGTTCCTAGCATCCAAATGTGGCTAAATCCAGTTCTAAGGGATCCAATGCCCTCTTCTGACCTCTGAGAGAATTACATAGATGCATTTACATACATGCATTCAAAACACCCATACACATAAAAAATAAATAATAAATTTTTAAGAATACATTTTGGGGGAGAAGTATCAGGGTACGTTAACGCAATTAAGGAAATATGAAAAAAACCTTATAGAAAGAAACCCACTACTTTTTAAAACTAATTTTAAGAGTATTGGCTGTTCTTCCAGAGGACCCAGGTTCAGTTTCCAGCACTGACATGGCAGCTAACAATCATCTATAATTCCGGATCTATCCTCTTCTGGCTTCTGTAGGCATTGCTGCATGCACATAGTGCACTTACACCTATACAAGCAAAATACATAAAAATAGAAAAAGCTGGGCATGGTGGCACACACCTTTAATCCTGGCACTTGGGAGGCAGAGGCAGGTGGATCTCTGTGAGCTCAAGGCCAGCCTGGTCTACATAGTAAGTTCAGGACAGCCGGAGCTACAGGGAGACCCTGTCTTAAAAATACAAAAATAAATAAATAAATAAATAGAAAACTTAGAGCAAAACAAAATTTAAAAAAAGGAGTTTGGGGGCTGGAGAGATGGCCTAGCAGTTGAGAGTGCCGACTGCTCTTGCAGAGGACCTGGGTTCGATCCCCAGAACCCACATGGCGGCTGAGAACCGTCTGTAACTCCAATTCCAGGGGAATCCAACACCCACTTCTGACCTCCGCAGCATTGCACAACACGGGTGCACAAACCTACATGCACAAACCTGCATACATTCGTACACATAAAATAAATAAATAAATTTTTAAAAAAGGAGTTTGAAGCTGGGCATGATGCTGCATCCCTTTAATCCTAGCACTTGGGAGCCAGAGGCAGGTGAATTTCTGTGACTCCCAGGCCAGTCTGGTCTACATAGTGAGTTCCAGGCCAGCTGAGGGTACAGTACTGCCAGGTAAGTTGTAGCCATTGGTACAACAGTGACACAAAGGTTATGGGGAGTAACCAACTACTTTGGGGTTGGATTTGAAATGAAGCCTGCTCCACAGGAGGGAATTTGTGCCTGATACTGTAAACCTGGTCAAAAACCCATGGCTTGGTAAGTCATAGACCATAAGGAAAACCTGCTACTACTGTCTTGCTAAACGAATATGTTATCAAACTTCCTTCTAAATATTTATGGATAAATATACATAGATCATTGCCAGAGAAGCTTCTCTTAGTCAGCAGTTAATGCAGAGACTTGTAACTGGCCAAAGTTCTACAAATAAGTGACTACTGAGTGCTTGGCCTTAAATGGGACATTTATGCCAGCGCCTCCCCCCCCCCCAAAAAAAAAAAAACAAGGCTCAAGAAACATCTTGGAAAATGCACGTGGGGAAGGAGCTTGAAGGCGCTGGAAGATGGATAGAAATACTGTGGAATGCTGTCTTCTGAACATGAGATGGTCACTGCATTCATGGACTCACTGCAGCTACAGCTACCTACATAAGATTTAAAAGATCAGTCAACATTCCAACAGGCACAGCAACTGGAAATCAGACTAAAAAAAAAAAAAAAAAAAAAAAAAAAAAAAAGACAATGTTTGGGATTCCTGGGAGAGGGTGTAAGAGAGGTAAGTTGAGGGTAGATATACACAAAACACATTGCTTGCATTATAAAACTGTCAAAGAATTAAAGTACATTCTGGGGGCTGAAGAGATGGGTAGTTAAGAGCAAATACAAGCATGGTGGTACCTGCCTTTAATCCCAGCATTTGGGAGGCAGAGAAAGACAGATCTTGTGTATATAGTGAGTTCCAGGCCAGCTGGGGCTACAGGGAGGGGAAGGAGGAGGGGAGAGAGGGAGAAAGGGGAGGAGGGAGAGAGAAGGAAGAAGGAAGAAGGAGGAAGGAAGAGGGAGAAAGGAGGAGGGAGGGAGGGAAAGAAAAGAAAAAGAAAACAGTGCTCTTATACAGGACTTGAGTTCAATTTGCAGAATCCAGGTTATGTAGCTCATAACTGCCTGTAACTCTGTCTCCAGGGGATCTAATGTCTCTGCCTATCTCTGGCATCTACACTCATGTGGGAATGAGCACTTGTCTGTACACACATACACTTAAAAATAAAAATAATCTTGGGGCTAGAGAAATGACTCAGCAACAGGTAAGAACATGTACTGCTTTGCACAGGACCCAGGTTCAGGTTCTTGGGGACCTGATGGTCTCTTCTAGGTTCCTTTCATACCAGGTATACATGTGGTAGATATACATACATTCAGACAAAACACACATATGCATGAAATCATTTTTCACAAGATATCCTAGCCCAGTGTGGTGGCACACACCTTTAATCCCAGCACTCCCGAGGCAGAGGTAGGTGGTATGTCTGTTAGTGCAAGTCCAGCCTAGTCTACATAGAGTTCAAGACAGCTGTGGCTATAGGGAGACTCTGTCTCAAAAAGAAAAAAAAAAAAAAAAAAAAAGTTTACCTAAAGAAAAATCAAGCCATCAAACCTACAAATTAACACAAGCTCATACATATACATAATAACCATTTCTCATTAAAGGGAAAACAGTGACTGTATTTTATAATGAAGCACCAGTTTACAGCTGTACTAATGGTAAACAGGGCAAGGATTAAAGGGCAGAGAAGCCTCTGATCCAGTTCAGGCTGTGTGACAGGAAAATCTGGCTTGAAAACAAGATATTTCTCTAAGGAAATTAGGTCAAAGGGGAAGGGATTAACACCAACATAGTTTGTTCATCTGTGTTTATTCTTGAAGGGTTGCTTAAATTTGACTTGAATATCAAATTTCTAATTCAAGTTTATAGTGAAGCATGTTCAATATATACCCAAATTCAATGATTTGATTCTACTTATTAAAGCACTATTGGAAGAGGGAGAAATACATGAATTATAAGGCATAATATTTAACTTTCAGAAATAATCTTAAGAGCTTTGTGTGATGGGTCTATGCATGCCTCTGGTCCCAGCACTTGGGAGGCAGAAACAGATGGATCTCTGTGCTTACACAGAAGTTCCATGCCAGGCTTGGTGGCACACGCCTTTAATCCTAGCACTTGGGAGGCAGAGGCAGGCTGATCTTTGTGAGTTCAAGGCCAGCCTGGTCTAAAGAGTGAGTTCCAGGACAGCTGGGACTACAGGGAGACCCTGTCTCAAAAAGACAAAAAAAAAAGTTCCAGACCACCTGGGGTAAATGACACTTTTCCCTTTTTTTTTTTTGGTCTTTTCAAGACAGGGTCTGTCCTAGAACTCACTCTGTAGACCAGGCTGGCCTTGAACTCACAAAGATCCGCCTGCCTCTGCCTCCCAAGTGCTAGGATTAAAGGCGTGTGCCACCACACCCGGCTATTTTTTTTTTAATGTGTATGAATGTACTGTCTGCATGTAGGTTGGTGCACCCATGTCGTGCAATGCTGCAGAGGTCAGAAGAGGGCGTCGGATTCCCCTGGTACTGGAGTCAAAGGCAGTTCTTAGCCGCCATGTGGGTGCTGGGAATCAAACCCGAGTCCTCTGCAAGACAGTCGGCACTCTTGACCACTGAGCCATCTCTCCAGCTCCACTATACTACATTTAAAAGAACTGTCCACGAAAAAGAAAATATTTGTGGATCAAATATTTAGATATGGGCCTATTACCTAAACTATAACAAAAAGACAACCTAATTAAAAAAATTAATAAAGGACTCAGTCAAAACTACATAATGAGCTATTACCTCATAACTAATAAGAATTTTAAAAAAAGAATGAAAAAAAATTATACAACTACTACAGAAAATTGGCAATTCTGTAAAAACTAAAAAGAGCTGTGATTTGACCTAGCAGTTCCAATACCTCAAGAGAAGTAAAAACTTATGTCCATGCAAAAACTTCTTGTATACAGTAGCACTGAGGCAGGATAGAAAGAAGGGAAAATACAAGAGAGGTGGGAAGGTAAAGGAGTCACTCAATCCTGCTGGATGAAAATGAAGAAGCTCTCACAAACAAGACTATAAACCATGTTTACAGCCAAAACATGTGCATTGGTTTCCTTGTAACTTGTATATTAGGACTCCATTGACCCTTTTTGACCTGTGTTTATCTTATCAACCGATAAACCTGTACACATATGTGTTTATCTTATCAACCTATAAACCTGTACACGTACGTCAAACTCTTGGACCTGCTTTATTAAAGTTTCTGGGCTGGAGAGATGGGTCAGCGTTATGAGCAGTGGCTACTCTTGCAGAGGACCTGGATTAGATTCCCAGAACACATGGTAACTAATAACCATCCATAACTCCTGTTCCAGGAGAATCTGACTCCTTCTTCTGACCTTGTGGGCATTGCACAACACAGGTGCACTTACACACATGCAGGCCATACACTCATACACAAACAAACAAAAAATTCAAGTTTCTTAGATAAAATTAATAATTAAGCATAGTGGTACAAGCCTATAATCCTGGCACTGAAGTGAAAGAATTCAATCTATATTAAAACTTTTTTTTTTCTCAGTAATGGGCATTTGATAAAACTTTTTCTTAATAGAGTTCAATTTTGCTTCACAGTGACTCATCTTGAAACTACTTTCTGCAACACAGGAATCTGAGCTTCACATGAGTACAAGTTTATGAGAACTACTAGGTAATTACAGCCAGCAGAATTTAACTGCATCTCCTACTGCCCCTGGCAGTGATAACCAGCAAATAAAAGCAATCCAAATATCTACTAATTGATGAATGGCTAAACAATGAGATTATTTTAAGCTCTAAAAAGTAATGAAATACTGAAACATGCCAAAATGAATGAACCTTACAAACATGCTAAACTGAAGGAAACCAGACACAAAATGCCACATACTATATAATTCCATTACAGAAAATACTCAAAGTAGACAAATCCATAGGAACAGAATTTAGCTTACTGGTTGTCAGGAATAGAAGAGGAGAAAGGTGGGAAGCAACTGCTAAGGACTATGAAGTTTTTCTTTAGGTGATGAACATGCTCTGAAATTAGAGCATTATTATAAAATTTAGAAGTACACCTCAACCACAAAACCACATATCCTTAAAAGGGTGAACTGTTGTGAATAAAGAAATAAAATTTAAAAAGGAAATAAAAATCTATGCTTTTACATACACAGTACTCAAACACTGCTTAAAGAAAAGAATTTATGGACTGGGGATGGTGCTCAGTTTGTAGAGTGCTTGCCTAGCATGTATGAAACCCTGTGTTCAACCCCAGCATTGTACAAAATTCGGTGTAGTAGTGCATACCTGTAATCCCAGCACTTTGGCAAACGGAGATAAAAGGATCAGAAATTCAAGGGTATGCTTGGCTACACAACAAGTTTAAGGACAGTGTGGGCTACATGAGACCATTTCAAACCACCCCCCCCCCAAAGAACTGCAAACCACAAAGAATATTACATTTATAAATTTTTTTTTGAGACAGGGTCTCCTCCCTATAGCCCCAGCTGGCCTGGAACTCACTCTGTAGACCAGGCTGGCCTTGAACTCACAGAGATCTGCCTGCCTCTGCCTCCAGAGCGCTAGGATTAAAGGCATGCACCACCATGCCAGGCTTAAAGATGGTTCTTAGCTGCCATGTGGGTGCTGGGACTCAAACCTAGGTTCTCTGCAAGAGCAGTCGGGCTCTTAACCACTGAGCCATCTCTCCAGCCTATTTACAATTCTTAAAAAAAAAAAATTCTGGGCTGGAGAGATGGCCTAGCAGTTAAGAGCACCAACTGCTCTTGCAGAGGACCCGGGTTCGATCCCCAGCACCCACATGGCGGCTGAGAACCATCTGTAACTCCAATTCCAGGAGAACTCCAGTTCTCTGGAGTCCGACACCCTCTTCTGACTTCCACAGCACTGCACAACATGGGTGCACAAACCTACATGCAGACAGTACATTCATACACATAAAAAATAAAAAAATAAATAAAAATAAATAAATAAATAAAATAAAAAAGTTCTAAGGAGCTGGAGAGATGGCCTAGTGGTTAAGAGCGCCGACTGCTCTTGCAGAGGACCTGGGTTCGATCCCCAGCACCTACATGGCGGCTGAGAACGGTCTTTAACTCCAGTTCCAGGGGAGTCCTCTTCTGACCTCCGTGGCATTGTACGACACGGGTGCACAAACCTACAAGCAGACAGTACATTCATATACATACAAAAATAAATAAAATTAAAAAAAATTATTAAAAAAATAAATCTAGCCGAGCCTCACACCTTTAATCCCAGAGGATTAAAGAGGCAGGTGGATCTCTGTGAGTTCAAGGCCAGCCTGGTCTACAGGGCGAGTTCCAGGCCAGCTGGGGCTACAGGGAGACCTTTTCTACGTTTTATCATTCAGTTCTATCACTTTCATTTTATACTGTGATCCAAATTAAAGTTCATTCAGATTGACTTCTCTTTTACCATTTGAAATATCTCCTATATTCCAACTGTGGAATGGAGCTACTTTAAGTCTTTCAAAAACTGTCAAAATACGATGTGTACACAGTACTCTTTGCATAACAATGAATTGTTACAAATGGTAAACATGAAACTAAAGTCTCAGTATTAAAATTAAAATGTGTGGTAAGGTATGACTATGATCATAGTACTTGGAAGGCTGAGGTGGGAAGACCATAAAGTTCAAGGTGTAAAGCCTCAAAACATTGGGAAAGAAGAGAGGAATGAAGGAAAAGAGAAGGGAGGGGAGAGGAAGAAAAGGAACAAGGGAGAAAAGTTTTTAACAATGACTATATAGGAAAGCTAATGTGATGCAATGTAATTTACCCTTGTGACATAATTACCTCTAAATCATGTAGGCAATGAGTTGTTGACTTAATGCACTGAAGAAAATAATTGCAATAGCATCTTTGCACTCGACGTTCAGGACACTATCAGCAAAAGTAGGGCAGCTGATTGCTTCCTTTAGTCTCTAAATCATTAATAATTATGAAACACTTCCTAAAATTGAGGGATTACCTTTTCTGGTACATCAATACACAAAGAAATTACCTTAATATATGAATGACTGACCTTTGGAGTACAGGAGATACTCAATAGAGATTTGAAGAATGAAAGAACTCTAAGAAAGTCTTGTTCTCCTAAAAGCCAATGTTTACACACATGAAAACTAAAAAAAAAAATCCAAATCTGAAATGACTATACTGAAGCAAATTAAACAAGCAAGAATTTTATCTCTTAGAGTGCAAAGTACTAACAGTCCTAGGGAATTTTAGTATTCTAGAAGGGAATCACTGAAGTTCAAATCAAATAACGGATTTATATACTTTAAATATTTCTATACATTCAATGACTTATAGAAAAGGTGGGGGGGAGGCAGAGCAGGTGGATCTTTGTGAGTTCAAGGCCAGCCTGGTTTATACCGTGAATTCCAGGCCAGCTGGGACCCTGTCTCAAAACAAAACAAAACAAAAAAAGGTAGGGGGAAAGTATACTAAAATACTTACACACAAAGGTCTCTACATGTGTACACAGGTCGCCACATTTAGGACAACGCAACTGGTTTCCTCCTTTCCCAGAATTCCCAGAGCCTGATTTCTTACTGTTTCCTTCACTCACTGATTTCTAATGTATAAGAAAAAGAAAAAGACAGTGTTAATCATTAGTTTTATGCACCATTTTATATGTACTATAACTATAAACAACAGTTTATAATTCATTTCATAATTTTACAAGTCTCAGAATGGAATTATAAGTATAGTTTATCTTTAATGCCACTGGTGTCAAAAGATCTTTTCACAAAAGTCAGATCAGTTCTAGTAAATACATGCATTATCAAAAGACCCTCTTTTATTTTTGTCTTTTCGAGACAGGGTCTTCCTGTAGCCCCAGCTGTCCTGGAACTCGCTCTGTAGACCAGGCTGGCCTTGAACTCACAAAGGTCCACCTGCCTCTGCCTCCCGAGTGCTAGGATTAAAGGCGTGCGCCACCACGACCGGCTAAGACTTCTTTTTATATAGCCAATACTAACATATACAATAAATATCTTTTTTTAATGACTCAATAAGCACAAGAAAGAAAACCTTATTCTAAGCATTACTTTTTGGTGAAATTACTCAAGAGTTATCATGACAGGCAACTCAAGATTTCTCCTTTGATTTATCTGAGCTCTCACTCTGTAGTCCAGGCTGGCTTCAAACCCCTGCACTTCTCCTGCCTCATCCTACTGAGCACTGAGATTATAGATGTGAGCCACCAGCCTTATGTTCATATAAGTAACTTTTTTCATATCATTTAAAATAGGAATAATTTTAGCTACTACATAGTCACTGCCAGGATTAAGTATGAAAATGAGAAAGCCTAGCATTTTGTCTGGCATACAACGGTAGCTCAAGTATAATCCAATGCACACAGTGGAGAAAAAAAAAAAAGGTAACACTCAGAATAATCACTAACCATTACTTGTAGTTAAAGTACATTAAATAGATGAAGTCCAAGTTTTCTGGTTTTTATTTTTGTCTTTTTGAGATAAGGTCTCCCTGTAGCCCCAGCTAGCCTGGAACATGCTATGTAGACCAGGCTGGCCTTGAACTCACAGAGATCTGCTTGCCTTCACTGAGTTCTATGATTAAAGGCATGCACCACCATGCCCCACCAGAAGTCCAAGCTTTTAGGTAGAGAATAAAGTGAAGTTTATAGTGTAAGTTATGAGTTGTATGAAAGCAGGAATTGATGGATTCCTAATCAATCCTAGTAATTACACAGATCATTTATTGACATTTTTATTATTTTATTTCTTGATTTGTCTTTTTGAGACAGGGTCTTCCTGTAGCCCCAACTGTCCTGGAACTCACTATGTAGACCAGCCTGGCCTTGAACTCACAGAGATCCACCTGCCTCAACTTCCCGAGCTACATTTTTATTACTTCATTACTACTTTGGGATGTCAAAACCTTCTGCTTACTAAGCACCATGCTTATCAAAATATTTCATAGTAAAAACTAAGCATAAAATAAACTGGGCATGATGAGCATATGCCTACACCTAGCACTCAGAAGGCTGAGGTAGGAGGATCCTACACAGACCTACCTGAGTTACAAAGTAAGTTCCAGAACAGCTTAAGTTAATAGTGAGACTCTGCCTCAAAAAAACAAAAACAAAAAAAAACAAACCAACAACAAAATCAAACAGAACTCCTCAATCATTTTAAATAATTTGTATTTCTATTTTATTTTATTTTATTTTATTTTATTTTATTTTATTTTATTTTATTTTATTTTTTTGGTCTTTTCTATTGCCCCAGCTGTCCTGGAACTCACTCTGTAGATCAGGCTGGCCTTGAACTCTTCTTATAGCATGCACAAGCTAAAAGGATACATATTTGGAATTTTTTTTTTTTTTTGTCTTTTGAGACAGGGTCTCCGATAGCCCCAACTGTCCTGGAACTCACTATGTAGACCAGGCTGCCCTTGAACTCACAGAGATCCACCTGCCTCTGTTTCCGGAGCGCTGGGATTAAAGGCTTTCGGCACCACACCTGGCTTATGTTTAGATCTTTAAAGGTGGGCAATGTATAGACGCCAATGAAGAAAAGTAACCTTATTTCCATCTCCGGAGCCATCTTTATTTGTCCCATCTTTTGAGGCAAAGTATGCTGGTGTTTCTGAAAAGGTTCTAAGCGGAGATCTGCGCAGAATCTGAGTATCAAAGGTCCCCAACCTTCCTAAAAGTGGTATATGAATGCGACCACAAGAAATACCTAGGGGATAAAAAAAAAATTTTTAAACTCTATTAGTTTACACACCAAATATCAGCACACCTCCATCTCTGTAAATAAAAGTTGAACACAAAAGGGTTGAAAAAAAAAAAACACACAAAGGGAAAAAGGTGACACCATCAGAGGCAAAGTCTCCCAGGAACAAGACATGGCTCTGAGTGAGTCTAGCTGAGTAAACTTTTTCTGGACCTATCCGTTAAAAGTGAGGCGAGATCACCCAGGTCATAACATCTGACTTTTAAGAAATATGACAGAAATTCAACACTTCCTTTATCTGCAAGTTTGTGACGAAGGCCTTTCATGTTTTGTATTTGTGCTTTTCACACACTATTGCTATCCTGGAGAATAAGCATCTGAAGGAACTCTTGTCTCCTTAATTACCCGAGGGTAGTATCACTTCAAGTATCCTTTAAAAAAATTATGGGCTTTTTCTGTTTATATGAGGTTCTTAGCATAAAATCAGAGAGACTGAGCAGAATAATGATGGTTGTTAGGGTGGGAGGAATGGATAGTTATGGTTGAATAACATTGTAAATGTGCTTAATACCATCAGACTATACATTTTAAGATGGTTAAGACAAGCCAAGTGTGGTGGTATATATCTTTTTCCCAGTACTTAGTAGGCAGAGGCAGGCAAATCCTTCAGTTCCAGCCCCAGCCAGGTCTATATACTGAGTTCCAGGCCAGCTGGAAAAACAGACCCTGTGGCAAAAAAAAAAAAAAAAAAAAAAAAAGGAAAAACAGTCATAATACTGTTCATTAAAACACATATCTAGGCCAGTGATATAGCTCAACAGATAAGAAAGCTGGCTTTGGAAGAAACAACAACAACAACCAAAAAGACTGGGTCAAAGAACTGAAACACTGAACTTCTGCATGAAACAGTAATCTTCTCCATCAAAAATTCTAAAAGAGACTGAGAAAAAGATGAAAACCATGTTTGGCAGAATGCATGAGCTCTGGTGGAGGGGGGCAAGGAAGGGGAATGGGTCTGGACTTGGTTGGAAATTTTCTATGAGATGCACAAAGCTTCAATAAAAACTGGCTCTGAGGAAGAAAAAAAAAAAAGCTTGCTGCCAAACCTGAGGACCTGAGCTAGATTCCCAGAATCTACATGGTAGAGAACTGATCTCTCCAAGTTGTCCTCATGTGTTGTGGCATGAGCACAGCCCCCCACATCCTGAAAGAATGAAGTGGGGCTGACCAAGGTGTGGTGGCATACACCTTTAATCCCAGGACTCAGAGGCAGAGACAGGATCTCTGTGAGTTTGAGGCCATCCTGGACTACATTAGGGTAACACAGTGAGACCCTGTGTGCTGGATAGCTTTAATATCAACTTGACACACCTCGGTTGAGAGAGCCTTAATTGGTGAATTGCCTCCATTGGACTAGCCCATGGCTATGTCTGTGGGGCATTTTCTTGATTGTTAAGTGATGTGGGAGGGCCTATCCCTGGGCAAGTTGTGCTCTATTGCATAAGAAAGCAAGCGGAGCATGGGTCAGGGGAGCAATTCCATAAGCAGCATTCCTCCAGGGCCTGTGCTTCAGCTCTGGCCTCCAGGTTCCTGCCATAAGTTCCTACTTTGGGCTCCCTAAGTGATGAACTGTGACCCATTAGATACAAGACAAATAAACCCTTTCCTCCCCAAGTTGGTATTGGTCAAAGTGTTTTGTCACAGCAATTGAAAGCATACTAGAACACCCTGTAGGTAGGTAGGTAGGTAGGTAGGTAGGTAGATGATAGATAGATAGATAGATAGATGATAGATAGACTAAAATAAAATAAAATAAAATAACTTGAGACTGGGGGCTGGGGATGTAACTCAGTTGGTAGAATACTTGCCTAGCATACACAAAGCCCTTGGTTCCATCCCCAACACCTCAAATTGGTCACGGCAATCAGAAGTTTCAAGGTCATTCTCAGCTACATAGCAAGTTCAAGACAAACCTGAGGTACATGAGACCCTGTCTCAAAACAACTATAAAATCCCACACATTTTGGCAGGTGTGCTGTCACAATACCTGTACTCCAAACATTTGGTAGGTAGAGGCATATAGCTCAGGAACTGAAGACCAGTCTCTAATACATAGTAAGTTCAAGAACAGCTGGGCTTTATATATAACTCTCCCTTTCTCCCCTCCCTCGCCTCTCATCTCTCCTCCTCCCGCCCTTACACCTGGGCAAGGTAAAGCAAGCCTACAGTATTCAGGAAACTAAGGCAGGAGAATTCTAAGTTTGAGGCTAGCCTGGACTACATGATTAGCTCCCGTCTGGGGAAAAAAAATATATATATATATTTATATAAATAAATATATATCTGAGTCATGGTAGTACAGGCCTGAAATCCCAGGACTTAGGAGGTAGTGCAAGAGCATTAGGAATTCAAGGTCATACTCAGCTACAAATGGAATTTGAAGCCAGCCTAGCTATATTAAGATCCTGTCTCAAAACACTCAAGTCAGGGTTAGAGATGGCTCAGTGGCTAATACCTCTTGCTGCTCTTTCAGAAGCCCCAAGTTCAGTTCCTAGCACCCATGTCAGGTGGCTCACAACCACCTGTAACTCCAGCTCCAGGGGCTCTGATTCCTCTGGTATCTCTGGGCACCAAACACATGTAGCATATACTCACAGGAATAGACACACACACACACACACACATATACAAATAATAAAATAGGGGCTGGAGAGATAGCCTAGCAGTTAAGAGCACCAACTGCTCTTGCAGAGGACCTGGGTTCGATCCCCAGCACCCACATGGAGGCTGAGAACCATCTGTAACTCCAATTCCAGGAGAACTCCAGTTCCAGGGGAATCCGAGACCCTCTTCTGACCTCCGTGGCATTGCACGACACGGGTGCACAAACCTACATGCAGACAGTACATTCATACACATACAAAAATAAATAAAATTTTAAAAAAATTTAAAAAAACAAATAAAAACAAATAATAAAATAGTGGAGTCCGGTTGCACATGCCTTTAATCACAGCCCTCGGGAGGCAGAGGCAGGCAGATCTCTGTGAGTTCAAGGCCAGCCTGGTCTACATAGTCACCTGAGGGTACATGGAGACCCTGTCTCAAAGAATAAATAAATAAATAAACAAACAAACAAATATTAGTATTAGAAAAGCAGTATTTTAAGAATTATTTTATTATTCCTCTACTGATGGACATGTATGTTATTCCTGAGTTTTGCTCTTTCCTAAAATTTAAATCTTATCACTATTTGTACGTGTGTGTTGGTGTAAGTACCATGATGCTTATGTGGCCAAGGGCAACTCGTTGAGTCAAGTTATTTTCTTCTACCTTTACACATGGGTTCCAAGAATTGAATTCAGTTTATTAAGACACACTCGCCGGGCGTGGTGGTGCACACCTTTAATCCTAGCACTCGGAGGCAGAGGCAGAGGCAGGTGGATCTCTGTGAGTTCAAGGCCAGCCTGGTCTACAGAGTGAGCTCCAGGCCAGCTGGGACTTAAAGGGAGACCCTGTCTCAAAAATATATATATATATAAAAAAAAAGACACACTCATCTTTCCAGTCCCAAGAAATATAATTTAGTAAGTTAATACGTAATCATCATTTTGGTTTTAAACATGTTAATCTTTTGTCATATTTGACAATACAGCTACATGTTACCTGAAAGAGTTGGCAAGCTTTTGCTATGAAAGACTACAATGCTAAACAGCTTCAGCTTTGTAGGCCATATATTCTTTGTTCCAACTATTCTATCATTATAGCAAAAAAGCAAAGTAATGCCAGGCATGGTGGCAGCACTCAGGAGGCAGAGGAAGGTGGATCTCTGTGAGTTCAAGGCCAGCCTGGTCTACGTAGCGAGCTCCAGGCCACCTGGGACTAAAGGGAGACTCTGTCTCAGAAAGATCCCCCGCCTCCAAAAAAATTGAGGTAGCCAGACCTGGTCTATGATGGCTTTGTGCTGACCCTTGATTTTTCTTTTTGAAATAGGGTCTTCCTGCAGCCTTAGCTGTCCTGGAACTTACTTTGTAGACCGGGCTGGCCTTGAACTCACTTTGTAGACCAGGCTGGCCTTGAACTCACAGAGATCTGCCTACCTCTGCCTCCTGAGTGCTGGGATTACAGGTGTGCACCACCACACCCTCCCCCCCCACCTTGGTTTTTCTTACATTACTCCAAATAAATTATAGTTAGTGTGCTAGATAGCTTTAGTGTCAACTTGACACACCTGGGTTGAGGGAACCTCAATTGGGGAATTGGCTCCATTGGACTGGCCTGTGGCCACATCTGTGGAGTATTGTCTTGATTGTTGAGCAATGTGGGAGCGCCCAGCCCACTATGGGTGGTGCCACCCTGGGCAGATTGTTGTGTACCATATAAGAGGGCAGGCTGGGCATGGGCCAGGGGAGCAAGCCAGTGAACAGCATTCCTCCATGGCCTGTGCTTCAGCTCCTGCCGCCAGGTTCCTGCCTTGTGATGAACTGTGACCCAGGAGATGTAAGCTGAATAAGCCCTTTCCTCCCCAAGTTGGTGTCGGTCAGAGTGTTTTGTCACAGCAATAGAAGACAAACTAGGACAGTCAGTGTCACAGAGAGAGAAACAGAGAAGCAGGAGGATCATGAATTCAAGACTAGCCTGACTTACATAGAATCTATCTCCAAAAATCACATGTATTTATATATTATATGCTAGTCTATATACTATGTATGTAATACATAAGAGTCAATGAAGTACATATCGAATATATAAACTCAATGGCAAAAGAGCATATTGTGTGGCACCATTTCCCAAGCTGATCTAATAGTGCTTCCTGTGCAGAAAAACAGTGCATGGCCTTGGATTAAACAAAATTCTATATATTTCAGTACTGTAGGGCTACTAAGAACCTTGCATAAACCAACATACTTTAGTGAACCACTAAGGAAGCTTTCCAGCAGTTAACCAAAAGTGCTATTAGGAGGTAATAAGTAATCAACAACCAAAAGTTGAAGAGATTAGTTTCTGGTTTCATTTAAGAAACTAATAAACCGGGGCTGGAGAGATGGCTTAGCAGTTAAGAGCGCGACCGCTCTTACAGAGGACCCAGGTTCGATCCCCAGCACCCACATGGCAGCCAAGAACCGTCTGAAACTCCAATTTCAGGAGAACTCCAGTTCCAGGGGAATCCGACACCCTCTTCTGACCTCCGAGGCATTGTGCGACACAGGTGCACAAACCTGCATGCAGACAGTACATTCACATACAGAAATAAATAAAATTTAAAACCGGTGCGGTGGTGCATGCCTTTAATCCTAGCACTTCGGAGGCAGAGGCAGGCGGATCTTTGTGAATTCAAGGCCAGCCTGGTCTACATAGCAAGTTCCAGGCCAGCTGGGGCTACAGGGAGACCCTGTCACGAAAAGACCAAAAAAAAAAAAAACAACTAATTTGCAGGGCTGGAGAGATGGCTCAGGAGTTAGGAGTGCTGACTGCTCTTGCAGAGGACCCGGGTTCGATTCCCAGCACCCACATGACTAAGAACCGTCTTTGACTCCAGTTCCAGGGGAATCTGACACCCTCTTCTGACCTCCGAGGCATTCCACGACACGGGTGCACCAACGTGCATGCAGACAGCACACTCATACACATAAAAATAATAAAAATTAAAAAAAATTTTTTTAATTTTTTTTTATTAATTTTATTTATTTCTGTATGTGTATGAATGTACTGTCTGCATGCAGGTTTGTGCACCCATGTCGTGCAATGCCGCGGAGGTCAGAAGCGGGTCTCGGATTCCCCTGGAACTGGAGTTCTCCTGGAATTGGAGTTTCAGACGGTTCTCAGCCGCCATGTGGGTGCTGGGGATCGAACCCGGGTCCTCTGTAAGAGCGGTCGGCGCTCTTAACCGCTAGGCCATCTCTCCAGCCCCTAAAAAAAATTTTTTTTAAAGAAACTAATTTGTACCAGGCAATTAATCCCAGCACTCAGGAGGCAGAGGCAGGCAAATTTCTCCAGGAGATCCAGGCCATCCTGGTCCACACTGTAAATTCCAGGTGAGTTGGGACTAGGGAGACCTTTGTCAAAAACAACAGAAGAAACTAATTTATACTTTCTCACTTCATCTCTATAAAATTATGAACTCAAGCTTTAAATTTTTTTTTTTTTTTTGGTCTTTTCGAGACAGGGTCTCCCTGTAGCCCCAACTGTCCTGGAACTCGCTCTGTAGACCAGGCTGGCCTTGAACTCACAAAGATTCGCCTGCCTCTGCCTCCCAAGTGCTAGGATTAAAGGCGTGGGCCACCACGCCGGCTTAAATTTTATTTTCATGTGGTTAGGGCTTTCCCTGAGTAAGTATATATTGTATCCAAATGCAAAAGGTGGCTTAAAAATTGTCTCTCAAGTCAGCATATGGCATAGGCCTGTAACCAAAGTACTTGAGAGGTAGAAGCAGGAGGATCAGAAGTTCCAGGACAGTCCAAACTATATGACACTATGACAAATAAGAGGAAGCTGAAGATGTAGATCAATTGGCAAAGTCCTTGCCTAGCATACATGAAGCCATAGGTTTGATCCCCAGCACTGCATGAAACCAGAGTTGGTGACACACACCTAATAATTCCAGCACATCCAAAGATGGCTGCAAGAAAATCAGAAGTTCAAGGGTCATCCTTCACTACGGGACAAGCTGGAGACCAGCTGGAAATATATAAGATGCTGTCTTTAAAAGGGGGGGAAGAGGGGGGAGGCCTGAGGTGATGGCCCAGCATTTAAGAGTACTGGCTGCTCTTGCAGAGGCCCCAGCACCCACACAACGGCTAACAACCGTCCTTAACTCCCAGTTCCAAGGGATCCAACACCTTCTTCTGGACTCTGCATGACATGGGTGCACTTAGATACATTCAGATCAAACACTCATACACACTCATACACACACACACACACACACACACACTAAAATAATAATAATAATAATAATAATAATAATAATAAAAAGGTCTGAGGTAAGACCCAAGAATGCTTTTCTTCTAGCTGAGTGTGGTAACACATGACTTTAATCCCTGTGCTCGAGAGGCAGAGGAAGATGGAGGCAGAGGCAGGTGGATCTCTGAGAGTTCAAGGCCAGCCTGGTCTACATAGAGAGTTCCAGGACAGCTGGGGCTACAGGGAGACCCTGTCTGGAAAAGACCCCCCCCCAAAAAAAAAAGAATGCTCTCTAACAAGTTCCCAAGTGATGCTGATGCTATTGCCTTGGGATCACACTTCAAAAACTGTACTAAACAATGTGGTTATTCACCATCATAAAATCATCACAGAAAATATAAAGCACTGTAACAAACTCTTTTGTACCAGGCACAGGGCATGCTGTCAGTTAACTGACTGGCCAGATATCAGAATTTTTTGAATGTATACAATTTTTTGAATGTTACAATATGTATCAAAGGAAATACATTATACTACTTAAAGAAGTTACCTAAGCCAGGCCTGGTGGCGCACGTCTTTAATCCTAGCACTTGGGAGGCAGAGGCAGGCGGATCTTTGTGAGTTCAAGGCCAGCCTGGTCTACAGAGTAAGTTCCAGGCCAGCTGGGGGCTACAGGGAGACCCTGTCTCGAAAAGACAAAA
>VZQC01000334.1:940914-985358 GCA_009823505.1 Rhizomys pruinosus
GTCCCAGCTGGCCTGGAGCCTGTAGAGCAGGCTGGGCTTGAACTCAGATCCGCCTGCCTCTGCCTCCCAAGTGCTGGGATTAAAGGCATGAGACACCACACCAGGCTTAGCCCAGCTTTTAAGTATATACTTAGCTCTGTGTGTGTATGTGTGTGTGTGTGTGTATTACATTATATATGGTATATATATGTATATATATATATATATATATATATATAGAGAGAGAGAGAGAGAGAGAGAGCGCAATTGGAGAAATAAGAAAGCCAATTAAATGATCTCTGAACAAGTTTAGCCTCTAACCTCTGACGAAAAGTGAAAAGTTAAAAATAAAACGTACTATTTCTTTTCAGGCTGTGGTATTGATGTTTGGTGGCTACTGCCACTTGTACTGTTCTCGGAAAGATAGTGTGCAAAAAATGTGAAAAGAAACTTGGTACAGTTATCACTCCAGATACATGGAAAGATGGTGCAAGGAATACTACAGAAAGTGGAAGAAAGCTGAACGAAAATAAAAGCTTTGACTTAAAAAAAAAAAAGCAAGGTTTGATCCATATGGAAAGAACAAGTTCTCCACTTACAGAATTTGGAAAAGTTCTGTACACCAAACAGGTTCTCATTACTGCCAGGGTGGTGCCTACAAAAAGGGCATCTGTGCAATGTGTGGCAAAAAGGTTTGGATACCAAAAACTACAAGCAGACTTCTGTCTAGATGTATTGGCTTCCTATGATTATACTTTCTTTTTTTAGACTTTTTTTTGTACGTGTATGAATGTACTGTCTGCATGTAGGTTTGTGCACCCATGTCGTGCAATGCCACGGAGGTCAGAAGAGGGCGTCGGATTCCCCTGGAACTGGAGTTAAAGACAGTTCTCAGCCGCCATGTGGGTGCTAGGGATGGAACCCAGGTCCTCTTGCAAGAGCCGTCAGAGCTCTTAACTGCTAGGCCATCTCTCCAGCCCCATGATTATACTTTCTGCTTTGACTTTTCAAGGCATAACAGATATTCATCTTATAAAATAACTTGTTTCAGGACAGTTCATTACCTTTAAACCAGGGAAGTTGATCAATATTATTTTGCTCTTAAGTTCTGATCAGCAATGATGTAACTAGTTTTCTACCTTAAATGGTCATTTTCCTTCTGAGTATTTTATTGAACTAGAATAAATTACCAAATTACTGAAAAAGATATTCCTGAGTTCTGTATGCACTTTTTATTTAACATTATTCATATAATTCTTTTTTTTTTTTTTTTTGAGACAGGGTCTCCCTGGAACTCACTCTGTAGACCAGGCTGGCCTTGAACTCACAGAGATTCACCTGACTCTGCCTCCCAAGTGCTAGGATTAAAGGCATGTGCCACCATGCCTGGCTTAAAAGACAGTTCTTAGCCACCATGTGGGTACTAGGAATCAAACCCGGGTCCTCTGCAAGAGCAGTCAGAGCTCTTAATCGCTGAGCCATCTCTCCAGCCCTCATATAATTTTTTAAATTTGTTTATTTATTATTTTTTATGTGCATGAGTGTACTGTCTGCATGTAGGTTGGTGCACCCATGTCGTGCAATGCCTCAGAGGTCAGAAGAGGGCGTCTGATTCCCCTGGAACTGGAGTTAAAGACAGTTCTTAGCTGCCATGCGGGTGCTGGGAATCAAACCAGGGTCCTCTGCAAGAGCAGTCGGCGCTCTTAACTGCTGAGCCATCTCTCCAGCCCCAACCCTCATATAATTCTTATCTGAAAAAAAATAAATAAAAACCTGCTGGGTATGGTAGCACATGCCTTTAATCCCAGCACTCTGGAGGCAGAGGCAGGTGGATCTTTGTGAGTTCAAGGCCAGCCTTGGTCTATGTAGTGAGTTCCATGCCAGCTGGGGCTACAGAGAGAACTTGTCTCCCCAAAACACCAAAATAAATAAATAAAACCTACAACTTAGTAGATGCTTACTGTACTTACCAATTTTTGCTCTAATTTTTATTTTATGCTCTGAAAACTGTTTAATAAGGAAAAATAACACCATTCCTATAACATTCAAGTTTAAAACCATTTGGGGGGAGCAGTGGCTGGAAAGACAACTCAGTAGTTAAGAGCATTACTGTTCTTGTAGAGAACCCAGGTTGTTTACCAGCACCCACACAGTGGCTAACAAACATCTATAACTCCAGTTCCTGGGAATCTGATGCCCTCTTGTGGCCTCTGAGGGCACTGCACACACATATCTGCAAAACACTCATACACACAAAATCTTTTTTTTTTTTTGTCTTTTTGAGACAGGGTCTCCCTGTAGCCTCAGCTGTCCTGGAACTCACTATGTAGAGCAGGCTGGCCTTGAACTCACAGAGATCCGCCTGCCTCTGCCTCCCAAGTGCTGGGATTAAAGGTATGCACCACCACACCCAGCACAAAATCTTTTTTTACTATGTGTATGTGCCTATGTACCTATGTCTGTGTATGTGCACATGACTGTGGGTGCCTGAAGGTACAGGCAGTTGTTAAGGCTGGCATGGGAGCTAGGAATTGAATTCAGATCCTCTGGAAGAGCAATACCTGTCTTTTGTGTGCGTGTGTGTGTGTGTGTGTGTGTGTGAGAGAGAGAGAGAGAGAGAGAGAGAGAGAGAGAGAGTCTCCCTGTAGCCCTAGAGAGAGAGAGAGAGAGAGAGAGAGAGAGAGAGAGAGAGTCTCCCTGTAGCCCTAGCTACCCTGGGACTCACTATGTAGACCAGGCTGGCCTTAAGCTCACTGAGATCTGCCTGCCTCTGCCAATACCTGTCTTAATCATTAAACCATCTAAGCAGTGGCAGGGAGAGGGGATGCTCTCTGAGTTCAAGGGTAGCCTGATCTACACAAGGAGTTTGAGTTCCAAACCAGCCTGAGGCTATAGGGAGACTGTCTCAAAAAGATCAAAAGAAGAAAAAAAAACCACACACACACACACACCCCTGGGGGGACCCCCTCCCCCGCCCCCGCAGGGATGAGAATGTATTTGATGGGGTTTTCACTAAGGCCATTTTACTAGCCAAGAAAATTAATAAATTCTCTGAAGGCCAGAGATATAACACTTGCCTGGCAGGCTCAATGTCTTAGATTTGATCCTTGGTCAAAAGGAGGGAGGGAGGGAGGGAGGGAGGGTGGGTGGGTTGGTTTTGAGAGACCTGTGATTCAAGCACTCAGGAATCAAGATGGGGGATTGTGAGTTCCAGGAGAACTCCAGCTCCAGGGGAATCCGAGACCCTCTTCTGACCTCTGCGGCATTGCACTACACGGGTGCACAGACTTGCATGCAGACAGTACATTCATACACATACAGAAATAAATAATAAAAAAAAAAAAAAAAAAAAACAAAGGAGCCTGGGCTACCTAGCAAAATTGTTGAAACAAAAATGCTTCATCAATTATTCACTTTGCCATATCTAATTTGCATTATATCTCACTACCAAAAATAAAGAATAAATGGCTAAAACCTGTTCAGGAGGGTATACTATATAATCGTGAAAATTATAGATGGCAACATGCTTGACCTCTTCATTTATGAAGGGATACCCTTTGGACAAAGATTGAAGAAAGAAATTTAAGAAGCTGCATGCAATTCTACAATTCTTATACCCAAATTCTGAGCAAACACTGTCATTCAGAAATTTTAAGACATCAAGTAAATCCACATTTAGAATACAAAGTAATCTCATCTGTCAAGTGCATTTAAAATTTGTGTGTGTGTGTGCATACATGATCACATGTACATGACCACTTGCAAGACTCTGTTCTTTCTACCATGTGGGTCCTGGGGATTGAATTTAGGCTTTCAGACTTGGGAGCAAGTATCTTTATGTGCTGAACCAACCCACATATCAAATACATTTAATTTTTTTTTCCTTCTTCCCACAAGTACAAAATATATATTTAAAAAAAACCTCAACACAACCAAGCATCCTGAAAGGGGCACAGGAAAGCAAAAGACTGGCCCATGAAGCTACGGGGAGGGCCCTGGGTCAAATACATTTAAAAATATATACATCAGCCAGGCATGGTGGTGCACGCCTTTAATCCTAGCACTCAGGAGGCAGAGGCAGGCGGATCATTGTGAGTTCAATGCCAGCCTGGTCTACACAGTGAGTTCCAGGACAGCTGGGTCTACAGGGAGACCCTGTCTCGAAAAGACCAAAAAAAAAGAAAAGTCTTAATTTTATGCAGCTATCTAGAAAGGAAGAATCCATCTACAGAAGGTTCCTAGGGATTGTCAAGCCTTTGGAAATTAATAACACATCTGTGAAAAGCACTGCTCTTATGGTGGGACATACGCCTGGGCTCACCTTGGCAAAGGAAACTTTATTTATCTGGATATTTACAAACATTTCTACTTCTCTAGCCCCAAACCATGACTTGCTTCTGCACACAGTCCAACAGCACGTTGGAAGACACTCAAGAATTGGACTTTGGAAAACTTGCAGCTGCATGAATTGAGGGGAAAAAAAAAAGAAAAGTCTTAAATGCTATTATTGACAAATAAAAATATTAAATTCTATATTAGACACTGTCTCATATCTGAAGTTCAGACCTTCACAGTGAAAATGATGGTTCTGCATTTCTGAAAACCTCTGGCAAATGTATTAATGGACATACAGTATATAAGCCCTTAATTTGTGTTAATTTATCTGAAATAATTTACCCCCAGCTGTCCTGGAACTCACTATGTAACCCAGGCTGGCCTTAACTCAGAGATTAGCCTGCCTCTGCCTCCTAAGTGCTGAATTAAAGACAAGGGCCACCGTGCCCAGCTTCTGAAATAAAATTTTATTTATTTATTTTTTTGAAATAAAATTTTAAACTTTTTAAAATATCTTATTTTTTGGCCAGGCATGGTAGCTTGTGCCTTTAAACCCAGCACTTGAGAGGCAGAGGCAGTTGGATCTCTATGAGTTCAAGGCCAGCCTGGTCTACATAGCAAATTCCAGGCCAGCCAGGGCCCCAGGGAGACCATGTCTTAAAAAGACAAAAAAAAAATTTTAATTTTTATGTGGGTATATTTGTATGTATATATGTGTATATGTATCTGAGGACAGTAGAGAATGTCTGATCCCCTGGAGCTGGAGTTTCAGGCCACTGTGAGTCTCCTGATATGGACCCTGGAATTGACATGAGTGCTTTGAATTGAATTCCAGTCCTTTGGAAGAGCAGCAAGTGCTCTTAACCACTGAGCCATCTCTTCAGCAACTAAACAGTGTTTCTGAACTTAAGAATTCACTTATCTTCTTGAATTTGTAGTTTTCAGGCACTGTGTTTTGTTGAAACAGGGTTTCCCAATAGACCTAGCTACATTGGTCCTGAACTCACTATGTAACACAGGTTGGCCTCGAACTTTGCTTCAGCCTCCAGAATGCTGGTCCACATCTGACTTTAGGGGTTTGTTTTTTTTTTTCCTTGACTAAAACATATAAGGGACAACATTCAAGGTACATTATTCTTGGAAATGTTATTGTTGCCTACTCCACAGAATTTAAGTGTGCTAAGAGACATATTCACTACTTCTAGCACCAAACTCCAAATCTGTAGGCCTTCAACAAATGTACATCAAAGAATCGGATTAAAAACATCTTTCACCAGGTATGGTGGTACATGCATTTAATCACAGCAGTTGGGAGGCAGCAGATCTCTGTGAGTTCAAGACCAGCCTGGGCTACAGAGTCTTGATAGTATACAACTTTAATCCCAGCACTCCAAAGGCAGAGTGAAGTGGATCTCAAGGCCAGCCTGGTCAGCTGGGGCTACAAGGAGATTCTGGAGAAAGAGAGAGAGAGAGAGAGAGAGAGAGAGAGAGAGAGAGAGAGAGAGAGAGAGAGAGAGAGAGAGAGAGAGAGAGAGAGAGAGACCCCGAGACCTTTCAATTGCTGACAAACTAAGTCTCTGGAATTGGACCATCCAACTATTGAGATCTGGCAATATTTTAAAATTAAATTCACTTCTTTACACTTACATATCATTTCACAATACAGCATGCTTCTACCCATATTATCCCATTTAATCTGTGTAGAAAATAAGCTGCCAAAATATATTTAGTAGAGTTCATCAGGAGAAAAGAAAGAAAGAAAGAAAGGAAGGAAGGAAGGAAGGAAGGAAGGAAGGAAGGAAGGAAGGAAGGAAGGAAGGAAGGAAGGAAGAAAAAAAACAGCTATTTATCCAGGGGTCATAACGAAAAGAATTCAACGCGAAGTTAGAGATAATAACAGGATCTAGCCTTATACTGATACTCATAAAATTTGAGGAAGGGAAAATGGGTTTCTTTCCCGGAACCTCTTGGCTGGGGTGGCACTTTCACAGGTCCTGGCCAACAGAGAAAAAGTAAACAAGAGCCACTCTTGGGAAACTATCCCCGCTGTCAAGCTGCGGAAGCCGGCAAATGACTGTTGCTATGTCCAAGTATAGGAAAAACAATTCTAGAGGTCGTCCCCACCAATCCCCCAGGGCGCTTTCCTCGCACCCCTTAGTTTGCCAACATCTCGAAGTACCGCGAACCGTTTGTGTCCTGGTGTGGCAGGCCGCACAATGGCAGTGACACCTCGAGTGTTGCGCAGCCCGAGTCCAGGCGACCGACTGGCCAACTGGGCACCCGAGGCACCCCCAAAACGACAAGCCCAAGGAGGACTGGGCCAGACCCCCTCGGCGCTGAGCCCGGTCGGCGGACACTTTCTAACCAGTAAGGCGAAGTGGCCCCACTCCAGCCCCGAACTCAAAAGAGCGAGAGCACCCCGGATTTCTCCATAATCCCACGGCGGCTGCTCCAGAGCCTGGCGAAGCCCCCGCCGGCCCGGACAGCGCCTCGCAACCCTCACGCCACCCCGGGGCCGGTAGGCCGCGTGCCCTCCTCCCCCGGGTCTCCACCAGTCCACTCCCCAGAGCGCAGAGCGGCTCCAGCGCAGGACTACTTCGTTACCTCTCGGCGCGGAGGCGAGCGAGGTGGTGAGCAGCCGGGCGGCCGCAGCGCCGCAGGTACAAGCGCCACAACTGGACATCGCAGGGCCTAGGCCCAGGCTTCGCGCCCTACGGACCTCGGGATCTCAGCGGCCCGACGCTTCGACTCCGAGGCGCGCAGTCGGACTCCCTCCGGCCGCCTCTGGGCCGGTGCAGCTGTGCCCCGCCAGGAAGCCAGGCCCAGCGATCCGAGAGTCCCACCGCCGTCTACTCAGCGGAGTAGACACCTCCCCTTCTCCCTTCCACCCCTCCCTCTTGCTCCTCCCCCATCGCCCGCCTGCCCGGCCCGCGGAGCGTGCGCACGCCTGCGTCCTAGGCCCGGGAAGGGGCGTGGGCACGCGCCGCGTGTGCTTGTGTGGAGACTAACGTGAGGCGAAAGAAGGGGGCGGTAACTTGGGCGCCAATGAGCGCGCTACGGCAAGCGGTGCGCCCAAACTTTTGCGGGCACGCGATATCTCCGGAAGTTCCCTTATCTGGCTGTTGAAAAGTTTTAGACCCAGAGAGAGATGTATGTCAGGTATTGTCCCAGTTCCTCTTAGAGACAAGAGAAGTCAAAGTGTGTGGGTTTTTTTTTTCTTTTTAGTTTTATCTTTTTTTTTTTTTTTTTTGAGACCAGGTCTTCTTTTTAGTACCAGCTGTCCTGGAGCTAGCTCTGTAGACCAGGCTGGCCTTGAACCCACAGAGATCCACCTACCTCTGCCTCCCAAGTGCTGGGATTAAAGGAGTGCGCCACCACACCCACCAAGAGATGTCAAAGTGAAAAGGGAGTTTTGAAAGTGGTCTGAGGACTGGGCTGGAGAAATGGCTCAGTGGTTAAGAGTACGGAATGCTAGGGGGCTGGAGAGATAACCTAGCGGTTAAGAGCACCGACTGCTCTTGCAGAGGACCCGGGTTCGATCCCCAGCACCCACATGGCGGCCGAGAACCGTCTGAAACTCCAATTCCAGGAGAACTCCAGCTCCAGGGGAATCCGACACCCTCTTCTGACCTCCGCGGCATTGCACGACACGGGTGCGCAGACCTACATGCAGACAGTGCATTCATACACATACAAAAATAAATAAAATTAAAAAAAAAAAAGTACCGACTGCTCTTGCAGAGGACCCAGGTTCGATTCCCAGCACCCACATGGCGGCTAAGAACCGTCTTTAACTCCAGTTCCAGGGGAATCCGACACCCTCTTCTGACCTCTGAGGCATTGCATGACATGGGTGCACAGACCTGCATGCAGACAGTACATTGATACACATAAAAAATAATACCAAGACAGCTGGGGCTACAGGGAGACCCTGTCTCGAAAAGACAAAAAAAATAAAAAATAATAAATAAAAATTAAAAAAAATTTTTTTAAGTGATCTGAGGACTGAGAGTGTAACGCAGTGTGCTTAGTGTGTGTGAGGCCCTGAGTTTTATTAGTTAATCCCACATAAATACATCAATGAAGTGACATAACCACTAGGCTCTTCGAATTCAGTGAATTCCTTCCCTCTAGGGCTCTACATCATGCATTCCTTTATATTCTCCTTTGCATGGAAGGGATATTTTCACCTGATTCCCACCCCCACCCCCACCCCCAGCAACAGCTCTTGGACATCTTTTCCTTGCTCTTTCAGGTTTAGTAATGATGTTTTCATTTGTTGGTAGTTGCCTGTATTTTGCTTTGGGACAGGTGCTAGTATAATCATACACCTTGTGAGTAAGAGTCTGATCAACCCAGGGGCTGGAAAGATGGTGCAGTAGTTAGGAGCACTGGCTGCTCTTGCAGAGGACCAGAGTTTGATTCCCAGCACCTACATGGCAGACAACAACTGTCTGTAACCCCAATTCAAGGGGAATCTGATGCCTTATGACTCCACTGGTATTGCAGGACACAGGTGTGCTTACACACATGCAGGCCATACGCTCATACACATAAAATAAAAATAATAAATAAAAGTTGTTTTTTACTTTATGTGCATTTCCTGCAGGTATATGTGTGCCAGTGTCATGCAGTGCCCACAGAGGTGAGAATAGGGCACTGGATCCCCTGGAACTGGATTTAGGGATGGTTGTTAGCCCGCCGTGTGGGTGCTGGGAATTGAACTTGGGTCCTCTGCAAGAGCAGCCAGTGCTCTTAACTGCTGAGCCATCTCTCCAGCCCCAAAAGTTGTTTTTTTTAAGCAGGGCACGGTGGTGCATGCCTTTAATTCCAGCATTCAGGAGGAAGAGGCAGGCGGATCTCTGTGAGTTTAAGGCCAGCCTGGTCTACATTGTGAGTTCCAGGCCACCTGGGGCTACAGGGAGACCTGGTTGGTCTCTCTCTCTCTCTCTCTCTCTCTCTCTCTCTCTCTCTCTCTCTCTCTCACACACACACACACACACACCACAGTCTAATCAACTCTTGGCCCAGACTCATAGCCCAGGCTAGCCTGGGAACTTGCTATATAGCTGAAGATAATCTTGGACTTCTAACCCTTATGTTTCTACTTCCAATTGCTGAGATTACAGTTTTGTATCACACTGCTGGAACCTTTAGTCAGGAATTTGGGGGAGAGAGAATCAAGCCAGGGTCAACACCAGTTCTCATTAAGTCAACTAGCCTTCTTCAATCTCCAACAAAAAAGTGACTTAGAAGTTCCCTGGGTCTGCCTGAGAAGGGGAATTCCAGATGGCCCAGATCACAGAGTTCTTTATTTCTTGGGGAGCTGACTCCCATACTTGCTCAGCTTAAATTTGCAGGGAGCAGAAAAGAATCTATAACTGGAACTGAACATAACTGGCTTCAATTTCATCAAGGCCCCATCAAGGCCCCACTCTCCTTCTTTAATCCTGTCCTTCGTCAGCTACATACATAATACAATTAGTTTTGAGAGAGACAATTTTGTTTTTCAGAGACTGTTTTACTGCCAAAATTCCAAATTCCTTAATTTTTTCAATTGTATTCCTTTTGTTTTTTCCTTTTTTTTTTTTTTTTGTGTCTTTTCGAGAATGGGTCTCCCTGTAGCCCAGCATGGTCTGGAAATCACTAACTGTAGACAGAGCTGGTGGGGCCTTGAACTCGAAAAAGAGTACTACAAAGATCCCCCAATCAAAGGCATAGAGTGGGAGAATGAATTAGGAAACAAAACCCATCTATGATGCTGTCTACAAGAAACCCATCCGGGCTTGGAGAGATGGCCTAGCGGTTAAGAGCAAAACACTCATCTTGAAGAGAACCCGGGTTCGAATCCCCAGCAAAACCACATGGCGGCCTAGAGCCGTCTGAAACTCCCAATTCCAAGAGAACTCCAACTCCAGGGGAACTCCAGCTCCAGGGAATCCGAGACCCCTCTTCTGACTCCCGCGGCATTGCATTGCACGACAACAGCACGACCACGGGTGCACAGACTTGCATGCAGGCAGTAAACCAATCAAGAAGTCAATTTCATGAACATAATAAGTGACAGAAATAAAATGAAAATTATAAAAAAGAAAAAAAAAAAAAAGAAAAAAAACCTTTTTTTTTTTTTTTTTTTTTTTTTTAATTTAAAAAAAAAAAGGCACAAAACCAAAACTTAAGGTGAAGGGATGGAGAAAGTATATTCAGCCAGGAGCAAATGGGAAACCAAGGAAACTAGAAAAAGAAGCAGGTTGGCTCTATTTTCCTATATCAGACAAAATACAAAGTAAGACGATTTACGTCAAAGCAAAAGAAATCAAAAAGAGACAAAGAGGTCCACCAGCTCAAGGGCATTCAAGTCTGTTTATTAAAGGAACAAATTGACAATGAGATCGGTCAATAGTCATAGAATAAGGCGAATAGAACAAGCGTGACTATATTTATTAGATTGAGCATTAGAGAATAGATGATTATAATTATATAAATTTATTAGTATGGAATATATTGTAATAATATATTAAATATAACCATAAATAGTATTATATATTTTAGAATAATATAAATTAGTAAAGTCTATATAATCTTATGTTATCTTTACCCTACTCTTCTCTAGCTCGTTTTCTTTACTTTTACAGAAAACATAGCTCTTATTTAGACATTGAGAACGTAGTAAATCTCCTAAGCATAAAAAGTCAGGGGTAACTCACTCCGCAAGAAAAAGAGGTCCTTGGTCACACCCATTACTCATAATCACATTTCTCCATCAATTCTCACTCCTTTTTTCCTGGTCTCTCCCTTCTTAAAATAACTGTCTCTTATTATTTTGTTTTATTCCTCGACACTTATACTCTGATGCTTCTTCCTCCATTCTCTACTTGCTACTCTCTTGCTACAAAGTCAGACGAACACCGTCTCCATTCTCGGTTCTCTCCTCTCTTTCTTTTCCCTTCTCTCTCAGCGGGCCTCTATGAAAAGTACGCCAAACACCAATCGCTGAGCGGGCTAACACCCAACCCTTGCTATCGAGACCGTCCCCAGCCTGCAACCTCGCCAACCGAGCAACGCGCTTCAGCTCTGCGGGAGGGCCGCACCACGAAACCCCAATGACACAGAGATAGCAAAAATCCCTTTCCCCCCCCCAAGCGACTCCAGCCCGACTTGTCTTGGGGTCAATGGAGGTCCCCGCTCCGTTCTAGCTCAATTGCCCGCCCCCACCATGGCACGAGACGCCAGGAATCACCGCAACACGGAAAGTCCCCGCGCGACACCCAGGGCACACAAAGCAATCCCGCCCACACACGACCAACCAAGTCAAGGGGCTAACACGGGCATCGAAAGAAAATCCAGACAACAAGCACCTACCGAAGCGCCCGAGAAGGTCCACCTAAGTCAAGCCAAAACGGCCGCACAAGAAAAGCCGCATAAGCCATCAATCAGAAACCAACACGGGGGTGATAAGCACACCAGGGTACAACTTCCACAACACAGGCCGGACGAAGGAGAGCGCTGACGGCCTGCGAGACAGCCAGCAGGAAAACAAGAGAAGCGAACCAGTCGCAGATGAACACCGAGGTCAAAAGGCGACCGGGGACAAAACAACCCGAGTCTCCGGATCGCCACAGGCGGCCCGACCACTCACAAAGCGAGATCACCAGACTAAGCATACCGCGGGCTCCTTTTCTTTTCTCTATGATCTCATATCGCCTTCTCCCTCCTCCCCCTATGATTATTCTCTCGCCCTTTTCTTTCTATAATCCCTTGACACTCACCTCGGTCCTTGTTTACTCCATTAGACCTCTCACCTCCTCTCGTTTCTCATGACTGCACGCTACGATATTCGCGACGGACTTTTACCCCTTTCTGAACACTTTGTTCCAGATTCCCCAGCAATCACTCTCCCTTTCTGATATCCAGGACTCATCCCGTTTTTCTCACTCTCGTAACGCCGATGTGACTGATTATTTTTCACTTATTTCATCACAAGCCACCCGACTTCCTACACTGCTTTTAATAGCGAAGGATGTTCCGGTTGGCTCTAGCCTGGTCTTTACCGCTCTTTCCTTCATCCCGCTCCCTCTCCCTCATGTGCGTACCTCTTCCCTTCCTGTACTTCCATTTACTCCGCACCCACTACCTAAAGCCTTGCGCTTTGGCACTTATCTATCTTTCTTTCTTCTCCTCTATCCCGTTTTACTTCTGTATTTCACACTACTACTCCCCCTCTCTCTTCTTCACCTTCCGACTCCTAGATACATCTCGCATACGCGCCGCAAAAAAAAAAAAAAAAAAAAAAAAAAAAAAAAAAAAAAAAAAAAAAAAACACATCAAGCATATCTATAGTACGCTGGGATCCACACGGACCCACGCGACGCTCGCACTACCTCCAGACGGGACCCAATGACTCAATCCTTCGTTCACCAAGAAAGGATCGTCCCCTGCGGCTTTTGCTGACCGTACTGCTCTAGTTCATGCCCCCATGTTCCCTTTCACTTCCACCCCTGCCACCATGGCTTACGTCTATCCCGATTCCCTGTCTCACGTCTCGGGTCCCCCGCGCGCCACGAAGCCGACCCGCGCTACGGCCCCGCTCTCCCCTGCCTTCTATCACAACCGACGCTGGTAGCACCCTTGTTTCTCCTCTCCTTCTCTCCTCTTACTTTCATCCCATTCTCCGCTACTTGTTCCGACAGTTCGCTCTTATCTCTACTGGGGGACCGCCCTTTTTTTACCTCTCTCGTTCAATCTACGCTCACCCTCCCTCTTGCTCCTCTCACTTCTCTGTCCTATTCCCTTCTTTTTATTCCTTCTCCTTCTTCTTCTTCTTAGCTTTCTTTTTTCGGCCCTTAACGAGCCTTACGCTCTTAGGATCTCTACTTACACATTCCTTCTAACTCTCCAATTCTCTCTTCTTCCATGTCCCCTCTCTCGCTACTTTCCCACCGCTCTTCTCCTCATGTCTCTTCATCTCTCTTTCGATGAACTTTTCTCTTTCCTTGCCGGGCCTCGCCCAGTAACTTGCCACCCCCCCCCCCCGAGATGCCCCCCCCTGTAGACTCACGCCCGAGTTAACTCAAGATCTATCACGGGCTACCTCCGGCACCAGCTTCCACCCAACTACCAGCACCCTCATCGCTCAGCGACAGAGAGGCACTATCCATCCCACCTTCCGGGCCGGCCCTCGCGCCGCACGACAAGCCTTCAGCTCACAAAGATCTGCCTGCCGCAGCAAACGCATCCCCCGTGGCTCGGATTAACCCGTGCGCCCCGCGCCACGCCCAGCATGCAAACACCCGGCTCAACTGTATTCTTTCTTGGGCTGAAGAGAATGGCCTAAAAGGCCTCGCGGGTAAGAGCACTGACTGCTCATAGCAGAGGACCCCTGTTCAATCCCCAGCAAGCACCCACTATGGTGGCTGAGGAACCGTCTTTAACATGGACTCCAGTTTCCAGGGGAATCTGACACCACTCTTCGACCGTCCACGGTTATTACAACAATAACACGACCGGGTGCACAAACCTACATCAGACAATACAAGTAATCAGAAACATAAAAATAATATAAAAATTGATTTTAAAAAAACTTCTTGATAGTCTACTTAAGAAGCGCTTGCCAGAGCTCCTCAATACTTCTCACAGCCGCATATCTTCGACTATCAACTCTATAGCTCTAACTCTATAGATAACTAAATAGATGGACCTACTTTGCCTTCTCTCTGAGACCACCCTAAACTCAATCAAAACGTGGAGTTTAAGTGGTCGGGTTGCCCAACCCTACGAACTCAAACCATGCAAGCTCCTGTTTTTTTCTATATAATTAATCCTTTTGTTTGGTTTGTTATTTTACTTTTATGTGTAGGAGTAAGTGCAAAGTGCAAAACCCGTGTCAATACAATAGCCTGCGAGGTCCAGAAGAGCCGGCAGCGTGTCGGATTCCCCCGGGAACTGGAGTTTAAAGATGCGATTCTTGCCATGCGTGGGTGCTGGGAATCAACCAAGGGGCCATCTAGCAGGAACCATGGTCCCTTCTCTGCGAAGCCAATCCAAGTGCTCTCGTGCTGTAATAATAAATGGCTGAGTAGACCAATCGCTTAGCCCCCCATATCTACTTGTTCAATGATGGGTGTTTATTATCTGTGAAAAAATAGCATACCCATTTCTTTTTCCTTTTCGTCTTCCTGGTGAGATCTTTCTGTGGTCTGCTCTTGAAGTAACGCAGGGATGGCACAAAGAGCCTTTAAAATCCCGGCTCTTGGGAGGGGCAGAGGCAAGGCAGACCTTCCTGGAGTTTCACGGCTGCTAGCCATGGTCTAATATACGTAGTTAGAGTTCCACCAGGCTAGCCTGTCTACGTAGCCTGCAGACCAGAAATGTCTAGCTTCTCCAGGCCAGCTGTGAGCTACAGGGAGACACCACACCAAAAATACCCAAAAGAAAAGGAAGAAGGAAAGAAAGATTAGGAGACAAAAAAAAAGGAAAAGAAAAAGGGTAATTTTTTTTTGCCTTTAAATACATTCATTGGTCAAGAAGAACTCCTAGATACGGTCTAGACAACAAAACCTCTCCTTTGTCAAAAATGAACCATTAGATGGGTTCAACGTTCCTTCTTATTGTAATTATGGCCTAGACAACTAGAATTGAAAGTCCTTGTTCAATTTTTCTCACCACCGAATCATCTTGAATTCAAATCCCACCAACGTTTCAAATTCTTTTCAGATCCCATTTTCAATCCCAACCATCGACAACACTGAGCCGGATAGTTACCTCATCATCATTCACAACCTGATCCAATTTTGGTTTCCTTCATTTTCACTGCAGGTTCAAGGGATGGGCAGGTGGGGCAGCCAAACCAACAGGCAGCCCAAGCCCACGGGTAAAAAAAAATAGAAACTAGCAAGGCCAGGGGGGGGGGCACACACCGGGAAAAGAAAGCCGACAAGCGGGGGGGAGGCGAGGCCAAGGGGAGCTGGGGGAGGGCAACAAGGCCAGCCGGGGCGACAGAGGGAAGGCCCAGGACAGGGGGGTTACCAGAAACAAAGAGGAGACCCTGTCTCGAAAAAAAGCCAAAAAAAAAAAAAAAAAAAAAAAAAAAAACAATATAAAAAAAAAGAAAACGACCAAAAAAAAAAAAAAACATATAAAACTATGTATTGACTGTCATTCACCGTAATTTACAATAAAGTTAGCAGTGTGCAGTTAGATAGCATTCTAATTACTAGAAAATTATTTTCCTGGCTTCTGTTAAACCAATTAACCCAAATAACTGCAAAGATAGAGCCTACAAGTAAGGATTGAGCTAGGTACAGAAAAGAAACAGCCTGGGGCAGGTCAACACTAAATTAGTAATATGAAGGTTACAAAGCGACTGTTGTTAATCGATGGAACGAACTAGAGCGTGAGTGGCTAGCAGGATCCTAAATTGGCATGACACCTTTGGATCCAGGCCATTATGATTACATTTTTCATAGAACTAACAACTGAACTGGCTGCCTAGAAGGTAGTCCATGAATCATAAGCTCCTTTTGGTACAAGGTCTCGAAAGTTATCGTGTAAAGGAAATGCTCACACTAAAGGAGAACACTTATAAAGAAAAGCAAAGCCCTTCTCAATACTTAAAAAAAAAAAAAAATTTGGGTCTAGTTTTTCCTTACTCATGGGTGTAGAGGGTGTTGGAGAGTGGTTACAAACAAGAGATTTAGTTAGTCCTTTCATGAATTTTTCAAATAAACCAGCACATTTTATGCAATAATAGATATATACAGATATGAATCTGATGTAGCTGCTTTTTTGATGCAGTCTAAACTTTTTTTGATGCAGTCTATACGATGTCAATTATAGAATAAGATTTAAAAATCTTTTTTAATTTTTTTTTTGAGTGTTTTTCAAAGGACAAAAAGGGGCCTCCCTGTAGCCCCAGGCTTGTCCTGAACATCTCAACTCGCAGCTGTAGAACGCAGGCTGGCCTGAAAACTCACAAAGAATCCTCCTGCCTCTGGTTTTTCCCCCCCTCCCTCATACCTCCCCTTCAGCTGCAGGCTATTCTTGAAGCGTATAACATGCGAAAGATTTTTTTTTTTTCCCTGCCCCCTAAATTCATAGTCAACTGAAATAAAACCTTTCATTCATCAGCCACAGCCCTGGAGAGGCCAAAAGGCTAGGAAACAAACCTAAGTGTCTCCTTAATAACTGATGAGTGGATAATGAATTTAATTGATACATTATTTTATACAATAGACGTTCTTATAACAAGGACGGTAAGAAAAAAGATTGACACTCACCAATGAAATCTGCAGGGAAAATGGAGGAACTAGAGCTAGTTATATAAGTGAAAGTAACAAAACACAAGATTCAGAAAAACAAATGATTTATGTTATCCCCGATTTTTAATTGGACCCTAGCAAAAGCACCAAGCCATAAACTTAGTATATACCATACCAATGATGAAGCTGCAGGCACTAGTGACAACATCTATAATGGCGGGGCAAGGCTCAACAGGGCATGGTGGTCACAGTGCCTTTAAATAATAATCTTTAAAATATANCTGTAAAAAAAAAAGAAAAAAAAAAGAATGAAAAAAAAAAAAAAAGAGCAGCCAGTGCTTTTAACCAATGAGCCCCAACTCCTCCAACTTTTTTTTTTTTTTTTTTGTCTTTTCAAGACAGGGTCTCCCTGTAGCCCCAGGCTGTCCTGGAACTCGCTCTGTAGACCAGGCTGGCCTTGAACTCACAAAGATCCGCCTGCCTCTGGTTTTCCCTCCCTCAGCTGCAGGCTAGTCTTCCCTGCCCCCTGATTCAGATTCAAACCTTTTCAGCCAGCCCTGGAGAGCCGAAAAGAGCTAGAAACAACCTAAGTGTCCCTTAACTGATGAGTGGATAATGAAATTGTGATACATTTATACAATAGAGTTCTATACAACGGTAAAGAAAGATGACATCATGAAATCTGCAGGTAAATGGATGGAACTAGAAGCTGTTATATAAGTGAAGTAACACAGACTCAGAAAAACAAATGATGTATGTTGTCCCTCATTTATGGACCCTAGCACCAAATCCATAAACTTAAGTATATACCATGATGTAACTGCAGGCCTAGTGACACATCTATAATGCAGGCTCACAGGGCATGGTGGCACATGCCTTTAATCCCAGCACTTGAGAGGTAGAAGCAGGCTGATCTCTGTGAGTTCAGGGCCAGCCTGGTCTATGTAGTGAGTCCCAGGACAGCTGGGGCTTCAGGGAAACCCTGTCTCAAAAAGACAAAAAAAAAAATTACAGCTTCTACACACAAGACCCAAGCATCATAGAACGAGGACCCAAGAAGACATTAACTATGACTGAACTCTCGTTAAGGAAGCTCCTCCATGCAACAGGAGACCATGAAGATTAGGAGTCTACAGAGTGTGGTTCTATTGACAGGCTGCCTATATTCAGCTTCACCTACCCAAGGCTCAGGGAACATTGCGGAAGAGGAGGCAGAAAGATTGTAAGAGCCAGGGAGGTGATGCAAGACCAAATGGAAATGAATTCTAGAAGCTTCTGGCACCCAGTTCATATGAACGTATAGCATTAGTATCAGCATTCACAAGACCCGTGCAAGCTCAGCTGGATGAAAACCAAGCACAGAACTATAGAAATGGGTAGCAGAGCCCAACCTTGGCTGAGGAAATATTGGCAGCAGATAGTGGTCAGGTGAGGAAGACCTGGCCTTCTTTAGAAAAGAGACTCTGGGGGATGGAGAGATGGCCTAGTGGTTAAGAGCGCTGACTGCTCTTGCAGAGGGCCCGGGTTTGATCCCCAGCACCCACATGGCGGCTGAAAACTATCTTTAACTCCAGTTCCAGGGGAGTCCAACACCCTCTTCTGACCTCCGTGGCATTGCACGACACGGGTGCACAAACCTACATGCAGACAGTACAATCATACACATACAAAAATAAATAAATAAAAAATTAAAAAAAAAGAGACTCTGGATAGGCTAACTAGAGCTCAGGTGAGGAGCTGGCACTAAAGAGTGAGTGAGGAGAGTAATTTGGCACAATGGACTCCAGCAAGAATGACAGAAGGTGTGAACTCAGGGGGGAAGAAGGGCTAGGGAAGGTGCCACGGGAGAAGCAGGTATAATGACAATTAAGACTGATTGAAAAATTATGTATAAAACATAAAAAATTTCAATTAAAAATGTTTTTAAGAAAAGAATATATGGCTGGAGAGATGGCTCAGCAGTTAAGTTTGGTCTTACATCATCTCCCTGGCTCTTACAATCTTTCTGCCCCCTCTTCCGCAATGTTCCCTGAGCCTTGGGTTGGTGAAGCTGAATATAGGCAGCCTGTCAATAGAACCACACTCTGTACACTCTTAACCTTCATGGTTTGGCCATGAAGGATTGGGTTACTGGTCTGTTGCATGGAGGAGCTTCCTTAACGAGAGTTAAGTCATAGTTAATGTCTTCTTGGGTCTAACTGCTCTTGCAGAGGACCCGGGTTCGAATCCCAGAACCCACATGGCAGCTAAGAACCATCTTTAAGCCGGGTGTAGTGGTGCACCCCTTTAATCCTAGCACTTGGGAGGCAGAGGCAGGCAGATCTCTGTGAGTTCAAGGCCAGCCTGGTCTATAGAGTGAGTTCCAGGCCAGCTGGGGCTATAGTGAGACCCTACCTCAACAAAACAAAACAAACCGAGGCCCTATACATGATTGATAAACCCAGCATTCAGAGGGGAAGGATGGAAGATCATAAGTTCCAGGCCAGCCAAAGCTATATAATAAGACCCTGTCTCAAACAAACAAACAGAACAGACAGCAATTGGCAAAGAGATTCATATTAGGAGACAAATTCTATAAACTTTATAATGCTATAAATTTATATAATGGTTAATCCGAGTGTCCAGGCAGGGATTCCCAGTGGTTGCCCAATTAGCAGAGTGTAGACTTTGCCCTAGAAAGTACACAACACAGCAAGAAACTGTACACAACTCAGGTTAAATTTTCTCACTGATATGAACAAGGGTCACGTGGCTCTGGCATCAGGCCAGGGAAAGTTTTCTCACTCAGTAAATTAGGTAGTTTCCATGAGACCTCTAAAACTATGCTCTGGATATCAGAATACCTAGACTATTGGGAATAGCACCCAAGAAGCCTAGATTGAAATACTATCTGCTATGGTCTTTGGTGGTTACACCTTCTGGTGGTATAGATGAGACATATTAGGAGTGGTGTTCAAACTGGGGCACACAGCCAGAAGTGGTAATGGATACTTCTAATCTCAGTAACTCAGGAGGCAAAATCTCTCAGAACTCTGTGAGTTCCAGGCCGGCCTGGTCTACATAGCAAGTTCCAGGCTAGTTGCAGCTACATAGACTATCTCAAATAAACTAACAAACTGGGTTTTGTTTATACACTAGGGTTATACCACGACTTGCAAAGTAGCATATGTGGACAGACAGAGCTCATGTTTAAAATAACATGGGGGGCTGGAGAGATGGCCTAGCGGTTAAGAGCGCCGACTGCTCTTACAGAGGACCCGGGTTTGATCCCCAGCACCCACATGGCGGCCGAGAACCGTCTGAAACTCCAATTCCAGGGGAATCCGACACCCTCTTCTGACCTCCGTGGCATTGCACAACACGGGTGCACACACTTGCATGCAGACAGTACATTCATACACATACAGAAATAAATAAAAATTTTTAAAAAATAAAAAATAAAAAATAAAATAACATGTTTATCGTTGGGCACGGTGGTGCACACCTTTAATCCCAGCACTTGGGAGGCAGAGGTAGGTAGATCTCTGTGGGTTCAAGGCCAGCCTGGTCTACAGAGCAAGCTCCAGGACACCTGGTACTAAAAGGGAGACCCTGTCTCAAAAATACCAAAAAAAGGGTAAAACTAAAAAGAAAAAGTAAATAAATAAAATAACAAGGTTATCCATAATTCTTTTGGAACTATTTGGCTGTTTAACAATATTCACTGGGTGGGACAGGTTCCAGTGTTATGGCTGTAAATCTTTAAAATGGAATAGAACATGGGGTCTGAACAAAGAATAATGGAGTCCCAGAGGCAGACTACAGCTTCACTCTTGTTGGGACAGCACAGAGAACCTCTGGTCAATTTCCTACCAGGCCACCCTCTCAAGTTCTATATTCAGAACCACAGGGCCATTTGAGATTTTCCCTTTGATAAAAGCAGATCTATAAGGAAATGGATGGCAAATACCATTGCTCACACTTACTGGGTCTTTGAAACAAAGTACTTCCATATCATACACACACCTTCGGCTCTTTTTCTGACAGGTTAATGATGCTTAAAAAAGAAAGTCATGTGCAATTTTCCAGCTCAAGTAGTTTTAATGGAGCAGCTGACTCCTTATTTTGAGTTATTTATCTTTTGTGAACAGCATATCTGAAGGAAAATAGCATTCTGTATTCTCATTTTATGTAAAACTTCTTTCTTTTATATTCAATTCTATCTTCTGTTGTGAATTTTTTGAGTTGCTGTGGAAAGTATTTTATAGGTTAGAGTCAGTGAATCATCCAATATTAGCACTGAGTTTTTTTCAGAGGAGAATGTGGGTAAACGCACCTTGTCTTGAAAATTGTCAAATTGTCGGGGCTGGAGATATGGCTCAGCAGTTAAGAGCACTGACTGCTCTTGCAGAGGACCCGGGTTCTATTCCCAGTACCCACATGGAGGCTAAGCACCATCTTTAAGCCGGGCATGGTGGTGCACGCCTTTAATCCTAGCACCTGGAAGGCAGAGGTAAGCGGATCTCTGTGAGTTCAAGGGCCATTCTGGTCTACATAGGCTATAGGGAGACCCTGTCTCAAAAAAGAAAAAAAAAGGGGGGGCTGGAGAGATGGCTCAGTGGTTAAGAGGACTGACTGCTCTTGCAGAGGACCCAGGTTCAATTCCCAGCACCCACATGGAGGCTAAGAACAGTCTTTAACTCCAGTTCCAGAGAAATCTGACACCCTCTTCTGACCTCCGCATCATTGCACCTACTTACATGCAGACAGTACACTCATACACATAAAATAATAAATAAAAAAATTTTTTTAAAGTGATTCCAGTTGCACACTTAAAAAACATTGTCAGCCAGGCATGGTGGCGCATGCCTTAATCCCAGCACTCGGGAGGCAGAGGCAAGTAGATCTCTGTGAGTTCAAGGCCAGTCTGGTCTACACAGTGAGTTCCAGGACAGGGAGACCCTGCTCCAAAAAAAAAAAAAAAAGAAAGAAAGAAAGAAAGAGAGAGAGAGAGACAGAGACAGAGACAGAGACAGAGGCTGGAGAGATGGCTCAGCAGTTCAGAGCACTGGCTGTTCTTGCAGAGGACCCAGTTTGATTCCAAGCACCCACATGGCAGCTAACAACCATCAGTAACTCCAAATACAGAGGATCTGGCAGCTTCTTCCGACATCCGCAGATACTGCATGACACAGATGCACTTACACACAAGCAGGCCTAAAATAAAAATAAAATATTAAAAAAAAAAAAAACAGAAAGAGACAAACTAGCTCCCAAGTCTTTTGGCTTAAAAACTGTGTTACTGGGGCTGGAGAGATAGCCTAGCAGTTAAGAGCGCCGACTGCTCTTGCAGAGGACCCGGGTTCGATCCCCAGCACCCACATGGTGGCTGAGAACCGTCTGTAACTCCAATTCCAGGAGAACTCCAGTTCCAGGGGAATCCGACACCCTCTTCTGACCTCCGCGGCACTGCACGACATGGGTGCACAAACCTGCATGCAGACAGTACATTCACACACATAAAATAAATAAATTAAAAAAAAAAAAAACTGTGTTACTTCAGGCAAGATGTCTCAGTGGAAAAAGGTGCTTGCTGCCAAGTGTGAAGACCTGAGTTCAGTCCCTGAAACTGCATGATGGAGAGAACTGATTCCTGAATGCTTTCCTCTGATTTCCAACACATGCCATGGCATGTGCCCACACAGACATCAATATGTACCACATACACATAAATAAATGAAAGATAATAATAATAAATAAAAATAAAACTTTCTCAATGTTTTATTGAACCCAAACTCTTTTTTTAAATTTTTATTTATTTCTGTATGTGTATGAATGTACTGTCTGCATACAGGTCTGTGCATCCATGTTGTGCAATGCCGTGGAGGTCAGAAGAGGGTGTCGGATTCCCCTGGAACTTGAGTTCTCCTAGAATTGGAGTTTCAGATGGTTCTCTGGTTCTCAGCCACCATGTGGGTGCTGGGGATCGAACCCGGGTCCTCTGTAAGAGTGGTCAGTGCTCTTAACCGCTAGGCCATCTCTCCAGCCCTGAACCCAAACTCTTTTAGCTAATTTGTGTGTGTACGTGTATGTGTCTATTTGTGTGTGTGTGTGAGTGTGTGTGTGTGTGTGTGTGTGTGTACATGCTTGAAACAGGATATCCTGTTTCAAACAAAATGAAGGGTAAGGACCACTATACACGAGCCATGGCACACTCACTAGCACATATAACAAGTATTTTTTTTTTATTTTATTTATTTCCATATGTATGTGAATGTACTGTTTGCATGCAAGTCTGTGCACCCGTGACGTGCAAGCCGCGGAGGTCAGAAGAGGGTGTCGGACTCCCCTGGAACTGGAGTTCTCCTGGAATTGGAGTCTCAGATGGCTCTCGGCCGCCATATGGGTGCTGGGGATCGAACCCAGGTCCTCTGCAAGAGCGGTCGGCACTCTTAACCGCTAGGCCATCTCTCCAGCCCATATATAATAAGTATTTTTAAAAATCTCACGTTTTCTTTCACTAGAAATTCTGGTACTACCTCTTAGAGAGACATTGACCTGCTAGAATCACTGTCATCTTTTGAATAAAGACTTTTTTTTTAAGTGTATTACTGAGAATGTGGTGTATGTGTATATAATATATACATATATATGTGTGTTGGTACACATGCCTCTGCACATATGCAGGGACAGGAGGAGCACATTGGGTATCCTTATCACTCTCTACCTTGTTCCTTGAGACAGCATCTCTAAGTGAATGTGCGTCTAGGCTAGTGGCCTGGCAATCCTCCTGTCTCCACAGGACTGGGGCACGGGCCCTGCAGCCATACCCAGCTTGTTATGTGGGTGTTGGAATCTGAACTCACATCCTCATCCTCCAGCAGCAAGCATTCTTCTCCATTGAGCCATCTCCACAGCCCCCAAAGACAATCATATGGCTAAATGTTATTCATATTTATTTATTTATTTATTTATTATTTTTGGTCTTTTTGAGACAGGGTCTCCCTTTAGTCCCAGCTGACACAGAGATCTGCCTGTCTCTGCCTCCCAAGTGCTGGGATTAAAGGTGTGTGTCACCACGCCTGGCGTTATTCCTTTATATTAGCAGACATTGGTCCTCCCTAGCAGAATGTAAATATAAATGTAAATGGTGAGAAACTCAGTGCTTGAATTTTAAAAGGTTAAGACTAAAAGATAAGGAACTGGAGCTGTGGAGATGGCTGTCAGTAAAGTGCTTGACATGCAAGAATGAGGCTGGAGAGATTGCCTAGCAGTTAAGAGCGCTGACAGCTCTTGCAGAGGACCCAGGTTTGATCCCCAGCACCCACATGGTGGCTGAGAACCATCTTTAACTCAGTTCCAGGGGAATCCGACACCCTCTTCTGATCTCTGCAGCATTGCACAACACGGGTGCACAAACCTACATGCAGACAGTATACTCATACACATAAAAAATAAATTAATTAAAAAAAATTTTAAAGACCAAAAAAAAAAAAAAAAAAGAAATGGTACCATACAATTTAGCTCTTATTTGTTTAACGTATATTTTGTGCTCCCAAATAAATTGTTAAGTGTTGAGAATATGAACAGAAAACATGTTAGCAAAAAGATATGTTGTTTGGGGCCTGGAGAGATGGCTCAGGATTTAGGAGCACTGGATGCTTTTTGTTTGTTTATCCTTTTTTTGGTCTTTTTGAGACAGGGTCTCCCTGCAACCCCAGCTGGCCTGGAACTCACTCTGTAGACCAGGCTGGCCTTGAATTCACAGAGATCCACCTGCCTCTACCTCCCGAGTGCTGGGATTAAAGGCGTGTGCCACCACACAGGCTTCTTCTGGATTTTTTACCACCCCACTGCAGAAGACATAGCACACAGTAAGGTTTTAGGATCTGCAGAATCTCTACTGTTTATCCAGAGATACCTCACTTCAAGAATTAAAAAGCTACTGTTCCCCCAGCTTGATGACACACACCTTTAATTTCAGCGCTCTGGAGACAGACACAGGTGGATCTGTGAATTCAAGGGCAGCCTGGGCTATATAAAGTGATGTTTCCAGTAGAAAAGCTGAGGCTACAGAAAGGCCTCTTGTCTCAACAAAGGCAAAAAAAAAAAAAAAAAAAAAAAGACCTACGTTCCATTAAGACAGTGACCTAGGGGCTGGAGAATGGCTCATTTATTGCTGCTCTTGGAGAGGACCCAAGTTTGGTTTCCAGCACCCACATTAAGTAGCTCACAGCATCTGTAACTCCAGTTCCAAGAGAACAGACATCCTCTTCCTAGCCTCCACAGGCACAGAACACGTTTAGTGCACAAACCCTTTATTCTCTTAAGAATTATTTCTGACATGGTAGCAAAATACCTTTAATCCCAGCACTGGAAGGGCTGAGGCAGAAGAAAAGTTCAAGGCTAGCCTGGGAAGACTCAGGTAGCCCAAACTGGCCTCAAGCTCAGCAGATGACCTTGAACTTCTGATCCTTCTGCCTCCACCTCCCAAGAGCTAGAATCACAGGAATGTGCCATCATGCATGGTTTATGCAGTGGAGATCAAATCCAGGGCTTCTTACATGTCAGGCAAACACTCTACCAACTGAGCTATATCCCTAGCCCAGGAACCTATTTTCTATCTCTAGAACTGTGAAATACTATTTGCAGAAATGAAATAAGAAGTGTCTCCATTGTGGTGATACATTCCTGTATTTTCTTTTTTTTTTTTTTTAATTTTATTTACTTCTATATGTGTATCAATGTACTGTCTGTATGCAGGTCTGTGCACCCGTGTCGTGCAGTGCCGCGGAGGTCAGAAGAGGGCGTCAGATTCCCCTGGAACTGGAGTTCTCCTGGAATTGGAGTTTCAGACGGTTCTTGGCCGCCATGTGGGTGCTGGGGATCGAACCCGGGTCCTCTGTAAGAGCGGTCGGCGCTCTTAACCGCTAGGCCATCTCTCCAGCCCCATTCCTGTATTTTCTAAGGTCTCTTTTATTGGCTTCTGTTTCTATAGGGGGTCAGTGCTCACCATTTCTGTAGCGGGGAGACTAGAGACTGTAGAGAGGCATTCACCAATCTCCAGCGCCTGTGCTTGGGCTGAAGGTGACCTCAGAGAGTGAGGCAGGGCCGCCTGCCTTCGTTCTGATGTTTTTAGGGAGTTGGCCAGTAGATGGCACTAAATTACCACACTTACTTGGACTATTTGCTAGAGGGGAAGTGGTTCAAGAAGCTCACTCAGTAGGACTTTTAGTATAGCAGATCTTGAAGGCAATACTAGGAGACACTTGTTCATATTTGGGAGGGGGGGGAGCATTGAGACAGGGTTTTCTCTCTGTACTCCTGGCTGCCCCGGAACTCACTGTGTAGACCAGGCTGGGCTCTAACCCTCAGAGATCCACCTGCCTCTACCTCCTGAGTGCTAGGATTAAAGGCAGCAGCACCCTGCTGCCATACCCCACTTGTTCATGATTTCTAAAAGGCAAAAAAAAATTTCAAGCACAAGGACAAAAATGACATTTCTTTATTTTTTAATTTATTTTTTCAAATATTTATTTATTTATTTATTTATTTAGGGTCTTTTCGAGACAGGGTCTCCCTGTAGCCCCAGCTGTCCTGGAATTCGCTTTGTAGACCAGGCTGGCCTTGAACTCACCAAGATCCGCCTGCCTCTGCCTCCCAAGTGCTAGGATAAAGGTGTGCGCCACCACGCCCAGCTAAATTTTTTATTTATTTTTTATGTGTATGAAGGTACTGTCTGCATGCAGGTTTGTACACCCGTGTCATGCAATGCTGCAGAGGTCAGAAGAGGGTGTCAGATTGCCTTGGAACTGGAGTTAAAGACAGTATCAGCTGCCATGTGGGTGCTGGGGATGGAACCTGGGTCCTCTGCAAGAGCAGTCGGTGCTCCTAACTGCTAGGTAATCTCTCTAGCCCCCCCCCTTTTTTTTTAATGTATATGAGTGTACTGTCTGCATGTAGTTGGTGCACCTGTGTCATGCAATGCTGAGGAGGTCAGAAGAGGCCGTCGGATTCCCCTGGAACTGGAGTCAAAGACGGTTCTTAGCCATCATGTGGATGCTGGGGATCGAACCCGGGTCCTCTGCAAGAGCAGTCGGTGCTTTTAACCGCTGGCTGAGCCATCTCTCCAGCCGCAAAAATGACATTTCAAGTAAACTAAAGATAAAGTTGGCCGGGTGTAGTGGCGCACGCCTTTAATCCTAGCACTTGGGAGGCAGAGGCAGGCGGATCTTTGTGAGTTCAAGGCCAGCCTGGTCTACAGAGCGAATTCCAGGATAGCAGGGGCTACAGGGAGACCCTGTCTTGAAAAGACAAAAAAAAAAAAGATAAAGTTGGAGGAGTTGGGGCTCATTGGTTAAAAGCACTGGCTGCTCTTTTTTTTTTTCTTTCATTCTTTTTTATTTCATTTTTTTTAACAGTAAGTAATAAGTTTTGAGTACAAGCATCCTTCATATAAAACCAATTTGCAAGCAGTTGTGCCCAAACCCACACAGCCTAAGGCTCCCACCATCCAGCTGGAGGGGCTTGTATGTACAATCATGTTGATCAAATAAGTGTCCAGTCTATATTGCTGTAGTTTCACCATTCACCCCAATTGCAGCCCTTACATTCTACCATACCCCCTCTTCCACAGATTGTTCTCTAGGCTTAGAAAAGGGGCACAGGTGGATGAAAAGCAAAACAGTCTACTTTCTCTGGAGATGTCATTTTGGACTCTGATCAGTTTAGGCTGTTTCCTTTCATGGGTTGACAGTTTGTCCAGGAATAACCTTTCAATCCTACTAATGAAGCACAAGCAATTAGATATATAGGTATTTAAACAGTACTAATTATTATGCTAGGTTACTTTAGTATAGACACAGATGTTTGGATGGTATGCTAATCCATGGATTATAGTTTTTCTGAAAAAGATGACAAGGTCTTACTGTGGCTTATAACATCTCCTAACCACTAGAGAATGTAAGCTTGCAGCACCAGCCATGAATTAATTACTCCTCCAAGGAGAGAGCTAATAGCCAATTAGAGTTGGGATATACAGACATGGCTGCCACTGCTGCACAGTATTTCCAGGCAGGTGAGGTGTAGCTGATGCTGACGGAGGAGTCTTGCTTGACTCGAGGAGACCAATATCTGCTTTATTGGTTTAGTGGCCTTTGGTAACACTCTCTGGATTCCAGAGACCCACTGTACACTTGCAAGTGTGGTCTCAATACATCTTTCCCAAAAAGCACTGGATGCTCTTAACCTAGGTTAGAGTCCTAGCACCCACATGGAGAATAACAACCACCCAGGAGATCTGATGCCCTCTTCTTAACCTCTGTGGACATTGCAAGACATGGGTGCCTTTCCATATATGCAGGCAATACAAATACACTCATACGCATAAAAAATAAAAATAATAGGCCTGGAGAGATGCCTCAGCGGTTTAGAGCACTGGCTGCTCTTCCAGAGGACCCCAGTTCAATTCCTAGCACCTACATGACAGCTAATGACTGTCTTTCATTCCACTTCCAGTGGAATTTGGAATTCGACCCCCTCTTCTGATCTCTGCAAGCATTGCATGACACTGATGCACTTACACACATACAGGCAATACACTCATACACATAAAATAAAAATAAATAAAATAAAAATAATAATAAGTTGGAGGAGTCACAGTTCCTGATTTCAACACTCACCACAAAACTCCAATTATCAAGACAGATGCAGAAAACAAAAGACTGCAACGCTAAGTTCATAAACACGCTTATAGAGAATTGATTTTACCAGGAATTCAATGGGGGAAAGAGGAGCTTTTCTGCCAAATGGTGCCAGGTCACATGCAAAAGAAGCAGCAGGATCCCTTCTTTATACTGTTAACTCAAAAGCACAATTCTGACCTCAAAGGGTTAAGAGATAGTTTATTCTGAAGCTAAGTATAAGTGACTCTGACCCAGGAATATAGATTTAGGGCAATCCCAAACTCCATGTAGTGACAGAACAAACAAAGCAAGTCATACATCAAGACAGGGTTTCAAATACATTGGTGGAAAAGTTAGGCTGGTTATGGTAAAGTGCAGAGAATTTTGCTTTAGATACATACTATTTAACAGCATGCTTGGGCAGTGGGTTGGTGGAGTTAGTGGTCTGCTAAGGTAATACATCTCAAAGGTTTTGATCTGTTAGTCAAAGCACGTCAGTTCTGACACAGAGGCCATTAGAGAATGGCTATATATTTAGGTGGCTAAAATTAGCCTGAGACTGTAAATAAGCTCTGGACCTGCAACATTCCAAACTCTCAACAATTATTGAAGTGCTAATTAGCCTTGTTGGGGGGTTAGTTAAAGGTGAGGGTTTTTGCTGAGAACATTTGCTCACAATACTCTATACAAATACTAAATCAAGGGGCTGGAGAGATGTCCTAGCGGTTAAGAGCGCCGACCGCTCTTACAGAGGACCCGGGTTCGATCCCCAGCACCCACATGGCGGCTGAGAACCGTCTGAAACTCCAATTCCAGGAGAACTCCAGCTCCAGGGGAATCCGAGACCCTCTTCTGACCTCCGCAGCATTGCACGACACGGGCGCACAGACTTGCATGCAGATAGTACATTGATACACATATAGAAATAAATAAAAATGCCGGGCATGGTGGCGCACGCCTTTAATCCTAGCACTTGGGAGGCAGAGGCACGCGGATCTCTGTGAGTTCGGGGCCAGCCTGGTCTACAGAGTGAGTTCCAGGACAGCCAGAGCTACAGGGAGACCCTGTCTCAAAAAGACCANCTAAGTCAAAATGTCTCTAGGGTATATGCTGTGATGTAGCTCAGTCAGTACAAGCACAAAACCCTGGGTTTGACCCCCAGCTCTGCATGGTGTGGTGAGGCAGGAGGACCAAAAATTCAGTCATCCTTATGTCAGAGTAGCAAATAGCCCCATAAAATTAACTGGCCAGGGCTGGAGAGATGGCTCAGCGGTTAAGAGCACCAACTGCTCTTGCAGAGGACCCGGGTTCGATTCCCAGCACACACGTGGCTGCTAAAAACTGTCTTTAACTCCAGTTCCAGGGGAATCCGACGCCCTCTTCTGACCTCCGCAGCATTGCACGACATGGGTGCACAGACCTACATGCAGACAATACACTCATACATATAAAAAAATAATAAAGTAAAATAAAAAATTTTTTAAATTAACTGGCAAACACTATAAAATCTCTAATCTATCTGCTGAAAGATCTAACTTTCCACTTTCATGGGTCAATCATCTGGTCATGGGATTACCCCTGGGGAGGGAGGTTCATATTAAGTCATGCTAAACAGATGGGCAGAATACCTAGTGTGTTAAGGAGAACTTTTCCTGCCAGGAGTCCCACTTCCCAGTGCAGGGTTTCTTGTTCCTACCACAGGCATGTAGGTCTGTCTGATTCTCTGACACAAAAGCAGTCTCTCTCTTTTTTTTTTTTTTTTGGTCTTTTTGAGACAGGGTCTCCCTGTAGCCCCAGCTGTCCTGGAACTCACTCTGTAGACCAGGCTGGCCTTGAACTCACAAAGATCTGCCTGCCTCTGCCTCCCAAGTGCCAGGATCAAAGGTGTGTACAACCACGCCCAGCCCAGTCTTAAGTTCTTTTATGAATGAGGCTAAGAACCCTCTAGGGGACACTCTTTCTCCCCGGTTCATTGGGTTACACAGTCTGTTCAAGGCCAGTGAACCAATGAGTGTGACTAAGGACAGGAGAGTCACCTCCTAGATCCTGTTGGGCCTACAGTTCTGTTGCAACCCTCCCTGAGTTGCCTTCAACTGTGCTTAAATCCTCCCCAGCCCCAGTCCCTGCAGATTCTGTCCTTGTCTCCATGATCTAGTGACATTTTTCTCTAGTACCCCAGCTGCTTGAGTTCTCTAAACTCAAGAGAGCTTTCTGTTTGGAAAACCCCTGTTTTTTTTTGTTTGTTTGTTTTTTTGCTTGTTTTTTTAATCAGAAGCAGCTTGATTGGCTTCTCTATGTAGCTTCCTGCCTGCCATCCCACATCCATTCTGGTAAAATTCACACTCAGTAATAAGTGCTCAGCCAAATGTACAGCAGGCTGAGGGAGGCTGGAAATGGGGGCTTTTCTGAGATGAACATTTGGTCTAGAAAATAAGCAGATTCTGTGATGGAAGGGAACAACTGGTGAATCAGCCACAGTTCTGTGTTTGCTTGTTTTTGTGCTAGGGATGGAACCTAGGACCTATGAATGCCAGAAAAATTTCTGATTATAAACTGTATTCTCAGGAGCTAGGCAGATGCTGATCTAAGGGGAGATAGATGATGGATAGATAGATAGATAGATTAGATAGATAGATAGATAGATAGATAGATAGATAGAGATAGAGATAGATGGATAGATATAGATAGGTGGATAGATGGATAGATATAGATAGATGGATAGAGATAGATAGAGATAGAGCTAGAAGGATATAGAGATAGATAGATGGGTAGAAATAGAGATAGATATATAGAGAGATATATAAATATATAGATATATACATATATATGCCCAACCCTCCATCCATTTGCTTCTAGACAGTTCTAAAGCCGTATGTAGAGACAGTGAGCTTATCCTACCTCGATCCTGCTCCCCTCTCCCCCTGACTGTTTTGCTGTTTGATTGGTTGGTTCATTTTGCCTTTTCAAGCACAATTTCATGTAGCTCAGGCTAGCCTCCAACTCACTTTGTAGACACAGAACTCCTGATTCTCCTTGCTCCATCTCCCATTGTTAATGGTCCAAAATTTCTCTGGTACCACCCTCTGGCCTCTGATTTACTATTTTGAACAAAATTCCTTTTTTAAAAAATTAAAAAAATTTTTTTATTTATTATTTTTCATGTGTATGAATGTACCGTCTGCATTCAGGTCTGTGCACCCATGTCGTGCAATGCCTCAGAGGTCAGAAGAGGTGTCAGATTCCCTTGGAACTGGAGTTAAAGATGGTTCTCAGCCGCCATGTGAGTGCTGGGGATTGAACCCGGGTCCTCTGCAAGAGCAGTCGGCGCTCTTAACCACTAGGCCATCTCTCCAGCCCCTGAACAAAATTCCTTTAATCCAAAACCAAATCTCTGTCCATGTGGACCAGTTGTTTTACTCCAGGGACACAATCTGTTACCCACAGTGGGGGCCTGGAGTCTGGCAATGCTGGGCATCTTTAGAAGAGCTTGAAAACAGAGGAGAAAGCCCATCACTAGGAGTAAGGTCAGCCAGCCCAGCTGGAGAAGGCAACAGACTTAGGGGAAGCCAAAGGACCATTTGGCCAGATTGCCGGACCCGAGGCCAGCTATTGTCTAATCTCCACTGTGTTGAGGAAAAAAAATTGGGACATATTTTTTTGTCTTGCTCAGGAGTCCAGAACAGGCTCACAACTCCAGGAATCTCTGTTCTCTGAAAATGGAAAATATTCCAGCAGTCACAACTTGACTGCTGGAATAGGTCTAGTGCCCAGGGCACTGAGCTTCACATCATCTTGGTACTGCTTTCCAGAGCCCCTGTGCTCACTTTAAAGGTTAAAGCACTGTATGGCGGCCTCTGAGTCAAAGTACAAAATGTGCATTTATTGACATCTGCCTTGGCTCTGTCAGGCTTCTAGCAAGAACAAAAACAACAGGGGGTGGAGTTCGGTCGATAGAATGCTTGCCTAGCAGGCAGGAAATCCTGGTTTAGTCCCCAGCATTACATAAAACCAAGCATAGCAGCAAACGCCTATAATCCCAGCAGTTGGGAGGTAAATGCAGAAGTATCCAGAGTCTGAAGTCATCCACACGTGCCTAGTGAGTTTGAGACCAGTCTGGGCTACATGAGACTCTGTCTCAAAGAGAAATATACACAGCTAGCAACCTAATATAACTGTGGCTACTAAGAGATATTCTTCCCAAAGTTTCCAGAGGAACTATGATGGGCTCTTATGTTCTACGTACCCTACGTTTGTTTGTTTGTTTGTTTTTTTTTGGTCTTTTCGAGACAGGGTCTCCCTGTTGCCCCAGCTGTCCTGGAACTCACTCTGTAGACCAGGCTGGCCTTGAGCTCACAAAGATCTGCCTGCCTCTGCCTCTCGAGTGCTAGGATTAAAGGCATGTGCCACCATGCCCAGCTTCAATACCTACTTTTGAAATATACACTAGAGTTCCAAATTCTCCAAAGAAATAAATGTTAATAAATTACTTAGATTTCAAGTAAAAATATTTTTTTACTTCTTTATTTATATTCTTTATTTCACCATTTATATGTATTAACTGTGACAAAGGCTTTGCTTACATCTTGTGGAACATGGCTAAGAAATATGATTTATATTCATTATTTGCTCTTCAGTATCAGATTATCATAATCACTTGAGTTTCCTTTTTAAAAGAGGGTGTTTTTATTTTGTCATCCTGGGAACCATGTGTTAATCAGTATCACCAGATGAAGACAGTAAGTAAAGGCAGAAGAAACAAACAAGCAAACTGCACCAAGACAGATGTGCTTAAATTAATGAGTGACAGTTTGTACATCAGTCTCACAATGGCTGTCATGTGAGGTGGACAGAGAAGAGTATGGAAAACCACAAGACTCAATCGCTCAAAGGTTCTTGAGCAACTTCAGAAAATCTCAGAGGGACCATTCCTCCACGCTGGCGGAGGTCACCCATGCTTGCCCGCTGTTGCCTTGTGGAGGACGCTCTTCCTTGGACCGTGCCAGGGGACCGGACTGGGGTGCTTTGGAGGTACTGGAAGGCACTTTGTCGGCCCACCTGCCTCTCTGCACAATTAAAGGTCAAAGCAACTCCCACATTGCTCTTCATGATTCTGGAGGAGCCATCGGATGTGCCATCAAAGCACCGGCCGAGTGCGATCTCTTTAGCTGTGCGAGGGTCCTGGTCAGTGACAGTGTAGATGCCATAGTTGTGGCCCAGAGGGTCCAGGGGTGCCAGCATGGTATACTCACTGGTATCATTGTTGACTGCCAGTGGTAGGTGGTTAACCAGGTATTCATGCAGCATAGAGTTCACACTAGCTCGATGGCAGCTGCCCTGGGGGATGACTTTCACCAAGGTGCGGTCTACCCGGTCTTGGTCATAGAGCATTCCACTGCACTTGAACTCCAGGCAGGCAGATGAGACATTGGGCTGGTCTCTGTCACGAGTGCTCTTCACATCCCGAATCCCATAGAGCTTCCCCACTGTCTGCCTGTGGGTGCCCCCCATATTGCGGGATCGTACATTCACCTCCAGTGGCCCCACAATCTTCACCTTGATGTAGCAGGCCCTGAACTCCATTGGCTTGGGCCACCATGCCAGATAGTCTTCAGTCCAGCTCATGGGGTCATCTTCATTGAAAGGAACTGTGTTGTAGTCATAGCGATCCCCCTCAATCTGATAGAAACGGAAGTGGGCTGCACTAGGCGGTGCCTCCTCACAGGCTCGGAGATTCTCAAAGGCATAGATGGGCCCATTGCTCTCAGCTGAGTTGGGCCTCGGTTTGGCCATGCTGATCTGGAAAGCTGTCTTTTTAACCCGTGGATCCTCATGGTCTGTCCGACGGTATTTAAGTTTGTTGAGGTAGGGCTGAGGAACACCGATTGCATTTGGGTTGAATTTAGGAGCAGACTCTACAGCTTCTAGCTCCTCCCCTGACAGGCTTGCTAAGACATAGACGGAGTAGGCATCAGGAGACTGGTCGTCACAGAAGGCAGGCAGGCAGGCCCCATTGGGGCCGGTGATGACACTGTCAAATCGGCCCCAGGCCCTGGGGTTGGATGAGAAGCCAGTTCTAGGCTCCAGGTTGATCACTGAGACCACGACCCCCTGGATTTGCTCACTGGGTAAGAACCTCTCACTCCGGTAGGTCCTCACCTTGATGAAGCACCTCCGGCTTTCAGGGACGTCCAAGTTAAAGAGCCTCCTCTCACGGATCTCCATGTTGCCCACCAGGAAGGTTCTCTCTTCCCTCTTATTCCTCCTTTGGCTTTCAAATTTAAAATTGCCTTCCTCTTCCCACAGTCCTGTGTCTGGGTTGAGGGACCAGAGTTTCATGGCAGACACGTGCTCAGGCATCTTGACCTGGCTAGAGTCGAGGTGGACCTTCACCTTGCCAGCATTAAGTGACTCAGAAGTGGCCTCGTCTCTGAAGTCTACTGAGAACATACCATATGTCCGAAGAGGGAAGGTGTCTCCTTCATCATTAATAAAGTTCAGGTCACTCTGGGCAGCTGTGGCTGTGGAAATAATCCGGGGATCCAGGAAGGTTACACTGGCCTTCACTTTTCCTGTGAAGGGCTCCCCATTCTGTCTGTAGAAACTTTTGGATGGAATCTCCAGTTCAGCCATAGGGTCTTCACCAACCACCTCTCCCAGGGGAATAATGTTGGTCTCCATGGCTTCCAAAGTGATGGGTTCTTTCCTTCGAAGCATCTTAATCTCATGGAACACTGCACTCCCTTTCTTGTTGAAGGGCAGCACTTTAGTGGTGTTCACAAATTTCTGCAGCCTGTCCACAAATGTGAGCACCAGCCTCTCTGTATCCTGGGGGACATGGAGGGTAAATGTGCCCTTATAGCCAGTCATGCTTACACGGTTGCCCCCCATGTACACGTGACCAAAGCGCATGGGCTCCCCGTTGTCTGCAGCACTGACATGGCCCCGCACGATGCTCTTGGTCTCTGCACATCGCTGACAGCTGCACTCCGTCGCTACCTTGGTGGGCAGTGTGTACCCACTGCACTGGATCTCCCTCTCCTCTGTTTTGGAGATGCCACAGCAGTTCTCCACAGCATCCCGGCACCGGATCCCATTATCTTGTTGCCCTGCACAAGTTTTGACTGGGCAGCGGCCTACGTCATAGTAGAAGGAATTGGTGGCATTCTGAAAGCAGTCATGGGGCAGCCGGATAAGGTAGCTCTCAGGGGTTGGGTTGCAAGGGGTCTCATCATGTGCTAAGGAATAAATGGAGTGTGTGTTATAATAGTAAGTTCATATAATCAATCCCAGCACTTGGGAGGCAGAGGCAGGCAGATCTCTGTGAGTTCAAGGCCAGCCTGGTCTATATAGTGAGTTCCAAGCCAGCTGGGGCTACAGGGAGACACTGTCTCAAAAAGATAAAAAAATTGAAAACCATATGCATGTATATTTAGAAATTATAGGGCCGGAGAGATGGCTCAGCGGTTAAGAGCTCCAACTGCTCTTGCAGAGGACCGGGGTTTGATTCCCAGCACCCACGTGGTGGCTAAGAACGGTCTTTAACTCCAGTGTCAGGGGAATCTGACCCCCTCTTCTGACCTCTGTGGCATTGCACAACACAGGTACACCAACCTACATGCAGACAGTACACTCATACACATAAAAAATAATAAATAGGGGCCGGAGAGATAGCCTAGTGGTTAAGAGCGCCAACCGCTCTTACAGAGGACCTGGGTTCGATCCTTAGCACCCACATGGCAGTTGAGAACTGTCTGTAACTCCAATTCCAGGAGAACTCCAGTTCCAGGGGAATCCGAGACCCTCTTCTGACCTCTGCGGCATTGCACGACACGGGTGCACAAACCTACATGCAGACAGTACACTCATACACGTACAAAAATAAATAAAATTTAAAAAATAATAATAATAAATAAAAAATAACTAAAAGAAAAAAAGAAATTATATATAATTATCTACAAATTGAACTTCAAAATAGTAAAGTAGCATTTATTTTTTTAATTAATTTTTTTATGTGTATGAATGTACTGTCTGCATGTAGGTTTGTGCACCTGTGTCATGCAATGTCACGGAGGTCAGAAGAGGGTGTCAGATTCCCCTGGAACTGGAGTTCTCCTGGAATTGGAGTTACAGATGGTTCTCAGCTGCCATGTGGGTGCTGGGGATCAAACCTGGGTCCTCTGCAAGAGCAGTCGGCATTTTTAACCACTAGGTCATCTCTCCAGCCCCTAAAGTAGCATTTTAAAAAATCACTCTGCGGGTAGAGTAAATAAATAAAATAAATAAATAAAATAAATAAAGTAAAATAAATAAAAAATCATTCTGCTAAAAAAAAAAAAATCACCCTGCTAACAGGGTGTGTGGGTGTGGCATCTGGAGACTGATGCTGGGGTGCTCCATGCCTCTTTCAATAGAGGCCCTAAGTCTGTCTTGTCTGTTCTGAAATCTACTGTTCAACTTTCCTGGGGTCTGTGGAGAATTCTTCCATACTTCTTCCAGCACACTTTCTCTTCCTTTGCCTTGTTTTTTTGTTTAGGCCAATTCCTAAGATATTGTTTCTCCTTACTTTCTTTTTTTTTTTAATTTTTTTAATTAATTTTTATTTATTTCTGTATGTGTATGAATGCACTGTCTGCATGCAAGTCTGTGCACCCGTGTCGTGCAATGCTGTGGAGGTCAGAAGAGGGTGTTGGATTCCCCTGGAACTGGAGTTCTCCTGGAATTGGAGTTTCAGACGGTTCTCGGCCGCCATGTGGGTGTTGGGGATCAAACCCAGGTCCTCTGCAAGAGCAGTCGGCGCTCTTAACCGCTAGGCCATCTCTCCAGCCCTGTTTCTCCTTACTTTCTAAGGACAGGTTTGATAGGTCTTTGGCTTGAAGTCATCTCCTGTCCAGTTCTCTTTTAGAAACCAGCTGTAATGAAATCACCCTTTCCTATAAATCATCCTCAGTTCTCCCATTTCTGAACCTGTGCCCATGACAGCACCTGGATCCAAACGCCTTCACCTCCACCTCCACTGCCACCTCCCCACACAGTCCCTGCTTATCTCTGAGATCTGGACTTCACAGCTTTGGCTGCAAAGCAAAATGACCTGAGAAGTTTTTAAGCCATGTATGCCCAGACCACATTGTAGACCAAAAATCAGACTTTTGGGGGATTATCACAGAATATAAGTTTTGGGGTTTTTTTGGGGGGTGACTCTGAATTGGGGTCTCATTTTGTCAAGGCTAGCCTCAAACTCACTATCAGAAGATGATTTTGAGCTTCTAATCCTCTTATCGTCTACTTCCCAAATTTTGGGATTACAGGCATGTGCCACCTTGCCCAGCCATAAGAAAGGAATCTCTTTTTTTTAACGTGCATGAGGGGTTTTCTCTGTGTGCATATAAATGCACTCCATGTATGCAATGCCCTTGGAGGCTAGGAGAGGCATCTGATCCCCTGGAACTAAAGTTATGGAGGGTTTTAGTCATCATGTGGGTGCTGGGAACTGAACCTGGGTCCTCGGCAAGAGCAACCAGTACTGTTACTTCTGAGCCATCTCTCTACCCCTCAGTATCAGTCTCTAGATTATCAGGATCCACAGGCCCTTTGCTCTTCCTTTAGTTCTATTTTTCAGTATTTTTTTGTGTGTGGGGGAAAGGAGGGACAGGCTCTCATCTAGTCAAAGTTAGTCTCAAGTTCACTCTATAGCTGTTGATAACTTTGACTTTCTGACTCTCCTGCCTCTACATCCACAGTTGTAGGAGTGTAATAATGTGCCACCACGACTGGTTTATGCAGTGCTGGGGATTGAACCCTGGGCTCACACATGCTAGACCCTCTATGAACTAAGCTCTATCTCTACTATCTGCATTTTTCTCTATTTTCTTGTTTGGATTTTATTTCTATTTCTTCATACACATACCCTTCTCAAAAGGTGGCTCTAGAGAGCAAGACTTAGGTCTCTGCTGTGTTCCAGAGGGCCTTATAGTGTGCAAAGCATAGAAAAGTCCAAGCTTTTTCTGCCCAGTGGTGTTCCCTGGGGTGCTCAGCCAGCATGTTTGCAGATCCATACCTGTGAGACCCAGACAAGCTTACCGATGACAATCAGTTGGGCAACCTGGGACTTGACGGCCCCAGCATCACTCTGTGCCTTACAGAAGTACTCCCCAGTCTGATCCTGGTGCAGGTTCCTCAGCACCAGCTTGCTCTCGTGCTTATAGAGGGAGGGATCCAGCATTGTGTTATTGTGGTACCTGCAAGGATGGAGAGGTGGAGCCAGAGTGGGATATGGGTGAGCAGGTAAACCTGGAGATGGGCTGAAAAGCAAGGTGGTGGGAGGGTTCACTTTCACTTGGCTCACCCTAGAGCACTGATTAGCCTGGGAGTCAAGGGAATTGGTTCTAAGTCCCAACCCCATGTCTTAACTGGAAGTAGGTCTTTAGACAAATCCTCTCACCTCTCTGAATTCCAGCATCCTGGTCTATAAAATAGAAAAAATTGTTGCCAGCTGACCTCACAGAGTTTTGGAGATTCTCAAACAAGCTAGTGGCTATAAAATGTTTATGGAGGGTAAAAGAAAGACTCTCAAGGGCTGGAGAGATGGTTTGGTGGTTAAGAGCACCTACTGCTCCTGCAGAGGACCCGAGTTCAGTTCCCAGCACCCACATGGCAGCTCACACCATCAGTAAATCCAGTTCTAAGGGATCCAAAAGACAGCCAGCCATTGGGGATTCTGACCTTGTTGGGGGAGGCAGGACTAAGGAACCTTGTGCTGGGGCCTGAGAACATTTATGATAGGACCCTGGGGCCAAGAAACCCTTGGGGAGAACTCCAACTTTGAGGTACAAGAGGACTGGTTGACTGGGCAACACTGTAGGCCCTACTAATAGTGCCAACACCCAGGCTCTGCACCAGCAGCCCATGTATGTCTTTATTCTATCCAAACCCAATGCAAGCAAGCTCTGGTTTCTAAGAGAACTAGCAGGGCAGGTGGCAGAATACCTACCAGAAGTATTTGTTTGGACTGGGCTTCCCTGAGGCCTTGCAACACAGAGCCACGCTCTGCCCAGCTCGTCGTGCTTTTGTCTCAGGGTTCATCACAATGTATGGCATCTCTGGGGTAGAAGATGAGAAAGTGTTTGTTTTTTTCCTTTGTGCCAGGCTCTACTTTGTGCCGGAGTCTTGCTTCCTCTGGTCTTTGATGGTATTCAAATTATACGGTGTCAGCCCGCCCCCACCCATCCCCAGTGTTCCCTAATACCTAATGATCTAGAAGGGAGTCCCCCTTCTACCCTCTCCACCTGGGACCTGTTCCCATAAGTGCTCAAGTAGCATCTGGATAAGACAGTAGAGAATCCAGGGGACCTCATGACAACCATAATTCTAAGCACTATAACTAGAACAGAATTGGTTTTCTAACTAGTGAAATATTCATGCTCTGCTATCCCTAGCAGAATTTAACCATTCAATACCATTTATGAGCTTCCTAGGCCTCTTTATGACCTACAAACCTTTGTGGTAATTGATTTTTCTTCTTTTTTTTTTTTTTTTTTTTTTCCTAAATATGGTCTCCCTGTGGCACCAGTTAGTCTGTAGACCAGACTAGCCTTGATCTCATGGAGATCCACCTGCCTCTGCCCCTGAATACTGGGATTAAAGGCATGTGACCACCACACCTGGCTATAATTATTTTAGAAAAGGTGGGCCAGGGAAGTCCTCATGTTTTAGGAAGGAGAACCTACCAATACAGGACAAGAATACTCTTGACAGAATTCACATAGCAAGTGCAAAGTCCCCAAGGCAAAGTCACGTGTGTATTTGAGAAACAGATGAGGAGACCCTTGTGGCCAGCAAAAGAAGAGGGGAACAGAGAAATTAGAGATTGTCAGAAGATATAGGGCCTATGGGTCACACAGAAAAGGTTGGATTTTACCCTGAGAGAGCTAGGAAGCCAGCTCTCAGCACTGTGACTCCTCCTATCACAAGGCCCTTAATCACCTGCCCTCACAAACTCTGCGTTGATGGTGGCTGACTTCAGGCTGGTCTTGGGCATTGTGAGCACAATGGGGGCAAACTTGGCCTTGGTGATTTTCAGGATGCTTTTGCCATCTGGACATAAGCCGGGGACTTGGAACCTCCCACTTCTGTCTGTGTGGGTCAGCATCTTCGGCGTCTTGGTTAGCAGGTAGACAGTGGCCCCTGGGGCTGGAGCACCCCCAGGGAGGGAGACAGCCCCATGAAGCATGAAGTCCTGGCACATGCAGGCATCACAGTCAGCATTTACCTGGCCCATGGAGCAGGTCAGGTCACAAGCTGTGGGACAAGGAGTCACATCAGCAGGGCTTTATGGATTCTGAGTCCCTTTCACCCACTTCTCAGTCTGGATACTCAGCACTGCTTCCTCTCCTCTTGACCTTTGTTACCTTTTCTGAACAGCCTGCATGCCTAACTCCTATCCATCCTTCAGACTTAGCCCAGGACATCTCCTCCAAGAGGTTTCCCTGGACCTCCTTTTTTTTTTTTTTTTCCTTTTTTTTTTTTTTTTAATTTATTGTTTCTTTATAAAACAACATTATAGCGGGCGTGGTGGCACACGCCTTTAATCCTAGCACTTGGGAGGCAGAGGCAGGTGGATCTTTTGTGAGTTCAGGCCGGCCTGGTCTACAGAGTGAGTTCTAGGACAGCTGGGCTACATAGAGACCCTGTCTCGAAAAGACCAAAAAAAAAAAAAAAACACAACATAATGACATTGAAAAATGTTGTATAGGTTGGAGAACTTGGAAAAAGAGGCGAATGCCAAACATATTACAGCAGAAGCGAAAAATTTCTCATTATTGTTGATGCATGGTAGTAGAGTTTTGTACGTAAATAATACTCAAAAATTACATAGACATATAGAATTGCAAATTAACATTCTGAAACACAACTACATATTTTTAGTTTGAGAAGTATATCAGTTTAGTTATTACGGTTCTTTTTTAAAACTTCCTAGACTGTGATTTTTATCTCTAGAAGTTCAATTAGGTATTTTACATTTTCCACTGGGCACAGGTGAAGGCACACTGGGCCTGTAGAAGAGAAATAGAAAAATAGTGGAAGGTGTCTTGGTGCCTGAGAATAGGAGAGGCTCAATATCAAGGCATGGATGCCCAGGAACACATGTGGAATCAATACCATAGTTGGCCCTCAGAGGAGGAGGGAAGTCTGTTGTAGAGAATCAGTCCCTCCAGGACCAGAGTCTACAAAGTACAGGGACCTCCCCTGTCCCCAGCAGAAGCCCCCTGCCATGCATAACCTGGGATTTCAGGGAAGGGGGCTGTGAGGAATGTAGTCACTCAGACAAGACTGAAACTGCTGCCCACATTGTGAAGTCCTCCATCCTTCACTCTGCTCCACCATGTGCCTACAACCAGAGGAATGTGGAACCATGGCTCATGTAAGGGTCCAAAGCCCTGGGCTCATGTGAGGGGACCACAGCTCCAGGTTCATGGGAGAGAACCACAGCTCTAGGTTCACAAGAGGGCACCACAGCTCCAGGTTTACAAGAGGGGACCACAGCTCCAGGTTCATGAGAGGGGATCACAGCTCTAGTTCACGGGAGGGGACCAAAGGTCTTTCCTGGATGTCTTAAGAAGCTATGATTGCTGTCAATGCCCTATGTTTCTGACTATCTTGTATGTCTCCCATCAGAGCACTTGGTAAGTGAATAAAGGACTCAAGTCTCACACTGACCCTCTAATCCATTCTGTAAGCCATTTCAACACAGCCCACCATACTCTGCCCACTGCCAGGAGGGAGGGAGGTACCTGTACAGGGCTGGCTTACACACAGCTGGCCCTCCTCGGTGGCTTCACTACACAGTGAAACTGTCTCTGCCAAGCAGGTGCGGGTGCGGGTCTGGACTCCAGTGTGACCGCAGGTGGCTGAGCACTTGCTCCAGGGAGACCAGGGGCTCCAGATGCCATCTGTGTCTCGGCGTAAGGACCCTGCAAGATGGGGTCAGCAAAAGAGCTGACTTTTCTCCCAAAGGAATTGCATCAGGAAAACTGACCCTGAGGCTATTTCTTCTCTGGTGAGGGGAGGCAAGGTTCCCCTTGAAATCACAGATGTTACTGATACTTAAATTTACTGCAATGAGTTTTAAACAATTTTTTGATCTTTTTGAAACAGGGTCTCCCTGTAGCCCCAGCTGGCCTGGAACTCACTATGTAGCCTTGAATGCAGAGGTTTCTGCCTCCTGAGTGCTGGGATTAAAGGCGTGCACCACCATGCCCAGCTCACAAACAATTTTTTGAGACAAAGTCTCATGTAACCCAGCCTGGCCTCACGCATTTGATCCTCCTGCCTCCTGGTTTAGAGAGAGGCAACGCATAACATGCCTGAATTAGGTAGTATTAAAGATGAAACCTAGGGTTTTGTGGATGCTAAGTAAACATTTGACCAACTGAGCTACATCTCCAGCCCTGCAATGTTCTTTTTCAAAGAGAGAAGTCAAAAGTCTTGAGGAAGTAGTACCTCTAATTTGCAATGTATAGGTGAGAGGCAGCCCTGAGAGGGGCTTTCGGCCAAGCACTGCTGTCTTAAGATGTATGTCTTAGAAAGCCAAGTTTCCAGGGTTGGAGAGATAGGTCAGTGGTTAAGAGCGCTGACTGCTCTTGCAGAGGATCCAGGTTTGAATCCTAGCACCCACATGGCAGCTAAGAACCACCTTTAAGTCAGGCATGGTGGCACACACCTTTAATCCTAGCACTCGGGAGGCAGAGGCAGGTGGATCTCTGTGAGTTCAAGGCCAGCCTGGTCTACATAGTGAGTTCCAGGCCAGTTGGGGCTATAGGGAGACCCTCTCTCAAAAAAAAAAAAAAAATAATAAAAAGAAAGCCAAGTTTCCTCTACCAGTGTGGAAATAGCCACATGCACCCCACAGATAAACTCCTTGGGAAGTCAGAGTCTGCAGTCTATAGTGGCCTGAATAGCCAGCCCCTTTTTGCCTACCCTTCTTACCAATCTTCTGTGGTCTGTGCATATGAAAGAGGCTCAGACCTTGCCCTAGAGAAGAGCTGGGCTCCCACCACAACTACCTGGGTCTGCAGCATCTGTATGTATAGAGAAGCAATGACCCAAGGGGAGGGTGCTCATCTAGAGGGCAGCTCATCTGCAGCTGGCTCCTAACATCTGTACTGTCTAGACAGGGGTAGAGCGGGATACAAAGAACATGAAATCCACAAATAAATATAGACATGCGTCAAGCTCCTGCACTGCACTTAGCTGTGTAATGTGTGGAGTGGCCTGACTTCTCCAAGGTTCATGTACCCTGTCAAGAGAGGGATGCGTCAAAAGTCAGAATAATGAGGAGAGTCAGCACACAGGAGCAGTAGCAGAAGCCGACACTCAGTAAACCAGGGCTCAGCCTCTACATTCATGATTTTAAATTTTTTTTATTTAATTTTATTTATTTCTGTATGTGTATGAATGTACTGTCTGCATGCAGGTTTGTGCTCCCGTGTTGTGCAATGCCGTGGAGGTCAGAAGAGGGTCTCAGATTCCCCTGGAACTGGAGTTCTCCTGGAATTGGAGTTTCAGATGGTTCTCGGCCGCCATGTGGGTGCTGGGGATCGAACCCGGGTCCTCTGCAAGAGTGGTCGGCGCTCTTAACCGCTAGGCCATCTCTCCAGCCCCCTCATGATTTTACTTAATCCTCATCAAAACCCTTATGAATGGTGAGGCGTGCCTGTAATCCCAGCATTCGGAGGCCTGAGGCAGGAGGCTTAGGTTTATGAGGACTGGCTTGAGCTACATAGTGATTTTGAGGCCAGCCTAAACTACATCATCAGTCACTACATAAAAAAACTAAAATAGCCAGGCATGGTGGTACACGCCTTTAATCCTAGCACTCAGGAGGCAGAGGGAGGAGGATCTCTGTGAGTTCAAGGCCAGCCTGGTCTACATAGTGAGCTCCAGGCCAGCTGGGACTTAAAGGGAGAACCTGTCTCAAAAATACCCCCCCAAAAAACCCTAAAATATAAATACATAAAATTTAAAACATTTAAGATACACTGTAACTCCTGTTTTACACAGGAGAAACCAGGAGCTGTGATTCACAGGTACTCAGGAAGCTGAACTAGGAGGATCATGGGTTCAAGGCCAGCCTGGGCTACATGAATACATGGCATCGAGCTTGGTTTCACAGGCCTGCTACGGAAACTTAGTGAGACCCTGTCTCAATGTCATA
>VZQC01000334.1:985709-1018446 GCA_009823505.1 Rhizomys pruinosus
AAAAAAAAAAAAAAAACAGAAATTATGCAAATTAAGATGTGCTAGAACTTTTTTTTTTTTTTTTTTTTTGGTATATTTTGGAGACAGGGTCTCCCTTTAGTCCCAGCTATTGGGAACTCGCTCTATAGAACAGGCTGGCCTTCAACTTATAGAGATCTGCCTGCCTCTGCCTCCCAAGTGCTGAGATTAAAGGTCTGTGCCACTACGCCCAGCTCTGCTAGAACTTTTAAAAAATAAATCATCTTGGGGCTGGAGAGATGGCTCAGCAGTTAAGAGCGCCAAATGCTCTTGCAGAGGACTGGGGTTCGATTCCCAGCACCCACATGGCAGCTAAGAACTGTCTTTAACTCCAGTTCTAGGGGAATCTGACGCCCTCTTCTGACCTCTGCGGCATTGCACAACACAGGTGCACCAACCTACATGCAGGCAGTACACTCATACACATAAAAATAAAATAATATAAAAATAAAAATAAATGATCCTTTTATTGAAAAAATTATAAATAAATAAGTCAGGCACGGTGGTGCATGCCTTTAATCCCAGCACTCAGAGGCAGAGAGGCAGAGAGGCAGGAGGATCTCTGTGAGTTCGAGTCCAGCCTGGTCTACATAGTGAGTTCCAGGCCATCTGGGGCTACAGGGAGACCCTGTCTCAAAAAGACCAAAATAAATAAATAAATACCTAAATAAATAAACATAAACAAAAAGCTAGGGGGCTGGGAAGTAGCTCAGTGATAAGACTATTTGCCTAGCATAGGGTCCTGGATTCAATCTCCAGTACTGCTAAATAAATAAGTAAATAAATAACTTACACATTTGCACATGGTAGGCTAGACACTCAAATCCCAACAACCCAACTCCAAGCCATGATCTTCACCACTGAACCATTTAAACTCAATACAACAAGTTGACTGGAATTTGCCCATAAATCCTTAACAGCCTTGGGGAGCTTACAGCACTGATGTTGTTATGGTTATGAAAACATGATGTTCAGGTCCTGGCCTCTCAGTGCCAAGGCTGGTGGGAAGCAAGGAATGGGACCATTCAGACTCACCTGGTGGGCAGAGGAAGCGCACTGTATAATTGGAGCAGTTCTGGCCAGGTCGCTGTTCCCTGTTGAGGCACCAGAATCCCTCTCCGGGACTGTCATGGACCACCTGGCCAGTGTTGCCCGCTGGCATCCAGTCAGTGGTCCGGGCCTCTAGCTTCAGGGGACGGGCACACACACGCTCCCCATAGTAGAAGCGGATGGCATCTAGCCGTTCATGGTCGCCCTCACCACCAGGGTGGTCAATGTTGAACCAAGCTGTCCACTCACCAGGACCTGTGGGACAGAGCCAAGTAGAGGAGAGGCCATCCCTGGAACAGCAGGTAATCTCCAGCTCTCCTTTCCTGCTGCTCCATTGGGATTCTGATCACCTACCCTGGGTCCTCTTGGGCCCTGTCACAACTGTCACAACAGCAATCTTTAATCCCCTCTCTGCTTTACAATGATCAGCCCTCCATTCCAGCTCTCATCAGCCAGTAGGACCATACCAGTAACTTTCTGTCTCATCTCTCTTCCCCAAGACTCCCTTTTATCCCACCTACCCCTCCCCAACACTTCAAATGGGTAAATTTTTTCCATGTGGCTTGGGCCACACCACTTCTCAGCATAAATATTTCTTGCCAGGCAATCAGGGTGTTGGGAAGATACTTCTGCTATCTCTCGGCCCACACCTGTCCCTCCCCTGCCCACCAGTTTATGTTCTAGCCTGTAAGTACCCTGTTTCTGGACTACATCACACATCTTCCTGACTCTGAGCTTTCCTATACTATACTTTTCTTCCTGGATACAGAGAAGAGCTAAGTGGCTTCTGAAAGTGAGTTTCCACAAAACTCTGACATCCTGCCCAACAATCGGAGATGTACCTAGCAAGCTTGGTAAAGACCCTTTCAACTCACTCTCCATGGAGTCAGCAGGTTTGGCAAATGAGGTAGAGGTCTTCTTCCCGGGCTGGACTCTTCTCACTGATTGGGTAACCATGGGCTGGACTCTTCTCCCTGGTTGGTTAACGGTGGGCTGGACTCTTCTCACTGATTGGGTAACCAGGGGCTGGACTCTTCTCCCTGATTGGTTAACGGTGGGCTGGACTCTTCTCACTGATTGGGTAACCATGGGCTGGACTCTTCTCCCTGATTGGGTAACTATGGGCTGGACTCTTCTCCCTGATTGGGTAAGCATTGTCTGTCTCCCTGAGGGCCAGAAGAAGAAGTTAAGTGAGGGATCAGAACCCACAGGGGAAGATGCTGGGAGACAGTGTGGTGTGGCAGATGGACCATGAGCCCTGGGCATGGGTTCAAATCCCTACTCTGCCACTCACTGCTGTGAAACCTCACAAAGGCTTCATTCCTCAGCCTGTTTCTCATAAAATAAGGCTGCATTCAAGATGGTGACACATGGGAAGAACCTGGCACGTAGTGCATGTTCGATGAATGATAATTCTCTTCTCAGTCTTCTCTTAGAAATGGATGAGCAGCTAGACTTGCTAGTGCACAGCTGGAATTTCAGCACCTGGAAGTTGGAGCATCTGGAGTTCAAGGCCAGCTTCCACTACATAGTGAGCTCAAGGCTAGCCTGAGATACATGAGAACCTGTCTCAAAAAGAGAAAGGGGGATCAACTGAAGTGGGAGGGGGACAAGAGAAGGTAATGAGGGATGAATTTTATCAAAATAGATTGCATCCACATAATGAAAATGGCATAATGAAACTTGTTATTATGTATAATTAATATATGCTAATATAAGAAAGGTTTTAGGGCTAGCAAGATGGCTCAGCAGGTAAAGGCACCTGCCACTAAGACTGACAACCTGAGTTTGATCCCTGGGAAGTTGTCCTCTGACCCTCCCCTCACACAATATACCCACATCCATCCACATTCAAATAAATGAAATAACTTTTTATAGGGATCATCAGAGGCTAGGCATTATGGCACATGCCTTGAATCTCTGCACTCAGGAGGCAGAGACTAGTGGACCTTCGTGAGATTAAGGCCATCCTGGTCTATATAATGAGTTCCAGGCCAGCTGGGGCTACAAGGAAACCCTGTCTCAAAAAAAGCATCAGCTACTTCTAGGCAGCTAGTGTATTAGAACTCCTTCTAGGGTATCCAGGCCTGTCCTTCTTGGGAAAATGGAGCCTTATTTTCCTCATCTGTATTGTGGAGATGTTACTTTCCTCCTCATAGAGTGCTGCTGGCCTGAGGATATTCCATGAGCTAAGACCCCAGTGTATCTGAAGAGTTCTGCAGCCTCTGCCACTTCCTAACTGTGACCCTAAGCAAGTAGTTTCCCACCTGATCCTGCTTACTCTCAGCCTTTAATCCCAGCACTCAGGAGGCAGAGGCTGGCAGATCTCTGGGAGCTCAAGGCCAGCCTGGTTCTACATAGCAAGTTCCAGGCCAGTTGGGGCTACATAGTGAGACCCTGTCTCCAAAACAAAAGGAGGGGATGGAGTAGTGTTGGAGAGGAACAATAACACTTCCTGTGTTTGTAATTCCCAAAGAATTCATTCATAATGATTTTTTTTTTTTTTTTTTTTTTTTTTTTTTTTTGTCTATTTGAGACAGGGTCTTCCCATAGGTCCAGCTTCCTGGAACTCTATATGTAAGCCAGGCTGGCTTCAAATTCACAGAGATCCGCCTGCCTCTACCTCCACAGTGCTGGGATTAAAGGTGTGAGCCACCAGTCCGGCTTTGAATTCATTCATAAAATTCTTAAAACAATGCCTAGCATGAATTGTATGCCAAATAAATGTTAGCAACTCCGTTTAGGCCAATGCTTGGCACAAAGGAAAGTCTCTCTCTTGGTGTTGAGATGTACCTTCCCCAAAAGGACACCAGTGGACTAACTGGGTCAGTGGTCATCACTGCTCTGACCACAATCTGAGGATAAGTAGAGGATACTCAGGCCAGGAACAGCTCCACATGTAGCCCGGCTGTGGGCTCCGAAATGAAATTCGAAGGAGAAAGAAAAGCAGAGGCCTCAGAAAGCCTTGAAAGGCAATTAACTCCCAGGCTAGGTGCCAAATCAGAATTCTCTGTGCTGCTTAATTGGGGTGATGGGAACTCTTTTAATCAACCTAATCTGATTTCCCCTCAGATGGCTGAATGTTAATCATCTTCACAAACAGCAGCTGCTAGGGTGGAAAGAGTGGGATGGGAGGTGGGCACACAGGGTGTTGGCACTGCTCAGAGGCCGGCCTTTGTTCCTGCATGGTAAGAAGCCTGCAGGCCATGCAGCTTTACAAGAGGGCATGAGAAGCCTTTGCATTATCTGAGTGTGTGATTAGAAATCAGGCGAGTCAGGGGAGTTGGGAGAGACTGTACCAGTTCGCAATGGGAGTGCACATGCCCTGCGAAGTCAGCAGTCCCACCAGGCACATTCTCTCTATCTGTTCTTTCCCATCTCCCTGTCACCAGAGGATGGGAACAGAAGGCAAGGAAACCAGTAAGGTTCAGATATGTTTGTGAAATTTGGCTACATGGTTTAAATGAAACTGAGCTTTAGGGCCAGAACAATTGTCAAGAAACTAAAAACAGACCAAACCCCAAACCTGCTTCCCAGAACTCAGTGATTCCCCTGTGACTCCCTTGCTCTGACTACAAAGAAGCTCAGAGCTAAATTTACGCAGTAACTTTCCCATCTTTATCCCTCTTCCTTCTCTGAATGACTGCTCATCTTGCTTGTTTAAAAAGGTTCTGCTTGGGGCTGGAGAGATGGCCTAGCAGTTAAGAGCACTGACTGCTCTTGCAGAGGACCAGGGTTTGATCCCCAGCACCCACATGGCGGCTGAGAACTGTCTTTAACTCCAATTCCAGGGGAATCCGACACCCTCTTCTGACCTCCTTGGCACTGCACGACACAGGTGCACAACCCTGCATGCAGACAGTACATTCATACACATAAAGAATAAATAAATAAATAAATAAATAAATAAATAAATAAAAATTAAAAAAAAAGATTCTGCTCCATGAGTTCTAATACTGAGACCTATATTAAATTTGAGTGAGAACAAGCAGTACAGAGTATGAATAAATCCATCAACCTCAAGTCTTCAGGCCAGGCAGATGTATAATTAATTGGATCCCAGACCAGACACAACTTCACTGTGGCAAGTGAAGACAAGGGGACAAGCAAATACTTAGTGCATACCCAGCACAGAGGACAGCTCCAAGACCAGGAAAGAGAACGCCCAGGCCCTGGGTCCCACCATCTTTTCTTCAGGCTGGGTAGGAACGTAGGAGGAGACAGGTGAAGTGGCAGAGAAGGCTGGTCCCCGGGTGTGGCTCCCCAGGGAAAATTCTCAAATCCAATGGTCTGCAGAGAAGCAAAATGTGTCAGATCCCACTTTTCTGAGTCACTTTTTTTTTTTTCTAAGACACGGTCTCATGTAGCCCATGCTGACTTCAAACTCACTATGTATACAAGGATGACCTTAAACTGCTGATTCTCCAGCTAACAGGCATGCATACAAGTTTTATGCAGTGCTAGGGATGGAACCCAGGTCTTCATCCATGCCAGACAACACTCTCCCAGCTGAGCTACATCCCTAGCTCATGAGTTACCTCTATGGCTCTAGCAGAAATAGCGCCTTGACCTGTCCAGGTAGACAGAATGGGGTTTTATGGTAGTGACATCTGCTTGAACTGCCAAACTGAACATCTTGGGAGATACAGAAGTTGAGAATCTGAATTAAAACAAAACACACCCAGGTTCCTACCCCAGGCCCAGGTTCCAGTGTTCCACAGCAAGACTAGTCTCAAGAGAGAATAGAGGTGAGGAAATTCCTCGGGGCTGAGAGGGACCTAGACTTCCTCCCTGCTGCCTCTGGGTCTTAAATGATCACTTTCAAGACCCCTTGAGCAGCTTTCATTTTGCTACCCTGTGATGGCCCTCACAGTCGTGTACAGGCAGCTACGTATTAAGGCTGTGCAGTTCTGACTCAGGCTACAGTGGTCTCTCCTAAGGTAGACAGGCAGGCTGAAAGGCACCGATGTCTCAGCAGCACCACCTCCAATAACACATATCCCAGATGTGCACAGGCCACAGCTGGAACCCATTCTGGTCTGTGTGTTTGGGGCCTGGCTGGGAATTCATAGTCAGAAGCCAGATAAAGGGAAATAGATGGATGCACAGTCTAGGATCCCTCAATATCTGTGAGCATGGGGTAGGGGGTACAGGAGTTGGGAGAGGAAAGCAGGCTGGGCTATAAAGATAAGGAACCGTGGGGCAGCTATGGGTGGCGCCAGCTCCAGCACAACCGAACATTTTCCTCTTTCCCCTGAGTTATGGCCAATCCAGCAATGGATCAGGTACTGGAGATTTTTAAATGGCTCTCTTTGGCTGAGTGTGGCGGATCACGCCTGTAATCTTAGTACTCGAGAGACTGACAGGTGGGTTCCCATGAGTGTGAGGCCAGCCTGAGCACATAGTGAGTTCCAGAACAACCTGGGCTACAGAGCAAGACTGTCTACAAAAAATAAAAGTTACCTTCAATCTTCAAGTCCAGAGTATGGGAGGAAAGGGAGGACTTCTTTCTGGAAAAAAAGATTCCCCACCCTTTCGGATGCAGATTGTGTAGTCCGCACCTCCCATCTGTTTCTCAGACAAAGAGGTCCCAGCTCCACTTGATTACCCAAAGCTCGCCAGCTCTGAACATGCCTGCACAACCCTCAGCCAGTACGGCTCCAAGGCTGTCTGAGAGGCCAGCCCGAGGCACCTTGTGGAAAAACCATTTCCCATCTGGCAGCCAGCACAGGTTCTCTGCGTCCCACCATTTCCTCCGCATAGGCCTGGCGCTCCCATTCCGTAACCCGCGCTTCCCCAGAGCTCCTGGACAGCGCTTGATGGCTGGCCACAGGGGAAAATCAGAGCATAAGGAGGTATAGAGACCAAGGCCAGGCCATTTCCGGGCTGTGGGGAATCTTACTTCAGGTGGGCAGGCCTGAGGGAAGACTTTGAACTAAACAGGGGCAAGAGAGAAGAGCAAAGCAGAAAGGGAAGTCTTTTCTGTGGAAAATGGGGGGTCGGCCAGCAAAGAAAGAGCAATGAGGTATCCCAGGATGGGAGGTAGGGATAGCTGAGCCGGGCAGCGGGGCATAGGGATGGGGTGGCAGGCTGGGAGTGAAGCTCACCGTGTCCTGAACAAGTCTCCTTGGCTAGGGGTCCAAGTCTTCCTCGCCTCTCCAGCAGTCCAGCCTTGGGCCTTATATAGCACAGCTGGTGGCTCAGGCTGTGGCAGCCAGCCACGGGAAGCGGTGGCGAAACTAGATCTGAGCATGAGGCTCCCTCCCCTCCCCACATCCCCAGCAGCTCACAGGGGCTGGGATTTCTTATTCAGATCCTTGGGGACGGGTTGGTGGGAGGATGCCGCAGAGTAGTGGTGACCCAAGTGGGTCACAGCCTGAGTCCCAAGTGTGCGGGTGCTCCACAGTCCAGATGAGAAAGCCAGAGGCTGGAGGCAGGCTGGTCCTGGGGTACAGCCCTGGGAAACAGCCAAGGGGAATTCTCCATCCGGGTAGCATGTCATGCCTCTGGGATGGTGTGTGCTTGCCTAAGCTTTGCCTGCTGATCCCCTGGCCGGCCTGCCCGCCCAAGCACAAGGTTGTCGCTGATCATAGCATATATTCCCCAAACTCATTCATGCCACCTTGGCCTCATGTGGTATGTCCTGTCTCAAATGGAAAATGACTCAGCTTTTCTGACCTCTGAGGAAGAACTCTGGGACCCTCAGAAGGAACAAAGGACAAATAGGTTGTGGAGCACAGGATGTCACCTGGATCGAACAGCTCTATACTACCCCTCCCCATTTCCGACTGCTTTACTTCTTGCACCCATTGGGACCAGGGAGTCTTGGCATGTGGACCCCTCCAAGACCCTGCGAGATTTGTGTGTGTGTGTGTGTGTGTGTGTGTGTGTGTGTGTGTGTGACTTATGCCTATATTTGGGGCTTCCCTCATCTTCCTCTCCCAGCACCAGCCTGAGGTTGCCTGTTGTCTTAGGCACTGTATGTCTAACTTTGCTGGAAGAATCACCTAAAAGGGACTCAGGATGTGGCTCAGTTGGTAGAGTGCTTGCCTAGCATGCACTCTGGAGCTCCATCCACAGTACTGCATGTATGAGGTGTGATGGTTCATGCATGTAGTTCCAATACTCAGAGAGTGGAAGCAGGAAGATCAGGAGTTTGATTATCTTTGGATAAATAGGGAGTTTGAGGCCAGCCTGAGCTATATGAGACCCCCTCTCTCAAAAAAAAAAAAAAAAGTCACAGGCTGGAGATGGCTCAGTGGTTAAGAGCAATGGCTACTCTTGCAGAGGACCTGGGTTCAGGTCCCAGCATCCACACGGCTAACAACCATCTATAACTCCAGTTCCAGGGGACCCAACACCTTCCTCTGGTCTCCTCAGGCATGCACATGGTATACTCACATACATGCAGGCAAAACACTCACACAAATAAAATAAAAATTAATTTTAAGGGGCTGGAGAGATGGCTCAGCGGTTAAGAGCACCAACTGCTCTAGCAGAGGACCTGGGTTCGATTCCCAGCACCCACATGGTGGCTAAGAACCATCTTTAACTCCAGTTCCAGGGGAATCCGACACCCTCTTCTGACCTCTGCAGCATTGCACGACATGGGTGCACCAACCTACATGCAGACAGTACATTCATACACATAAAAAAATAATAAAGAAATAAAAATGTTTAATTAATTTTAAATATCACCCAGAAGGCTGTTAAAACCCAGACTTCTCTCCCCACACCCAAGGATTCTGACTCAGTGGGTCATGAGATTTGGCATTGCTATGGAGCTGCCGGTTCTTGGACCACATTTTGAGAATTATTGCTCACAAGGACAGAACCCTAGCTGGAGACAGAAGATGAGGAGGGACTGTGGGAGGGAGCACAATGGGAGCCTCTTGAGTCCTGCCTCATGTCACAGACTCATCCAACCTGGCTTGGACTTCCTGCCACATACTGGCACCTGGAGGTGGAAGCCTGGACTTGCAGCTGCCCACAAGGTCACTTTTTCCAAACAGCCTGACAGCTCTCATTCATGGCAGGTGCTAGTCTGGGCAATGGGAAGTTACAAGAAGAGACTCTGTATTGGTTACTTTTCTCCTTGCTGTGCCAAAATACCTGATAAAAGCGACTTAAGGGAAGAAGGGTTTATTCTGGCTCACAGTTTGAGGGTACAGTTCATCATGGCAAGGAAGTCAAGGCGGCAGGAGCTTGAGACAGCTGGTCATGTTGCATCCACAGTCAGGAAGCAGAGCGAGACGAATGCTACTGCTCAGCCAACTTTCTCTTCATTTAGTCTGAGACCCCATCCCATGGAAGGGTACCACCCACATTTAGGGTAGGTCTTCCCACCCCAATTAATCCAGTCAAGAAACTCCCTCTAAGACATGCCCAGAGGCTTGTTTCCCAGGTGATTCTAGATTCTGTCAGTTGACAACCATACTAATCATCACAGAGGTGTGTTTGAACTCAGAGGAAAGATTCCCACATGGAAAGGATCCTGCAATGCAGTAGTGCAGAGCTTCATGTGTCCTAGGCAAGCCTGTGTGGTCATGCCTGCTAGTGTCTGTGCTTTTCTCAGTGGATAAGCAGGGGTCCAGGAGCATTATTTTTTCTAGGCCTCAGAGCTGATGTAGGAATGGAGAGGGAATGTTGAGCAGCAATGGCCCCAAGTAGACGTGGCACACAGGTTTTTCTCATGGAGCCCCCAGCCCTTAGCCAATAGGTCCTGTTGCTGTAGCCGGCCCCAGACTGATCCAGCCTGTTAGAGCCAATCCATGTACCATCTTAACCCAAGGCTTCTCATGTAACCCAGACTGGCCTCGAACTTCTATGTAGCCTAGGATGACCTTGAATTCCTGATCCTCCTACTTCCACCTCCTGAGTGCTGGGATTACCAGAGTGTGCTGCCACACCATATTTATGCCGTGCTAGGGATAAAACCCAGGGCCTGGGCATGCTAGACAAGTTCTCAACAGGAGACACATCTCACTCCTTAGCCAAGGGTTTGATAGCATATATCTGAATTGAATGAAGCCTGTGTGAGCTCTGCTGGTCTGAGGAATTAGACAGACAGAAGCTGAGCTACCATAGTCAGGACAAAGGATAGAAGAATACTAGGAACTTGGGAGTCAAAAGTCTAGTCCCAGCTCTGTAACTGATTCTGATATGTGACCTTGGATTAGCCACACACCAAATAACACTGGGCTTCGGTGTGTGATAAGAGTTTGGGCTGAGTGAGTTCATAGGCCCAACCTGCTCTGAAATAGCCAAATTTGAACAAACATCAGGGATGAGAGAGGAAGGAGTGACCACTTTAAGGAGTCTACTGTGGATCAGGAAACAGGCCAGACAAGCAATATAACCACTGGGCCTGTTTTGTTTTTGTTTTGTTTTTCTTTTTGAGACAGGGTCTCCCTGTAGCCCCAGCTGGCCTGGAACTGACTCTGTAGACCAGGCTGGCCTTGAACTCACAGAGATCTGGATGCCTCTGCCTCCCAAGTGCTGGGATTAAAAGCGTAGCCACCGTGCCCAGCTGAGTCCCTAGGTTGTAACTCCAGCCATTTGGGTCCCCTTCGCTCCTGTCTTGCCCCTTTTCCACACTTCCTTCAGCCCTCCTGTTCCCAAGTGAGATGTAACCACGAACTTATTATACAAGACTAGGAGAATCTGAACCTTTTCCAACCTTCTCCTCCCAGAACCCCTCTGAGGAAGAGGCTGCTGCTCCCTCAGCCAGGACCCCAGGACAAGACAGTGACCTCAAGACAAGAGGGCCTGGCCTTAATAGGTCAGCCTTAGCCACAAGTCACCACCTGGGACTGCTGAAGGCTAGGTTTATCTGCAAGCAGCTCCAAGTCCCTGCCTGCAACACACTGGAAATTTATCCAATACCCCCACCCTTCCTAGGCGACAAAAGGGCTTGGAACCCAGTTTATCTAAGCCTTCTGGAGCCAAAGCCTATGATCAAGAATCCCCCCCAGGGGCTGGAGAGATAGCCTAGGGGGCTGGAGAGATAGCCTAGCGGTTAAGAGTACCTACTGCTATTGCAGAGGACCCGGGTTCGATCCCCAGCACCCACATGGCGGCTAAGAACCGTCTGTAACTCCAATTCCAGGAGAACTCCAGTTCCAGGGGAATCCGAGACCCTCTTCTTTTTTTTTTTTTTCCCCGAGACCCTTTTCTGACCTCCTCGGCATTGCACGACACGGATGCACAAACCTACATGCAGACAGTACGCTCATACACACACACACACACACACACACACACACACACACACACAAAAAGAATCCCCCATTCACTGTTGAGAAAGATGCTTAGAGACACTTGTTGCCTTCCTGAAGCCTGGGGAAGCTTTACAGACTCAGGCAGGCCTTCATGTAGCCAAGGCTGGCCTGGAACTCACACTATAGCCACAAATGATCCTGAGCTGCTGATCCTCCTATATCGGCCTCCCAAATGTTGGGATTACAGATGTGTGCCATCTACCCTGTTTCATGAAGTACTAGAGATCAAACTAGAGCGTAACACATGTTAGAAAGCACTTTACCGCCGGGCGTGGTGGCACACGCCTTTAATCCTAGCACTTGGGAGGCAGAGGCAGGCGGATCTTTGTGAGTTCAAGGCCAGCCTGGTCTATGGAGCAAGTTCCAGGCCGGCTGGGGCTACAGGGAGACCCTGTCTTGAAAAGACCAAAAAAAAAAAAAAAGAAAGCATTTTACCAACTGTACTGTGTCCTAGCTGTTATTTTGGTTTGTTTACAGAGTCTCCCTATAGCTCCAATTGGCCTTGAACTCACAAATTTGCCTGCCTTTGCCTTCTGAGTGCTTGGATTATAGGCCTGCACCACATCCTGCTTCCCTTTATTTTTTTATTTTTATTTTTATTTTTTTATTTTTAGACCAGCTCTCACACTGTAACTCATGCTGGCCTGGAACTCATGATATAGATCAAGTTGACCTTGAACTTGTATCAACCAGTCCTCTTGTATCTACCTACAAAGTTCTAAGTTTCTAGTCATGTTCCACCATGCCTGTAAATTTGGATCCAGGTACACAGACAATGTCATCAGAACTGTTTTATTTCTGTCTTAACTGCTTCCTTTGCAATAGCTTTATGATCAAGAAAGTCATATTAGTCTGCATTTTCCAAAAATGGCTTCCATTGCCAGGTGTGGTGGCGCACGCCTTTAATCCTAGCACTCAAGAGGCAGAGGCTGGTGGGATCTTTGTGAGTTCAAGGCCAGCCTGGTCTACAGAGTGAGTTCTAAGACAGCCAGGGCTACAGGGAGACAAAAAGACAAAGACAAAAAATGTCATTCCTTGGTGGTTATACAATGATCTAGTTCTGGTCAAATACTCTTATAGGATTGTCAAATAGCACTGAAGTGCTACAGTGCCATTCACCAAGGGGTTAGCTCCACACAGANCGGTGGGCTGGACTCTTCTCACTGATTGGGTAACCATGGGCTGGACTCTTCTCCCTGATTGGGTAACTATGGGCTGGACTCTTCTCCCTGATTGGGTAAGCATTGTCTGTCTCCCTGAGGGCCAGAAGAAGAAGTTAAGTGAGGGATCAGAACCCACAGGGGAAGATGCTGGGAGACAGTGTGGTGTGGCAGATGGACCATGAGCCCTGGGCATGGGTTCAAATCCCTACTCTGCCACTCACTGCTGTGAAACCTCACAAAGGCTTCATTCCTCAGCCTGTTTCTCATAAAATAAGGCTGCATTCAAGATGGTGACACATGGGAAGAACCTGGCACGTAGTGCATGTTCGATGAAATTGATAACTTCTTTTCTCAGTATTAGCTTAGAAATGGTGAGCAGCTAGCCTTGCTATGCCACAGCTGGAATAGTGTCAGCACTTGTGAAGTGGCGCATATGGAGTTCAAGGCCGCTTCCACTAATATGAGCCCAAGGCTATAGCCTGAGATGACATAGAGAACCTGTCTCAAAAAGAGAAAGGGGGATTCGATCGGGGATCAAAATGGATCAAATCAAACTGGGGATTCCAACTGAAGGGATCAACTAATATTTACCAGGGGAGGGGGACAAACGAGAAGGTTAATGAGGGCTGAATTTTTATCATAATAATTTATATGCATATATGAAAATGGCATAATGAAACTTGTTATTATGTTTTATAATTAATATATGCTAATATAAGAAAGGTTTTAGGGCTAGCAAGATGGCTCAGCAGGAAAGGCAGGACCTGCCACTAAGACTGAAACCTAGGTTGGATCCCTGGGAAGTTGTCCCCTCTGACCCTCCCCTCCCCACACTATACCCCACATCCATCCACATTCAAATAACTGAAATTATGAAATAACTTTTCTTATAGGGATATCAGAGGCTAGGGCATTATGGCACATGCCTTGAATCTCTGCACTCAGGAGGCAGGAGAGACTAGTGGACCTTGTGAGTGGAGGATTAAGGCCCCCATCCTGGTCTATCATATGATTTCTAGGCCAGTCAGTGGGGTACAAGGGAAACCCTTTTTTTTTTTTTTTTTTTTTTTCTCAAAAAAAAGCATTCAGCTACTTTAGGGCAAGCTAGTGTATTTAGAAGAACTCCTTCTAGGGTTTCCGCGCCTCTGTCCTTTCTTGGAAAATGGAGTCTTTTTCCTATCTTGTATTGTGTGAGATGTTACTTTCCTTCCTTCACTAGAGTGCTTGCTTGCCTGAGGATTATTCCATGAGTAAGACAATACACCATGTGTATATATCTGAAGAGTTCTGCCGCTCGCCTTCTTAACTGTGGACCTACGCCAAGTAGTTTCCCACCTGATTCCTGTTATCTCATGCCCTTAATCCCAGCATCAGGTGGCAGAGGCTGGCAGATCTCTGGTAGCTCAAGGCCAGCCTGGTTTCTCACATAGCACGTTCCAGGCCATCTGTGGGGGCCTACATTTAGGCGACCCTGTCTCCAAAACAAAAGGAGGGGAGGGGATGAAAGTAGTGTTGGAGATAGTAGGAGTAGTTAGTAAGTCAGTAGTGTGGGAGGACCAAAACACTTCATGTGTTTTTGTAATTCCCACAGGAAAAGAATTCATTCATAATCGATTTTTTTTCTTTTTTTTTTTTTTTTTTTTTTTTGTCTATTGAGTCAAGGTCTTCCCCTAAAGGTCCAGCTTCCTGGAAATTGGACCTTTCTATATGCTCTATATGAGCCAGGCTGGCTTCACATTCACAGAGATCCGGCCTTTGGCCTCTACCTTCCAAGCTGCTTGGGAATTTTAATTTAAGCTTTAAAGGTGTGAGCCACCAGTCCGGCTTTGAATTCATTCATAAAATTCTTAAAACAATGCCTAGCATGAATTGTATGCCAAATAAATGTTAGCAACTCCGTTTAGGCCAATGCTTGGCACAAAGGAAAGTCTCTCTCTTGGTGTTGAGATGTACCTTCCCCAAAAGGACACCAGTGGACTAACTGGGTCAGTGGTCATCACTGCTCTGACCACAATCTGAGGATAAGTAGAGGATACTCAGGCCAGGAACAGGAGGAAACAGCTTCCCCCATGTAGGCCCGGGCCGGGGCTGTTGGCTCCGATAATGAATCGAAGGAGCAAGAAAGAAAAAGAAAGAAAAGACGGGCCTCAGGCAACTCAGGAATCCACGCAAAGCTCTTTGTGTAAAAGGCAATTAACTCCCAGGCTAGGTGCCAAATCAGAATTCTCTGTGCTGCTTAATTGGGGTGATGGGAACTCTTTTAATCAACCTAATCTGATTTCCCCTCAGATGGCTGAATGTTAATCATCTTCACAACCAGCAGGCTAGCTAGTCTTGCTTAGGGTGTAAAGAGTGGAAAAGAGTGGTGGGATGGGTGGTGGGAGCTGGGCACCACAGTGTGTTGGCCTGCTCAGAGGCCGCCTTTCTTTGTTCCTGCATGGTAAGAAGCCTGCAGGCCATGCCTAGCTTTTACCAGGGGCATGGCATGAGAAGCCTCTTGCATTATCGAGTGTGTTGTTTTGTGATTAGAATCAGGCGAAAGTCAGGGGAGAGAAAAGTTTGGGCTGGAGAGGACGTTACCAGTCGCAATGGGACTGTCACTGCTCTGCGAAAGTCAGCAGTCTCCCACCCTGGCACATTCTTTAGCTGTTCTTCCCATTCTCCCGTCACAGAGGATGGGACAGAAGCAAGGGGAAGGAATGAGGCGGGATCAAGGAAACCAGTACCGGTTCAGACATGTTGTGAAATTTGGCTTGGCTACATGGTTTAATGAAACACTGGAAGTCTTCTTTTCCGGGCCCAGCAGAACAATTATTGTCAAGAGAAAACTCTAAAAAACAACCAAATAACCCAAACCGCCTGCCCAGGCAGAACTCCGTGATTCCCTTGTGACTCCTTGCTCTGACTTCACAACTAAAGAAGCTCAGGGCTAAATTTCCGCCGTAGAACTTTCCCATCTTTATCCTCTTCCTTCTCTGAATGAATGTCATCTTGCTTGTTTTTTAAAAAGTTTCTGCTTGGGCTCTGGCCTGTGAGAGAGAGCGAAGGCCTAGCAGTTGTTGTTTAAGAGCACCTGATCTGCTCTTGCCAGGGACAGGGTTTGATCCCCAGCACCCACATGGCGGCTGAGCTGTCTGAGTGAGGCTGGAGCCTGAGAACTGTCTTTAAACTCCAATTCCCGGGGAGGGAATCCGACACCCTCTTTTTCTGGAAATCCCTCCGTGGCATTGCACGAACACAGGTGCACAAACCTGGCATGCGGACAGTTACATTCATACACATTTAAAGATAAATAAATAAATAAAAACATTAAATAAATAAATAAAAATTAAAAAACAAGATTCTGCTCCAATGAGTTCTAATATGAGAACCTATATTTTACAAACAACTTTGAGTGATGAGTGAGAACAAAGCATGTACAGAGTATATGAATAAAATCCATCAACCCTTCCAAGTCTTCAGGCCAGGGCAGATGTCTAATTAATTGGTCCCGGACCAGAACAATAGACCAGAGACACAACTTCACGTGCAAGGAACAAGGTGAAGAAAAGGGGACAAGCAAAAATACTTAGTGCATACCCAGCACAGGAGGAACAGCTCCAAGACCAGGACAGAGGGTGGGGAACGCCCAGGGCCCTGTGGTCTCCCACCATCTTTTTTCAGGCGGGTAGGGAACGAGGTAGGGAGAGACAGGTGAAGTGTGGCAGAGAAGTACAGAGAAGAGAAGGGCTGGTCTCCGGGTGCTGTGGCTCCCCCAGGTGAAAAAATTCTCAAATCAATGGTCCTGCAGAGAAAGCAAAATTTGTCAGATTCCCACCTTTTTCTGCGTCACTTTTTTTTTTTTCTAAGACACGGTCTCATGTTAGCCCAGCTGACTTCAAACTCATTATATGTATCCAAGGATGACCTTAAACTCTTGACACTCCTTTCTCTACCCCACAAGTCCGACTACAGACATGTGCTAGCATCTGCCATTTATTCAGTGCTAAGGATGGAACCCAAAGCTTTCTGCATGCTAGGCAAACACTCCACCAGCTGAGCTACATCCCTAGCTCATGAGTTACCTCTATGGCTCTAGCAGAAATAGCGCCTTGACCTGTCCAGGTAGACAGAATGGGGTTTTATGGTAGTGACATCTGCTTGAACTGCCAAACTGAACATCTTGGGAGATACAGAAGTTGAGAATCTGAATTAAAACAAAACACACCCAGGTTCCTACCCCAGGCCCAGGTTCCAGTGTTCCACAGCAAGACTAGTCTCAAGAGAGAATAGAGGTGAGGAAATTCCTCGGGGCTGAGAGGGACCTAGACTTCCTCCCTGCTGCCTCTGGGTCTTAAATGATCACTTTCAAGACCCCTTGAGCAGCTTTCATTTTGCTACCCTGTGATGGCCCTCACAGTCGTGTACAGGCAGCTACGTATTAAGGCTGTGCAGTTCTGACTCAGGCTACAGTGGTCTCTCCTAAGGTAGACAGGCAGGCTGAAAGGCACCGATGTCTCAGCAGCACCACCTCCAATAACAATATCCCCGATTTGGCACCGGCCACAGGCTAGTAAACCCATTCTGGTCTGTTTGTGTTTGGTGCCTGGTGGGGGAATTCATAGTCAGAAGCCAGATAAAGGGAAATAGATGGATGCACAGTCTAGGATCCCTCAATATCTGTGAGCATGGGGTAGGTGTACAGGAGTGGGCGAGGAAGCAGGGCTGGGCTCTAACGATAAGGAAACCGTTGGGCAGCTATGGGTGGCTCCCAGCCTCCAGCACAAAACCCGAACACATTTTTCCTCTTTCCCCTGAGTATGGCAAATCAATAGCATGGATCAGGATGGAGATTTTTTTAACTGGCTCTCTTCGGCTCGAGTGTGGCGGAAATCACGCCTGTAATCCTAGTACTCGAGAGACTGACAGGTGGGTTCCCATGAGTGTGAGGCCAGCCTGAGGCACATTAGTGAGTTCCAGAACAACCTGGGCTACAGAGCAAGGACTGTCTACAAAAAATAAAGTTACATCAATCTTCAAGTCCAGAGTATGGGAGGAAAGGGAGGACTTCTTTCTGGAAAAAAAGATTCCCCACCCTTTCGGATGCAGATTGTGTAGTCCGCACCTCCCATCTGTTTCTCAGACAAAGAGGTCCCAGCTCCACTTGATTACCCAAAGCTCGCCAGCTCTGAACATGCCTGCACAACCCTCAGCCAGTACGGCTCCAAGGCTGTCTGAGAGGCCAGCCCGAGGCACCTTGTGGAAAAACCATTTCCCATCTGGCAGCCAGCACAGGTTCTCTGCGTCCCACCATTTCCTCCGCATAGGCCTGGCGCTCCCATTCCGTAACCCGCGCTTCCCCAGAGCTCCTGGACAGCGCTTGATGGCTGGCCACAGGGGAAAATCAGAGCATAAGGAGGTATAGAGACCAAGGCCAGGCCATTTCCGGGCTGTGGGGAATCTTACTTCAGGTGGGCAGGCCTCCGAGGGAAGGACTTTGACAAAACCAGGGGCAAGAGCAAGAGAGAAGAGCAAAGCAGAAAGGGAAGTCTTTTCTGTGGAAAATGGGGGGTCGGCCAGCAAAGAAAGAGCAATGAGGTATCCCAGGATGGGAGGTAGGGATAGCTGAGCCGGGCAGCGGGGCATAGGGATGGGGTGGCAGGCTGGGAGTGAAGCTCACCGTGTCCTGAACAAGTCTCCTTGGCTAGGGGTCCAAGTCTTCCTCGCCTCTCCAGCAGTCCAGCCTTGGGCCTTATATAGCACAGCTGGTGGCTCAGGCTGTGGCAGCCAGCCACGGGAAGCGGTGGCGAAACTAGATCTGAGCATGAGGCTCCCTCCCCTCCCCACATTCCCCCTGACTCTACAGGGGCTGGGATTTCTTATTCAGATCCTTGGGGACGGGTTGGTGGGAGGATGCCGCAGAGTAGTGGTGACCCAAGTGGGTCACAGCCTGAGTCCCAAGTGTGCGGGTGCTCCACAGTCCAGATGAGACAAGCCAGAGGCTGGAGCAGGGCTTGTTCCCGGGTTACAAAGCCCTGGGAAACAGGCCAGGGGAATTTCTCCATCGGGTAGCATGTCATTGCCTTTGGATCGGTGTTGTTGCTTGCCCAAGCTTGCGCCTGCTGCTCCCTGCCGGCCTGCCCGCCCAATCACAAGGTTTGCGATGATCATAGCATATATTCCCAACTCATTCATGCCACCTGGGCCTCATTGTGGTATTCTGTATCACATGGAAAATACTCAGATTTCTGACCTTTAGGAGAACTCTGGGATCCCTCAGAAGAACAAAGGACAAATAGGTTGTGGAGCACAGGATGTCACCTGGATCGAACAGCTCTATACTACCCCTCCCCATTTCCGACTGCTTTACTTCTTGCACCCATTGGGACCAGGGAGTCTTGGCATGTGGACCCCTCCAAGACCCTGCGAGGATTGTGTGGTGTGTGTGTGTTGTGTGTGTGTGTGTGTGTGTGTGATTATGCCCATATATATTGGGTCTTCCCTCATCTTCCTCCCCAGCACCAGCCTGAGGTTGCCTGTTGTCTTAGGCACTGTATGTCTAACTTTGCTGGAAGAATCACCTAAAAGGGACTCAGGATGTGGCTCAGTTGACAGAATGCATGCTTAGCATGCACTTCTGGAGGCTCCATCCACAGTATGCATTGTATGGAGGTGTGATGTTCATCGCCTGTTAGTTCCACATACTTCAGTAAGTGGAAAAGCAGGAAGAAGAGTCTAGGGAGTTTGATTATCTTTGGATAAATAGGGAGTGTTTGAGGCCAGCCTGATCTATGGAGACCCCCTCTCTCAAAAAAAAAAAAAGAATGTCACAGGACTGGAGCTGCTCTTGGTTAAGGGAAGCAATGGCTACTCTTGCAGAGGACCTGGGGTCAGGTCCCAGCACCCACACGTGCTAACAACCAGCTATAATCAGTTGCCAGGGACCCAACACCTTCCTCTGGTCTCCTCAGGCCAGGCACATTGGTCTACTCACATACATGCAGGCAACAACACTCACTACACAAATATAAATATAAAAATTATTTTAAGTGGTGGAGAGGAGAGCTGGCTCAGCGGTTAAGCGCACCAACTTGCCTTCTAGCAGAGGACCTGGGGTCGCTTCCCAGCACCCACTGGTGGCTACGAACCATCTTTTACCTCCCGTTCCAAGGGATCGACACCCTCTTCTGACCTCTCGCAGCATTGCCCGACCTGGTGTGCACCACCTACATGGCAGTACATTCATCCGGCAAGCACATAAAAAAATAAAATGAAATAAAATGTTATATTAATTTAAAATATCACCAGAAGGCTGTTAAAACTGCGCAACTTCTCTCCCCACAGGGACCGAACAGGATGCTGACTCAGTGGGTCATGAGAGTTGGCATTGCTAGGAGCTGGCTGCCCGGTTCTGGGACCAACATTTTGAATTATTGCGCACAAGGACAGAACCACTACTGGAGAAGAGAAAAGATGAGGAAGGGACTGGGAGGGAAGCCACAATGGGAGCCTCTTGAGTCCTGCCCATGTCACAGACTCATCCAACCTGGCTTGGACTTCCTGCCACATACTGGCACCTGGAGGTGGAAGCCTGGACTTGCAGCTGCCCACAAGGTCACTTTTTCCAAACAGCCTGACAGCTCTCATTCATGCGGCAGGTGCTAGTCTTGGGCAATGGGAAGTCGGAAGTTACGAAGAAGAGACTCGTATGGTTACTTTTCTCCGTTGGCTGTGGCCAAAATTTACCTCTGATAAAGACTAAGTCTTAGGGACGAAGGTTTATTCTGGCTCATAGTTTGAGAGTAATTTCATCATGGGCAAGGAAGTCAGAAGGCGGCAGGAGCTTGAGACAGCTGGCTTCCCGCAGTGGCAATCCACAGTCAGGAAGGTCAGAGCGAGACGAATGCTACTGCTCAGCACAACTTTCTCTTCATTTAGTTCTGAGACCCCATCCCATGGAAGGGTACCCACCCACATTAGGGTGAGGTCTTCCCACCCCAATTAATGCCAGTCAAGAATATCCCTTAAGACATGCCCAGAGGCTTGTTTACCGGTGATTTCAGATTCGTCAGTGTGACAACCATACTATCATCACACGAGGTGTGTTGAACTCAGAGGAAGAATTCCCACATGGAAAGGATCCTCGCAATGCAGTAGTGCAGAGCTTCATGTGTCCTAGGCAAGCCGTGTGTCATGGCCTGCTAGTGTCTGTGCTTTTCTCAGTGATAAGCAGGGGTTTCCAGGAGCATTATTTTTTTAGGCCTCAGAGCTGATGTAGGAATGGAGAGGGAATGTTGAGCAGCAATGGCCCCAAGTAGACGTGGCACACAGGTTTTTCTCATGGAGCCCCCAGCCCTTAGCCAATAGGTCCTGTTGCTGTAGCCGGCCCCAGACTGATCCAGCCTGTTAGAGCCAATCCATGTACCCCATCTTTAACCCAGGCTTCTCATTAGCCCACGACTTGCCTCGAACTTCTATGTAGCCTAGGAGTGACTTGAATTCTCTGATCCTCTAATTCCACCTCCTTGAGTGCTGGGATTACCAGAGTGCTGCCAACACCATATTTATGCCGTGCTAGGGATTTAAAACCCCACCCCTTTGTGTTGTCTCTAGGGCATTCCCGCTTAGACAACCCCCCTGACTTCTCCTCTGCATTCACTCTTTCACTTTTTGTGTATGACCCCTTCACACTCTTCCCTCTCATCTCCCCTACCTTAGCAAGGGTTTGATAGCATATATCTGAATTGAATGAAGCCTGTGTGAGCTCTGCTGGTCTGAGGAATTAGACAGACAGAAGCTGAGCTACCATAGTCAGGACAAAGGATAGAAGAATACTAGGAACTTGGGAGTCAAAAGTCTAGTCCCAGCTCTGTAACTGATTCTGATATGTGACCTTGGATTAGCCACACACCAAATAACACTGGGCTTCGGTGTGTGATAAGAGTTTGGGCTGAGTGAGTTCATAGGCCCAACCTGCTCTGAAATAGCCAAATTTGAACAAACATCAGGGATGAGAGAGGAAGGAGGACCACTTTAAGGAGTCTACTGTGGATCGAGGAAACGGCCAGACAAGCAATATAACCACTGGGCCTCTGTTTTTTGTTTTTTGTTTTGTTTTTTTCTTTTGGACGGTGTCCACCTGTAGCCCCACTGGCCCTGGAACGTGAGACATCTGTAAGCCGAGGCTGTCCTGTGAACTCACAGAGATCTGGATGCCTCTGCCTCCCAAGGCTGGGATTAAAGCGAGAGCCACCGTGCCGCTGAGTCCCTAGGTTGTAACTCCAGCCATTTGGGTCCCCTTCGCTCCTGTCTTGCCCCTTTTCCACACTTCCTTCAGCCCTCCTGTTCCCAAGTGAGATGTAACCACGAACTTATTATACAAGACTAGGAGAATCTGAACCTTTTCCAACCTTCTCCTCCCAGAACCCCTCTGAGGAAGAGGCTGCTGCTCCCTCAGCCAGGACCCCAGGACAAGACAGTGACCTCAAGACAAGAGGGCCTGGCCTTAATAGGTCAGCCTTAGCCACAAGTCACCACCTGGGACTGCTGAAGGCTAGGTTTATCTGCAAGCAGCTCCAAGTCCCTGCCTGCAACACACTGGAAATTTATCCAATACCCCCACCCTTCCTAGGCGACAAAAGGGCTTGGAACCCAGTTTATCTAAGCCTTCTGGAGCCAAAGCCCTGATCAAGAAATCCCCCCCAGGGGCTGGAGAGAGAGCCTACGGGGCTGCGAGATAGCCTATCGAGTTTAAGAGGTACTCTACTGCTATTGGCAGAGACCCGGGTTCGATCCCTAGCACCCACATGGCGGCTAAGAACCGTCTGTAACTTCCAATTCCAGGAGACTCACATTTCCAGGGGATTCGAGACCCATTCCTTTCTTTTTTTTTTTTTTCCCCGAGAGACCCCTTTCTGACCTCCCGGCATTTGCGACTCACGGATGCACCAACCAGATGCAGAACAGTACGCTCATACCCCAACACCAACACACACAACCACAACACCAAACAACAAAAAAGAATCCCTCCCATTCCTGTTGACGAGATGCTTAGAGACACTTGTTGCCTTCCTGAAGCCTGGGGAAGCTTTACAGACTCAGGCGCCTTCATGTAGCCAAGGCTGGCCTGAGACCTCACACTATAGCAACAAATTGATCCTGGAGCTGCTGATCTCCTATTTTTTATCGGCCCTCCCAAACTGTTGGGAATTACAGATTGTGCCATCTGCCCTGTTTCATGAAGATACTGAGAGATCAACTAGAGCGTAACACATTTAGAAAGCCACTTATACCGAGGCCGGGGGGTGGACACGCCTTTACAATCCTAGCATTGGAGGCAGAGGCAGGCGGATCTTGTGAGTCAAGGCCAGCCTTGGTCTATGGAGCAAGTTCAGCCGGCGATGGGGGCTAAGGGAGACCCTGTCTCTGAAAAGCCAAAAAAAAAAAAAAAAGAAAGCTTTTACCAACTGTACGTGTCCTAGACTGTTATTTTGGTTTGGTTTACAGAGTTCTCCCTATAGCTCCAATTGGCCTGAACTCACAAATTTGCCTCCTTTGCCTTCTGAGTGCTTGGATAAGTAGCCATCTGCACCACATCTGACTCCTAGTCCTTCCTTATTTTTTATTTTTATTTTTATTTTTTTTATTTAAGACAGCTTCTCAACACTGTAACATGCTGGCCTGGAACTCCATATATAGATCAAGTCTTCCCTGAACTTGTATCCAACCAGTTCCTCTTGTATCTACCTACAAAGTTCTAAGTTTCTAGTCATGTTCCACCATGCCTGTAAATTTGGATCCAGGTACACAGACAATGTCATCAGAACTGTTTTATTTCTGTCTTAACTGCTTCCTTTGCAATAGCTTTATGATCAAGAAAGTCATATTAGTCTGCATTTTCCAAAAATGGCTTCCATTGCCAGGTGTGGTGGTCGACGCCGTTTAATCCAGTCACCAAGAGGCAGGTGGTCGGGTGGGATCTTTGTGAGTTCAAGGCAGCCTGGTCTAACAGAGGATGTTCTAAGACAGGCCAGGGCTACAGGGAGACAAAAAGACAAACAAAAAAAAAAAAAGAAGGACAGGAAGGTGCTGGAGAGATTGATGCGTCTCCGTGGTTAGAGAGAGCGCCGATGCGCTTGCAGAGGGAGCCCAGGTTTAATTCCCATCACCTACATGGTGGCTAAGAAGCATCTTTGACTCCAGTTCCAGGGGAATCCGACGCCCTCTTCTGACCTCCGCGGCATTGCATGACACGGGTGCACCAACCTACATGCAGACAGTACACTCATACACATAAAAAATAATAAATTAAAAAATTTTTAGGAGCTGGAGAGATGGCCTAGCAGTTAAGAGTGCCGACCACTCTTACAGAGGACCCGGGTTTGATCCCCACCACCCTCATGTCGGCCGAGAACCATCTGAAACTCCAATTCTAGGAGAACTCCAGTTCCAGGAATCCAACACCCTCTTCTGACCTCTGCAGCATTGCACGGACACAGGTGCACAAACCTGCGTGGAGATAGTACACTCATACACATACAGAAATAAAAAAATTAAAAAAAAATTTTAAAGGAAGGAAAGAAGGAAGAAGGAAGGGTGGGTTTTTGAGTCATGCATGCCACACTAGTTGGATTGCAGCCACACTTGGTTTTGTTAGTGTGTGCTTCTTCAAGGGAAATACAGATGGGAATAGACTGCTAGAGAACAAGTCATGGTCCCAGTATGTACCCCAAAACATGTGCAGTAGAGCTTTCTACCTTCTGCATGATACACTTATTATGGCTACCACAGAATGTGCCTTGTGCTTCACAAAGTCACCTAGTGCCCCTACAGTAAACTCACCACACTCTGTCTCATACACACAGCACTGAAGGCTCACTCTGCTTATCACTGAGAGGCCTGAGTATGTCTGATGCTGGCTATGGAATTCGCATGCCTTTAATCATAGCACTTGGGAGGCAGAGGCAGGTGGATCTTTGTGACTTCAAGGCCAGCCTGGTCTACAGAGCCAGTTCCAGGACAGCTGGGGAAGACTGTCTCAAAAAGACCAAAAAAAAAAAAAAAGGAATTCACCCTTCATCACTGTAACATCCCACAGCTGACGATGGATTTCTTGGCCACCAGAGTGTCTTCATCCACTTTTAGTTTCCTCACATTGAGTGACACTGCAGGGTTGAGTTCACATTCTGTATATGGTAACATAATGTTCCCACAATGCCCTCTGTATTTCTCATGAACATTACGTTCGGTTTTATATAGGATTGGGGTTGCATCACCAGGGTGTCACTTCAAGCATACTCTCACTTACCATGAGGTGTTTGCCCCATTGGTTCAATAAGTTTGTATGTGCAGCTACCACACTCAGCTGCTCTGCTTCCTGGGACCTGGGGCCTCTTTTTATAACTCCCCGGAGAGTCCCCCAGATGGCTCTGGGTGTTGTATGAATGGAATTCTGGCTAGGATGCTGGCAGAAGGGAAGAGACTAACAGTGACAGGAGCAGCTTTGGCCAGAGGTGAAGGGAGGCAGATGCCAGGCCTGCACTCTCACTGGCTCTACGTTCTCCAGACACATGGGGGCTGCGCTACAGCTGCAGAAGTTCAGTGTGAGGAGCCTCGCTTTTACCATCCAAAATCTGCCTACACAGCACCTGGGATGTAGGGGTTCAGTCCCTCCCCAAGACACCATCAGGACTCCTGAGCAGGGATGGGAAAGATATTATTAGAAAGAAGTTCTGGCCTGAGTGGTTATGCACAACTTTGATTCCAGCACTCAGGAGGCAGAGGCAGTTAGATCATGAGTTCCAGGCCAGTCTGGTCTATATGGTGAGTTCCAGGACAGCTGGGGCTACAGGGAGACCCTGTCTCAAAAACATCAAAACAAACAAACAAAAAGACAAACAAACAAAGAAAGAGAGAAAGAAAGAAAAGAAAGAAAGAGAGAGAGAGAGAGAGAAAGAAAGAAAGAAAGAAAGAAAGAAAGAAAGAAAGAAANAAAGAGAGAGAGAGAGAGAGAAAGAAAGAAAGAAAGAAAGAAAGAAAGAAAGAAAGAAAGAAAGAAAGAAAGAAAGAAAGAAAGAAAGAAAGAAAAGAAAGAAAGGAAGGAAAAGAAATTTAGTTTGGGCTCTTGGTGACCAGGCCTAAACACTACCACACCACGTGGGTCTCAGGGATCAAACTCAGCTGTCAGGCTTGCCATCAAGTGCCTCTACCCACCAACCCAGGTCTGCCTTTTGTTCCAGAAACAGAGCAGTGATCAAAGTGGTTGGATTCCATCCTCACTTCACTTCCTCTAGAAGAGCTTTGAGATTAGGCTACTGGCTGTGACAGAAAAGACCGAAAAAGGGGGAAGGAAATTTTGAATCTTTTTTTTTTTTATCCTTTTTTTGTTATTTTTGAGACAGGGTCTCCCTTTTAGTACCAGCTGTCCTGGAGCTCGCTCTGTAGACCAGGCTGGCCTTGACTTCACAGACATCTGCCTATCTCTGCCTCCGGAGTGCTGGGATTAAAGGTGTGCGCCACCACACCCGGCTAATCTCATTCTTAATTTTTAAAAATGTATTATCTTGGGGGCTGGAGAGATGGCTCAGCGGTTAAGCGCACCGACTGCTCTTGCAGAGGACCCGGGTTCGATCCCCAGCACCCACATGGCAGCTATGAACTGTCGTTAACTCCAGTTCCAGAGGACGCCCGACACGGGTGCACCAACCTACATGCAGACAGTAAACTCATACACATTAAAAAAAATAATAAATAAAATTTTTTAATTTTAAATTTTAATTTGTGTGCATAAGTGTATTGCCCACGTGTATGTAAGTGCATCTGGGTTGTGTAATGCCCAGGGAGGTGAGAAGAGGGTGTTGGATTCCCTGGAGCTGTAGTTACAGGTTGTTGTTAGCCACCAGTAGGGTCTTCTCCAACTTGCTCTCTTTTTTTGGTCTTTTTGAGGCAGGGTCTCCCTGTAGCCCCAGATGGCCTGGAACTCACCATGTAGACCAGGGTGACCTTGAACTCACAGAGATCCTCCTGCCTCTGCCTCTCAAGTGCTAGGATTAAAGGTGTGCACCACCATGCCTGGCTCACTGTTAACTTTAAAAATTGAACTATTTTCAGACTTTAAATTCTCCCTTTTGTATTTTGGGCTATGGAGTGAGAAGACATTTCATAAAACAAAAAATGGGGTGGAGAGATGGCTCAGCAGTTAAGTTCACTGGCTGCTCTTGCAGAGGACCCAGGTTCAATTCCCAGCACCCACATGGCAGCTAACAACTGTCTATAAGTCCAGTTCCAGGAGTTCTGATGCCTAATTCTGACTTCTGTTGGCACTGAATGACCCAGGTGCTCTTACATATGTGCAGGCAATACGAATGTATTATACACATAAAATAAAAACGTTAAAAAAAGAGGGGCTGGAGAGATGGCCTAGTGGTTAAGAGCACTGACTGCTCTTGCAGAGGACCCAGGTTTGATCCTCAACACCCACATGGTGGCCGAGAACCATCTGTAACTCCAGTTCCAGGGGAATCTGATGCCCTCTTCTGACCTCTGCAGCATTGCAGGACACAGGTGCACAAACCTACATGCAGACAGTACATTCATGCACATAAAAAATTAAAAAAAAATTTTTTTAAAGAAAAGATATAGGACTGGGCTGGGAAACTCTGGAATAGGCCTTGTCTCTCTGGGTTGTTTGCTCCCAAAGATAGTGAGTCCATTTGCTTGAGTCTTTGTCAGTGAATCTCATAAGATTTATGTTTATGTATGTACATAAGTGTTTTGCCTACATGTATGTATGTGTATCACATGTATGCAATGCCTACAGAAGCCAACAGAGGGCATTAGAAATTCTGGAACTGAGCCAGGTGTGGTGGTGCACACCTTTAATCCTAGCACTTGGGAGGCAGAGGCAGGCAGATCTCTGTGAGTTCAAGGCCAGCCTGGTCTGCAGAGTGAGTTCCAGGACAGCTGGGGCTACAGGGAGGCCCTGTCTTGAAAAGACAAAAAAAAGAAAAAAAAAAAGAAATTCTGTAACTGGAGTTATTAGCAGTTGTGAGTGGCCACATGGGTGCCGGAAACTGAACCTGGGTCCTGTACAAGAGCCACAAGGACCACTGAGCCAGGTCTCCAGCCCCCAGTGAACCTTTTTCCAACACACAGAGATAACTCCCAAGAGCCCAGACTCAGACTTCACATTTGTGGGACTTCTCTCTGCCACTTTCTCTAGGAAACTTTCCTTGAAGTACCAGCCTAAGCCAGCTCTTCCTCTTCTGCCCCACTTCATGGTGAAGCCCTAGAGGATAAAACATCTTGGCCTATCCCATCCCTCTTGACATCCCAGTACCCAGAAAGGTCAGAAGCTCTGTGAGTAGTGGGCTAGCTTGGCCTCTCCCACTCCCACTCCCACTCTCACTCCCACTAAGCTGGCCCACTCACTGAGGCCCACGTGCTTAGACTCTCTGCCCTCCCTGGAGCACTGGGTAAACCAAACCTAATACATACTGTTGGGCTTCCCTGGGGGTCATCACACCAGGACCGTCCTCTGGCCTGGGAGAGGCTGGCTCTAACCCTGAAGAAAGAGGCATTCTGGGATAGAGGGTGTGGGTGGCTCCTATTGACCCCCCCTCCACACCCCTGAATCCTCCACAACAAGGACGTCCTCTCCTCTGTACTTTCTGGCTCTGACATGAACCTAGTTGGCGCCATTGGGCTTTTTAATATTTTCCATTCCTAGCTGTTATAAAACATTTCACCTCAAAAATACTTCCTCCCCCTCACCAAAGGACACGCCTTTCCTGGGAGAGGAACCCAGGACTGGAACAGGGCAGGCAACCTTTGAGCAGCCAGTCTAGCCTTGAAGAGATGGCAGAAATGTCTTCCCAGCCAATGCAGTGTGCTCCCAGGCCACCTGGGAGGCTTCAGAGTCCCACAGGAAGCAAAAGTCCACTGTGACCCCAGTGTGATCCCACCTCTTCCATCTGCCCTCTGCCCTTGGCCAAATGGTTCTGCCTCTCTGAGCTGCAATCCCCTATCTGTAATGGGGGAGAACCACAGTGCTTACCTTGCTAGGCACTTGGGAGGCCCTCAGGCTGCAACCCTGGATCACCTGAGGAGATGTAAAAAACACCCAGGGAAGCCGGGTGTGGTGCACACCTTTAATCCCAGCACTTGGGAGGCAAAGGCAGGCAGATCTCTGTGTGCCAGCCTGGTCTACATAGGGAGTTCCAGGCCAGCTAGGGCTATAGGTACACAAAAAGACAAAAGAAAAAAAAAAGAACACAAATACTCAGAGATAGGAGTTTCCATCCCCAGAACCCACACAAAAAAGCTGGATGTGGGAGCGCACACCCTTAATCCAGCACTGGGGAGGCAGACAGGCCGGGCTCCTGGTGCTCATTGGCCAGCTGGCCTCGCCTGATAGGTAAGCACTGGGTCCCAGAGAAGGACCTTGCCTCAAAAAAACAAGGTAAATGGCTGCTGAGGAACATCCAAAGTTGACCTCTGGTTACCACATTCATGCCCACATATATGTACCTGCACATGCACTTGCACACAAACATATTCACATTGCAAAGTACCCAGGTCCAGGCCAGAAAGCACTTCCCAAGTGATGACTGCTCTTTGATGATCATGGATACCATCTGACCCACTTCCCAAAAGTATGGCCCTTGAGTTTCTATTGAAAGGAGAAAAGGAACTTTGAGGGGGAGTCAGGGGTACTAAGTTCTGTAACTCCACAATTCTTTTTTTTTTTTTGTCTTTTCGAGAGAGGGTCTCCCTGTATCCCCAGCTGGCCTGGAACTCACTCTGTAGACCAGGCTGGCCTTGAACTCACAGAGATCTGCCTGACTCTGCCTCCCAAGTGCTAGGATTAAAGGCATGTAACACCAAGCCTGGCTTAAAGACAGTTCTGAGCTGCCATGTGGGGTCTGGGAATGGAACCCAGGTCCTCTGCAAGAGCAATCGCTCTTAACGGGTGAACCATCTCTCCAGCCTTTTGTTTTTTTATTTTTTTTATTTTTATTTTATTTTACTTATTTCTGTATGTGTATGAATGTACTGTCTGCATGCAAGTTTGTGCACCCATGTCGTGCAATGCCATGGAGGTCAGAAGAGGGTGTCAATTCCCCTGGAACTGGAGTTCTCCTGGAATTGGAGTTTCAGACGGTTCTCGGCCGCCATGTGGGTGCTGGGGATCGAACCTGGGTCCTCTGTAAGAGCAGTCATCACTCTTAACGGCTAAGCCATCTCTCCAGCCCCACCTTTTGTTTTTTTAAAGACAGGGTTTTAGTCTTAGTTCAGGATGGACTCAAACTTACTATGTAGCCCTCCCTGGCCTCAAACTCACAATCCTCCTGCCTTAGCCTCCTAAATGCTGGGATTATAGGCAGGCACTAGAACATATAGCTGGCTTTGGTTGTTGTTGAGGGGTTTTGTTTTGGGAGAGGGGAATTGATGAAACAGGGTCTCATGCTGGTTTGGAACTCAATATGTAGCAGCCCAGGCTGCTCTCAAACTCATGTCAATTCTCCTGGTTCAGCCTCCCAAGTACTGGTATTACAGGTGTGTACCACCATTTTTGGCAAATTTTCTAATTTTTCTCTATTGCAAGTTCACAAACTATACACCTTTTATCAATTTATCTTATTTATCATGTGTGTGTGAGTGGGTGAATCTATCAGAGTGCACATGTGGCAGTCAGAGGACAATTTTGTTCACTTTCACGTGGATTCTGGGGTTCTAACTCAGGTCATCAGGCTTGCACAGCAAGTGCTTTTATCCACTGAGCTATCTTGCTGTCCCAGACTATACATCTTTTTTTTTAATTAATTTTATATGTTTCTGTATGTGTATGAATGTACTGCCTGCATGCAAGTTTGTGCACCCATGTTGTGCAATGCATGGAGGTCAGAAGAGGGCGTCGGATTCCCCTGGAACTGGAGTTCTCCTGGAATTGGAGTTTCAGATGGTTCTCAGGCGCCATGTGGGTGCTGGGGATCGAACCCGGGTCCTCTGTAAGAGCGGTCAGCGCTCTTAACCGCTAGGCCATCTCTCCAGCCCCCAGACTATACATCTTTAAGAGGCTATTTTTAGTAATTGCACTAGAATTTTTTTCTGTTTTCTTTTGCAGCAGATTTTTTCTAAATGCATTTTGCTTGGGGATTTGTATGTGTGCATGTTCATCTGTGTGGGAGTGTTGTGAGTGGGTTTTTTTGGCTTTTTGAGGCAGGGTCTCCCTGTAGCCTCAGCTGGCCTAGAACTTGCCACATAGACCAGTCTGGCCTCGATCTCACAGAGATCTGTGAGCCTCTGTTGGGATTAAAGGCATGTACCACCATGCCCAGCACTTAACAGATCTGTCTAAATCCAAAGTTAGTATCTTTTTAATTTATTCTCAAACAATGCATGAATCTTACAACTAATTCTCATTTTCTCCTTCCTATTTACTTAGTAGTGCTTTAATTATCTCATCACAGTTTGTTTTTTTTGGGGGGGGGTCTTTTCAAGATAGGGTCTCCTTGCAGCCCCAGCTGACCTGGAACTCACTATGTAGACCAGGCTGGCCTTGAACTCACAGAGCTCTGCCTCTGCCTTCTGAGAGCTGGGACTAAAAGTGTGTGCCACAACTTTATATTAGGTCTGCCCACGTAGCCCCCATTCCTTCTTGCCTCTCACCTTATCTGGGATGATTTCTCCTGCCTGCTGGTGATAAATATAAATGCAGGAGATTTTTTTCATTTGCTTGTTTGAGCTTTTTTTTTTGTCTCATCAAGTCATTTTTATTTCCTTGTGTGTTTTTTGAAATAGGATCTCATGCAGCCTAGGCTAGCCTTAAACTTCTGATCCTCCTCCCTCTACCTCCTTTGGGCTGGGATTTTAGATATGCAGCATCATTTTTCTTTTCCTACTCTTAAAATACCGTTTCACGCCGGGCGTGGTGACGCACGCCTTTAATCCTAGCACTCAGGAGGCAGAGGCAGGCGGATCTTTGTGAGTTCAAGGCGCCAGCCTGGTCTACAGAGTGAGTTCCAGGACAGCTGGGGCTACAGGGAGACCCTGTCTCAAAAAGACCAAAAAAAAAAAAATATATCGTTTCACTATTTTAGAATACTCGTTTAATGTCATTTTCCTTCAGCACCTTGATATATTTCCAATTGTTTCTCACTATTGAGAAATCAGTTTATTGTAACTGTCACTCCTCTGAAAACAATCCGCCCCTACAGTTTCTCTCAGAGATATGGCTATTGGTGGGTCTCTTTTGATTTGTACTTTTTGGTGTTTACTGGAAATCTTGAATGTATGGGTTGATGGATTTCTGGATGAAACTCTTTTTTTATAATGTATTTTATTTTATTTTATTTTTGTATGTGTACGAGTGTACTGTCTGTCTGTAGGCTTGTGCACCCGTGTCGTGCTATGCCTCAGAGGTCAGAAGAGGGTTTCGGATTCCCCTGGAACTGGAGTTCTCCTGGAATTGGAGTTACAGACGGTTCTTAGCCTCCATGTGGGTGCTGGGGATTCAAACCTGGGTCCTCTGCAAGAGCAGTCGGGTGCTCTTAACCGCTAGGCTATCTCTCCAGCCCCTGGATGAAACTCTTTTTTTTTTTTTTTAATTTTATTTATTTCTGTATGTGTATGAATGTACTATCTGCATGCAGGTTTGTGTACCCATGTTGTGCAATGCCGCGGAAGTCAGAAGAGGGTGTCAGATTCCCCTGGAACTGGAGTTCTCCTGGAATTGGAGTTTCAGACAGTTCTCGGCCGCCATGTGGGTGCTGGGGATCGATCCCGGGTCCTCTGTAAGAGCGGTCGGCGCTCTTAACCGCTAGGCCATCTCTCCAGCCCCGAAACGCTTATATACTAAATAAATAAATGTAAAAAAATTAAGAGAGTAGCTCTCATGGATTTTTGTCATTGTTTGTTTTCTTTTCTTCCTTTCTTTCTTTTTTCCTCCTTATTCTGTAGCCCAGTTTGGCCTGGAACTTGCAGCAATGCTCCTGCCTCGGTCTCCTGAGTGTTAAGATTATACGTAGGAGCCACTACATCAGAAGATCTCATGTTGTTTTTTTTTTTTAACCACAATGAAAAATAAAATGTCCTTAAGGCCAGCTGGGTGTGGTGGCACATGCCTTTAATCCTAGCACTTGGGAGGCAGAGGCAGGCGGATCTTTGTGAGTTCAAAGCCAGCCTGGTCTACAGAGTGAGTTCCAGGACAGCTGGGGCTACAGGGAGACCCTGTCTCGAAAAAAAAGA
>VZQC01000334.1:1018690-1047197 GCA_009823505.1 Rhizomys pruinosus
TTTTTTTTGTCTTTTTGAGACAGGGTCTCCCTGTAGCCCCAGCTGTCCTGGAACTCACTCTGTAGACCAGGCTGGCCTTGAACTCACAAAGATTCGCCTGCCTCTGCCTCCCAAGTGCTAGGATTAAAGGCGTGCGACACCACGTCCGGCCAAGAAAAATTGTTCTTAACATGTCTGAGACAGTCTTTCATGTTACTAGGAGAAACTGGGCTCAGCAACGCAGCCCCTACTCTGTCATTTGTCTGTAATCAAGTGCTGCTATGGTTTATATGTGGTCTGAGCACATTCCTGAAAGTTCGTGTGCTAGAAGCTTAGTCCCCAGAGTGATGGTGTCGATAATAAACAGCACTCTTACCCAGGGAGCCATCTTTCAGGCCCTTTAGTTTTATTTTATTTATTTTAATTTTTGAGACAAGGTCTGTCCATCCTGGAACTCAATATGTAGGCTAGGCTGGCCTCGAACTCCCAGAGATCTACCTGTCTCTGCCTCTGCCTCTGCCTCCTAAAGGCTGGAATTAAAGGTGTATGCCACTACACCTAGCCTACATTTTTGACTAAGAAAACAGGAAGCCATGAGAATTCACATCACACATTGGTATGGCCTTAAGTGGAATGGACAGGGAATTCCCTTAGAAGAGAAATATGAGTTGAAATCTGAAACATCAGTGGAAGGTAACTCAGTGAAGCCAATCCAAAAACCTTCAAGCAGAGAAAACACCAGGCCAAGCCCCTAGGGCAGAAGGGACAGTAGCCTGACAGAGACTGCTATGTCTGGAGACAGACTATTAGCAGGACAGCAAGTGTAAGACAAGACCACAGCCACTACACCAGAAGATCTCATTTTTTTGTTAACCACAATAAAAAATGAAATGTCCTTCTGCATCAAAGAACTGACTGAAACAGTGAACTTCTGCCCAAAACAGTCAACTTCCCCATGGAGAATAATGAGAAAGACTAAGAGATGAAGGGCATGTTTGGCAGAATGCATGAGCTCTGGCGGAGTGGGGGAATGGGCGGAAACACGGGTCTAGATTTGTTAAAAATAAATAAATAAATAAATAAATAAATAAATAAATAAATAAATAAATTTATGTGAAGAAAAAACATAAAGTGGATATAATGAACAAAGACAAGGACAAGGACAAGGACAACACAGAACAGACTCTGAAGTGGGAAAAAAAAAATGAAATGTCCTTAAGGCAAAAGGCAGTTTTGGGCTAGGGCCAAGAGCAGGGCTAGGGTCTTGTAGCCAGGTGACAGTGCTGATTTCCCTCCTGAGGGCTGTGAAAGCAGTTAGAGCGCCATGCACTGAAAAGTGAGGGCAACAGATTTACAACTTCAAACCACTTGCTGTGCGGATGGCCTGCCTCCAGACGTTGAGTCAGGACTGGGAGGACTGGGAGGGAGGCTCTGCAGGACCTCCCGGCCCCATGAGGCTCTCCCACACACATTCAGGCCAGCTGCAGCCTCAGTCCTATACGTCCTGGTCTGAGACTTCAGACTGAGATCTTTTTTTCTTTTTTAAGAGAGGGCCTGCCAGACATTTAGTCCCAGCACTCGGGAGGCAGATCTATGTGACACTGAGGTCAGCCTGGTCTACATAGTGAGTTCCAGGCCAACTGGGGCTCTAGAGAGACCCTTTCTCTGCCTGGCTTTTTTTTAGATCTAGTTGGCCTACAACTAATACAATTGGATAAGTACAATTTAAAAAGTATTGAACCAGGCGTGGTGGTGCATGCCTTTAGTCCTAGCACTCAGGAGGCAGAAGCAGGCAAATCTTTGTGAGTTCAAGGCCAGCCTGGTCTACAGAGTAAGTTCCAGATCAGCTGGGGCTACAGTGAGACCCTTTCTCAAAAAGACCAAATAATAATAATAATAATAATAATAATAATGTAAAAAAATAAAAAGTATTGATGCTGGGCATGGTAGCGCACACCTTTAATCCTAGCACTTGGGAGGCAAAGGCAGGTGGATCTCTCTGAGTTCAAGGCCAGCCTAGTCTACAAAGCAAGCTCCAGGACAGCTGGGGCTACAAGGAGACCCTGTCTCAAAAAGACCAAAAAAAAAGCATTGATTTAGACTCATCAGATCATCAGTAAAAGAAAGCAGCAGCATATTAAGAAGCGAAGAAGTGGGCTGGAGAGATGGTTCTGTGAGCCAAGTGCTTACAACACAAACATGATAATCTGAGTTCAGATCAACCACTCCCACGTAAAAGCTGGGTATGACAGCATACATCTGTAATCCCAACACCGGAGAGAAGGAAACAGGAGGATCCTTGAAGCTTGCTGCCCCCAGTCTAACTGAATCAGTGGGCTTCAGGTTTAGTGAGAGACCTTGTCTCAAAAAAGACCAAAATAAATAAGATAGAGAGAACCTGAAGAAGACTCAGTGTTGATATTGTTGATATCTGCACACACATATACCCCAAAGTGGTGCCCAAAAACCTTTTCATGTGTGTGTGTGTGTGTGTGTGTGTGTGTGTGTGTGTGTGTGTAAATGAGTTTACTGGAGTTACTTACAGGCACCCTCATGCTCCTTTGAAATCCAGCTCTTCTCCCTCATTCCTCATCCCCTGACATTCAGTAATCTATATCACTATAGATTACGTTGTATTTTCTAGACTCTTATGTAAATGGGATAATGTGTTTTTCACATGGATTAATGAGTTAGAGATTCATCCAAGATGTTTACTATATTAGTAATTCATTCCTTTTTATTTTGAGTAATAAGCATCCCATGAAATGAACATAGCCATTTCTTTGTCCATTCTTCTGACAGTGCACATTTGGTTGTGTAAACACCCATGTATTTTTTTATTCACTTATTTATGTGTATGAATGTACTGTCTGCATGTAGGTCTGTGCACCCGTGTCGTGCAATGCCTCGGAGGTCAGAAGAGGGCATCGGATTCCCCTAGAACTGGAGTTAAAGACAGTTCTCAGCTGCCATGTGGGTGCTGGGGATCAAACCCGGGTCCTCTGCAAGAGCAGTCGGTGCTCTTAACCGCTAGGCCAACTCTCCAGCCTCAATACCCATGTATTTTTAAGTCTTTGTGGAGTTTTGCCATCACTTTCCTTGGGTTTATACCTCAGTAGGTGTATGTTTAACTTTTTGGAGGATTGTCAGGGTATTTATCTTTTTTTTTTTTTTTTTTTTTTTTTTGTCTTTTTGAGACAGGGTTTCTCTGTAGCTCCGGCTGACCCGGAACTCGCTTTGTAGACCAGGCTGGTCTTGAACTTTACAGAGATCCCCCTGCCTCTGCCTCCCAAGTGCTAGGATTAAAGGCATGTGCCGCCATGCCTGGCTTTTACCAGTATCTTTATACTACTTACATGCACAACGTGGACGTCATAACTTAGTTGTTTCACCATCTTGACAGCACTTGTAGTCAGTGCATGCTCTGTGCCTACTCTGGTAGACATGTGGAGTCAGGATAACTTTGGTTATCGTCTTTCACCTTTATGTGGGTTCTGCGGATTGAATTCAGATCATCAGACTTGTGCAGCAAGTGCTTTTACCAGCTGAACCATCTCACCAAACTTAAAATATAGCTTTATTTTTTTGGTCTTTTTGAGACAGGGTCTTCCTGTAGTCCCAGCTGCCTTGCAACTTGCTATATAGACCAGGCTGGCCTTGAACTCACAGAGATTCACCTGCCTCTGCCTCCTGAGTGCTGGGATTAAAGGCATGTACCACCATACCTGGCTTAAAATATAGGTTTTTTTTTTTAGTAAACTTTATTTAGTATTTTTTTTACTTTTATTCATTTTCCATGTGTATGAATGTACTGTCTGCATGCAGGTTTGTGCACCTGTGTCGTGCAATGCCACAGAGGTCAGAAGAGGGCGTCGGATTCCCCTGGAACTGGAGTTCTCCTGGAATTGGAGTTACAGACGGTTCTCAGCGCCATGTGGGTGCTGGGGATGGAACCCGGGTCCTCTGCAAGAGCGTCGGCGCTCTTAACAGCTAGGCTATCTCTCCAGCTCCTTTATTTAGGATTTTTATGTGTATGAGTATATTGCCTATATTTATGTAAGTGCACCCATTTCATCTAATGACCACAGAGGTCAAAAGAGGGCATCAGATTCCCTGGGTCTAGAATTATAGATGGTTGTTTGGCACCAAATGGGTGCCAGGAACTGAACCGGGGTCCTTTGCTCTTGCAAAGGACCTCTGAGCCATCTCTCCAGCCCAAAATATTTTTTTTAATTTTTAAAAATATTTATATATATATATTTTTAAATTTTTATTTATTTTTGTATGTGTATGAATGTACTGTCTGCATGCAGATCTGTGCACCCATGTCATGTAATGCCGCGGAGGTCAGAAGAGGATGTCGGATTCCCCTGGAACTGGAGTTCTCCTGGAATTGGAGTTACAGACGGTTCTTAGCCGCCATGTGGGTGCTGAGAATCGAACCCGAGTCCTCTGCAAGAGCAGTCGGTGCTCTTAATCGCTAGGCCATCTCTCCAGCCCCGCAAAATAGTTTTAAAAAAAGAAAAAAATAATAAAAATAAAGAAGAAAAAGAAATAAAAAAAAGAAAAGCTGGGTGTGGTGGCTCCTGCTGGGACCAAAGGCACGTGCCAGCATGCCTGGGTAGCCTCCTCCTTTTTTAAATTTAATTACACATTTTATGAAAAAAGAAAAACTAAAAATTAGAGAAGTTAAGAAACTTGCCCCAACTCACACAGTAAATGGTAAAGATCAAATAGAAACTTCAGTTTGTTTCACTCTAGATCTATTTACCATTAATAATGGCTCTCTTCTTGTTCTGCATCTTATGAATAATGAATCGTAGGTAAATATAACAATATTGTCCAAAATGTTACTAGCAATAGAGCTGTTGACATAGGAGGGCTATGGTTAGTTATATTCAAGATGGTTGTGATAGTTGCATCTTTTTGTTTTGGAGGATTTATTTTATTTTATTTTTTGGTCTTTTCGAGACAGGGTCTCCTGTAGCCCCAGCTGTCCTGGAAATCGCTCTGTAGACCAGGCTGGCCTTGAACTCACAAAGATCCACCTGCCTCTGCCTCCCGAGTGCTAGGATTAAAGGCGTGAAACACCACACCTGGCTTAAAGTATACTTTTTAAAGTTTTTTTTTTGGTTGGAGGATGTTTTTATGGGAGTCTTGGGATCAAATCCAGACCTTATGCATGCTGCACAAGTTTTCTGTCAATGAGCCACATTCCCAGACTGGTGGGGTGTTTTAACAGCCTTTTTCAAGGTTTTATAAAGAGTGAGTTAGTGAACTGGAAGGTAGCTTAATGGTAAACTTGCCTACCTTGTATGAAGTCCTAGGATCAGTAGGGATTACTACAGGAAAAAAAGAAATTAGGAGAGGAGAAAGTGAATAAGGGAATAGATGAAACAAGTGCCTGAGGAGGTATCTATTGTACAGATGGTAACTACAGCTCATANCCTTGAAGCTTGCTGCCCCCAGTCTCTGAGACAGTGGGTTCGAGGTTATGAGTGAGAGACCTTGTTCACAAAAAAAAAAGAAAATAAAAAGTGGACCGAGCCAGGGTGGTGGTGGCAGATGCCTTTAATCCCAACCACTGGGAGGCCAGGGAGGATTTTGTGAGTTACAGATGCCAGTGGTCTAGTGCAGTTCTAGCCAGCTGGGGCTACAGGGAACCTGGCGTCGAAAAAAACAAAATAAATATAGATAGAGTGAACTGGTAGATAGTACTCAGTGTTGATATTGTTGATATCTGCACACACATATACCACCAAAGTGGGTGCCCAAACAACCTGTTTCATTGTGTGTGTGTGTGTGGTGTGTGGTGTGTGTCGTGGTGGTGTGTGTTGGGTAATGCGTTACGGGATGTTAACTTACAGGCACCCTCCATGCTCCTTTGAAACCAGCTCTTCTCCCTCTTCCTCATCCCCTGACATTCAAGTAATCTATATCCTATAGATTACGTTGTATTTTATCTAGATCTTATGTAAAATGGGGATATATAGTGTTTTTCACATGGATTAATGCGTTAGAGCATTCCTCCAAGATGTTTCACTTATATTAGTAATTCATTCCTTTTTTATTTTGAGTATAAGCATCCGCTGAAATGAACAATAGCAATTCTTCTGTGCCCATTCTTTCTGACAAGTGCCACATTTGGTTTGTGTAAACACCCATGTGATTTTTTTTTTATTCACTATTTTATGTGTAGAAATGTACTGTTGCATGTAGGTCTGTGCACCCGTGTCTGGCCAATCATCGGAGGTCGAACGAGGGCATCGGTTTCCCCTAAACTGGAGTTAAAAGACAGTTCCAGCTGACCTGGGTCTGCGGGGGATCAACCAACCCGTGTCCTCTGCAAGAAGCATCCGGGTGCTCTAACCGCTAGGCCAACTCTCCCTCCCAGCCTCTCAATACCCATTATTTTTTAGTCTTTGTGAGAGTTTTGCCATCACTTTCCTTGGGTTTATACCTCAGTAGGTGTATGTTTAACTTTTGGAGATTGTCAGGGTATTTATCTTTTTTTTTTTTTTTTTTGTTTTTTTTGTCCTTTTTGAGACAGGGTTTCTCTGTAGCTCCGCGTGACCCGGGGAACTCGCTATGTAGAACCAGGCTGGTCTTGACCTTTACAGAGATCCCCTGCCTCTGCCTCCCAACGTGCTAGATTAAAGGCATGGCCGCCATGCCTGGCTTTTACCAGTTCTTTATACTACTTACATGCACAACGTGGACGTCATAACTTAGTTGTTTCACCATCTTGACAGCACTTGTAGTCAGTGCATGCTCTGTGCCTACTCTGGTAGACATGTGGAGTCAGGATAACTTTGTGTTATCGTCCTTTCACCTTTTGTGGGTCTGCGGATGTGAAAGTCAGATCATCAGACGTGTGTGCAGCTAAGTGCTTTCTTACCATGATGAACCAATCTCACCAAACTTAAAATATAGCTGTTATTTTTTTGGTCTTTTTGAGACAAGGGTCTTCCTGTAGTCCAGCGGCGCTTGCAACTGCATATAATGACAGGCTTGGCCTTGAATCTCACAGAGATTCACCTGCCCTCGCCTCCTGAGTGCTGGGATAAAGGCATGTACCACCAGACCTGCTTAAAATATAGGTTTGTTTTTTTTGTAATTTTTATTTAGTATTTTTTACTTGTTATTTCATTTCATGTGTATGGAATTACTGTTGTCATGGGTTTTGTGCACCTGTGTGTGCAATGCCACAGAGGTCGAAGAGGGGCGTCGGATGCTCACCCTGGAACTGGGGTTCTCCTGGAATTGGAGTTACAGACAGGTTTCTGCAAGCGCCACTGTGCGGGCTGGGGAATGAACCCGGGTCTCTGCAAGAGCGTCGGCGCTTCATAACGCTCGGGCATCTCTCCGCTCCTTTATTTAGGATTTCTTGTGTATGAGTATATTTGCCTATATTTATTGAAGTGCACCCATTTCAATCTAATGCCACAGAGGCAAAAGGAGGGCATCAGATTCCCTGGTCTAGAATTATAATGGTGGTTGGCACCAAATGGAGTGGCCAGGAACTAACCGGGGTCCTGTGCTCTTTGCAAAGGGACCTCTGAGCCTCTTCTGCCAGCCCAAAAATATTTTTTTAATGTTTTTCAAAATATTATATATATTATATTTAAAATGTTTATTTATGTTTTGTAGTGTATTGAAGTACCTGTTCTGCATGCAGATCTGTGCACCATGTCATGTAATGCACCGTGCAGATGCCGGAGGATCAGAACGGGATGTCGGATTCCCCCTGGGGACTGGAGTTCTCCTGGACTTGGAGTTACAGACGGTTCTTAGCCGCATGTGGGTGCTGGGGATTGAAAGACCCGGGTCCTCTGCAAAAGCGTCGGTGCTCTTAACCGTAGGGCTTATCTCCCAGCCCCCAAAATATAGTTTTTTAAAAGGACCTGGGTTTAGTGGTCCACACCTGTAATCCCAAGCAGGAGTAGGCCAGGGATCTCAAAGTGAGATTGGAGGCCAGCCTGGTCTAATATGCAGGTTTCCAAGCCATTAGGGCTACAGGGAGACCCTGTCTCAAAAAGACAAAAGAACCCATGATATTCTAGACTGAAGTTTTTGTTAGATATATTTTTCAAGTGCTTTCTTACATGGATTTTTTTTGTGTGTCTTTTTGAGACAGGGTCTCCCAGCTGGCCTGGAGCTTGCTATGTAGACCAGGCTGTCCTTGAACTCAGAGATCCACCTGCCTCTGCCTCCTGAGTGCCACCACACAGACATTTTTGAGACAGACTCTCATACTAGAATCCACTATGTAGCCCAAGCTGGTCTTGAATTCTCAGCAGCCCTCCTGCTTCGGCCTCAGGACACAGAACTGGGCCACCAGGTCTAACTGGCTTGTACTTTTCACTTCCTAGGATGTCTTTGTTTGCTTTCCATATCAGGGTAATGCTGGCCTCTCGGACAAAGTACTACTTTTCAACTTTTAGGAATATTCAGTAGAAAGTGGGCATTTTTCCTACTGAGATATTTGCTATGAATTACATTATTTTTTTTTAAATATTTTTTTAATTTTTTATTTCGTATGTGTAGGGATGTACTGTCTTGCATGCAAGTGTGTGCACCCGTGTCATGCAATGCCGCGGAAGTCAGAAGAGGGTGTCGGATCCCCTGAAACTGGAGTTCTCCTAGAATTGGAGTTTCAGACGGTTCTCTAGCCGCCATGTGGGTGCTGGGGATCGAACCCGCGTCTCTGTAGAGCGGTCGGCACTCTTACCCTAGAGGCCATCTCTCCAGCCCCCATGAATTACATTATTATGTCTTCTTAGACGTATCACATTTTTGCTAGGGTCCCCAAGGTCTTCCCTAACGCTTACCCAAGTCCTGTGGCTCAAGAGGCCATCTGATCATCTCCTGCCCTCTTTTTTTTTTTTTTTTTTTGTTTTGGTCTTTTCAAGACAGGGTCTCCCTGTAGCTCCTGCTATCCTGCAACTCGTTTTGTAGACCAGGCTGCACCACCACGCCCGGCCCTGCCCTCCTTTATACCTCATCTCTGCCACCTTTCCCTACTCCCACACTCCATGGATCTTCGGGTTGTTCCAAGATTAGGCCAAGTTCCTCTTCGGCTCACGCCCTCCGCGTTGCCTCCCTCTACCTGATGGCTCCTCCATGTGCTCTTTGCATGCTCCTTTCCCATTCTCAATCCCACATCTTCTTAAAAAGTATTTTATTATTAGGTCAGGTGAGGTGGCACACGCCTTTAATCCCAGCATTTGGGAGGCAGAGGCAAGCAGATCTTTGTGAGATTGAGGCCAGCCTGGTCTATATAGTGAGTTCCAGGCCAGCTGGGGCTACAGGGAGACCTTCTCTCAAAAGGACCAAGAAAAATGCTATATTTTTATTTTACATGTAAGTGCTATATCTTGCACTTACATGTAGGCAAGTGTATTGCTTACATGTAAGTGCACCCCTGTTGTTTAAAGCCTGTGGAGGTCAGAAGAGAGCCCCTGAACTGGAGTTAGGGACAGTTGTTAGCCACCATATGGGTACTGGGAGTCAAACAGCTAGTGCTCTTGACCACTGAGCCATCTCTCCAGGCCCAATCAATCCCTCATCTGACATTATTTCAGAAGTCTTTCCTTATTTTTGTATCCAGGATAGGATCTGCTAGGCTTTTTCTCCCATGGAGTCCTATTTCCTTCAATAAAAAGCATATGGATCTCACTCCATCAGCATCATTTACTTCCTGTCAATTCCCTAAAAGCAGGAATCTTGTCTGTTGTATTTGTAGCTAGATCTTCTGCATCCAGCCCAGATTTGGTGCAAACTAGCTGAGGCAACAGATGGCTGTTGATTAAGTGGACTAACAGCAGAGCGGCCTGGCGCACATCAAAATCACTTTCAAGTCTGCCAGCCAACCTGAGGCCTGGGGTCACTCTGGACCAGATCAGGCAGCCCTTGGGAGGGTGGGTTGCTCCATGGGTTGGGTCTGTTGACTGATGAGCCCACAGTGAAGTCCTGGGGACACAAAGAAGCCAAAGACCCAGCCCTTCCTCCAAGAAGCTCCTGGCCCACCCCTGAGTCTCACTGCTCCCCACTGTCCATCACGAGGTGAAGTCGGGGTGATGCGGAGTGGTGAGGACACTCGTGGGCCTGTCCTTGCTCTTGGCAGCTGTTCTGCAATAACTGTTGCAAGAGGCTCGGGAACCTCATAAAAGCCCCACCTGTGGCGACAGTCCTCAAAAAGAGCCTGTGGAGGAAGTACAGAGACTGCTTTGTGGCATCCCCCCTCCCCACCCCAACCCCCCCTGGCCTGGGCTCTTTCTTCATGGAAACTCCCCCACTGGACTTGGCTGCCTGACCCCAGGAGACAGGCTATGCTGCACGTTGCCACTGTCTGCTCTCTGGAGGTGGAGGGGAGAAGATAGGAACCTGTACCTCTAGGGACTACTTCTTAGACTTGAACCCACCCTTGCTACCCTTTAGAACAGAGGACAGCATGATCTCTGGTAGAGGGAGAGGCCTTGCATGGAAACTGGGGGCTGGGACAGTTAATCCCAGGCCTCCCCAGGAACACCTCTGCTGTGGAGTCATGGATGTGGCTGGTGTCCATCGTAGAGGATGCGTAGGAGGGTGTTGCAGCTGCTTCTATGGGAAGCAGCTGTTCCCAATAACGGCAGCAGCACCCAGCCGCCAGCGATCCTGTAGCCTTGGTCCTGCTCACTGACAAACTCCATGACCAGGAGGCCCTACTTTCGGTGACATCATCCCCCCTCATACTGCTGAGGGAAATGAGCTCAGGAGGCCATCGGAGGCAGCCTGTTTACTTACAGAGACCCTGGCCGTCAGCAGGCCTTTGACCAGACATTCCCTGCCCTGGCCAGCATGAAGCAGAAATTTCCTTAAACACATTACTTTGGCTACAACCTACCAATTGCTCCCTTCCTTTCAATTTTTTTTTTTTCCAGTAGGAAAATTCCCAGTTCTGAACCCAAACAGAACCACCTAGAGATGTCAGGGAGATGTCACAAAGATCCCCAGAAGCCAGATGTGGTGATAATCTTAGTATTCAGAAAGCTGAGGCAGGAGGATTGTAGTAAGTCTGAGACCAGCCTGGACCAACTAGTGAATTTAAAGCTAGCCTGAGCCACAGAAACCTGCCTCAAAACAAACAAAAGACTGTACCTTAAGCCAGGCATGGTGGCGCATGCCTTTAATTCCAGCACTAGGGAGGCAGAGGCAGGCAGATCTCTGTGAGTTTGAGGCCAGCCCAATCTACATAGTGAGTTCTAGGCCAGCTGGGGCTACAGGGACACCCTGTCTCAAAAAAAAAAAAAAAAAAAAGACAGTACCTTAAATTACTCCCACCTATAACACTTGAGCTGTGCTATCTGGGGTTGGGAGATCATCAAATTGGTTCTCAGCCCCCATGGGGGGATGTCAGTGTATTGGGTGCATAACCTTGAAGGCAGGCCCACTCCCACCTACCTGCCCTAGGCTCTAGGTCATTCTGGGTTCACTTCCAGAGCATTTCACAACTCAGCAGCCCTGGCTACACCCTAGACCCCCTCCCTCATTCCCTCCGGGTCAAGTATATTTCAGGAGAGCACATGAGCCACCAGTTTTAACAGGCTCCAGGGGATTCCTGTGATGGTCACCCTACCAACAACCCAGGACCTCCTGCCCTCCCTGACTCCCTCTGTGTTGTCCTCGCTGGAACTCAGCCATTCTAGGAGGCCTTGAAGAATAGGAGTCATGGAAGTCTCCTAGCTGTGTAGAGCTCCAGGATCCCAAGACCACCCATGCCAGGAACAGAGAGATGCCTGCCCGAGAGTTTCACCCATGAGGAAAGCTGCCCTGTCTGGGCTGGGAGGGCAGGTACAGACATGTCAGGGAGCTGAGGCCTGACCTGACCTGGTGCTGCCCTGGGCCAGATCCTGCTGAACTCAGCATTCCAAGCCCTGGGAGATGCTGGAGGCAGAGTCAGGATGGAGGGAGACCTATAGTACCTGTATGTACACAAGCTGGGACAGTGTCAAAGGTCTACATTAAAGAATCGAGAGGTGGAAGGGAGGAGGGACAGAAAGATAGAGGGATGAAAGGATGGAGAGCTGGAAGAGTGGAGGGGTAGAAGGGTGGAGGGAACAGCTCACTATGTCTTCTCCCATAACCCCAAGCCACACTAAGCCAGAACTCCCTAAAAATTTAAACAAATGAATTAGTTTAAGCAAATGAATTAGTCAGCAAGTCTATGAGGCCCAGCACTGGTAGCATTCAACAGCTGAAGACTCCAGAAAAGAATAGAAACCATTCTTTATTGAGTATCTACTGTGTGTCATGATACTCAACACTTTACATACTGTTTCCTTTAATCCTCAAAATACTGCAGAGGGAGATTTAGTGACTAAAGAACAAATAGCTGGGATCCAAACTCAGTTCTGTTTGAACTCTAGAATTCTACAATTTTTTTTTTGTCTTTTTGTCTCCCTGTAGCCCTAGCTAGCCTGGAACTGACTCTGTTAACCAAGGCTAGCCTTGAACTCACAGAGATCTGCCTGCCTCTGCCTCCTGAGTGCTGGGATTAAAGGTGTGCGCCACCATGCCTGGTTTAAAGACAGTTCTTAGCCGTCATGTGGGTGCTGGGAATTGAACCTAGATCCTCTTCAAGAGCAGTTGGCACTCTTAACCACTGATCCATCTTTCCAGTCCCGCTTTTTTGTTTGTTTGTTTGTTTGTTTGTTTGTTTGTTTGTTTGTTTTTGAGACAGGGTCTCCCTGTAGCTCTGGCTATCCTGGAACTTGCTATGTAGACCAGGCTGGCCTTTAACTCTTGAACTCACAAAGATCCACCTGCCTCTGCCTCGAAGTGCTAGGATTAAAGGTGCGTGTCACCGTGCCCAGCTCACTTCTTTTATTATTTATTTATTTATTTATTTATTTATTTATTTATTTATTTATTTATAGTGTATGAGTGTACTGTCTGCATGTAGGTTGGTGCCCCTGTGTCGTGCAATGCTGCGGAGGTCAGAGGGCGCCAGACTCCCCTGGGACTGGAGTTAAAGACGGTTCTTAGCCGCCATGTGGGTGCTGGGAATCAAACCCAGGTCCTCTGTAAGAGCAGTCGGCACTCTCAACCACTGAGCCATCTCTCCGCCCCACTTCTTTTTTTTTTAAAAAAAGAATTATTTTTATTTTTGATGGGCATGGTGGAACACACCTTTAATCCCAGCAGAGGCAGGCTGGTCTACAGAGGGAGTTCCAGGACAGCTGGGGCTACAGGGAAAATCTGTCTAAAAAAAGACCCCCAAAATATTATTCTTTTTAACCACGTATATATGTGGTGGGCTGTATATGCATGTGAGTGTAGGTGCCTGCAGGAACCAGAAATGTTGGATCCTCCAGAGTGGTGTGCTTGCTAGGAGTTAAACTCGGCTCTTCTGGAAGAGCAGTATGTGCTCTTAACCACACTGGGACATGTCTTCAGCCCTGTTCTACAGTTTTATAGCAAAATAATCCAACTCCTTCATTCTACATAGGAGGAAACTGAGGCCGATCACAGTGTGAATCCTAGCTGGGTGTAGGACCAGGATCATGGACTCTTAGACCAGTTTTCCTTCTCATTGTCTTTGGATCACTCCATCTTGTTGTCCCAACTCAGCTTCAGCAAGGAAGGAAAAGGCAAGTGAAATATGGGCTGTGTCCCCTAGGAAATCAGTCCTACAAATAGGTGTCACATGGGCAGGGATGCATGTATAACAGTGAAAGGATTCACACTAGATGCTTGGACTGCCGAGTATTGTTTTGCTCTTAGTTTTCCTCTTGCCACAGTTCCATCCCATAAGGAAATGTGAGAAGGGCCCTGCCCTGGGCCTACCCATTAGAAGGCCACACTAGAACTCTACTCTCTAAATTCTCAGTGTGGCACAGGGCATCACAGAGCAAGCACTTCAAAGATGTCTGCTGAGTAGAGGAGTAAATTATTTTATGAATGAATTGATGAGTATAAGAATGAGTGCTTCTGGGCTGGAGAGATGGCCTAGCGGTTAAGGGCGCCGACCGCTCTTACAGAGGACCTGGGTTTGATCCCCAGCACTCACATGGCGGCCAAGAACCGTCTGAAACTCCAATTCCAGAACTCCAGTTCCAGGGGAATCCGGCACCCTCTTCTGACCTCCACAGCATTGCAGGACACAGTTGCACAGACCTACATGCAGACAGTAAATAAATAAAATAAATAAAAAACATACATAAATAAATAAAATTAATATAAAAAAAGAATGAGTGCTTCTGCACATGTATAAGCAGGCCCATATACATGCTCTCAGAGGCTCAGTGATACCCTACAGACAAATATGTACATTTGTTTCCAGAGTTTACACAAACACCTAAGCTCAGCTTCTATAAAGACAAGCTCAGCCATGCGTGGTGACGCACGCCTTTGATCCTAGCACTCAGGAGGCAAAGACAGGTGGATTTTTGTGAGTTCAAGGCCAGCCTGGTCTACAGAGTGAGTTCCAGGACAGCTGGGGCTACAGGGAGACCCTGTCTCAAAAATTAAAAAAGACAAAAAAAAAAAAAAAAAGACAAGCTCACATTTACTCCAAAATGACCTCATAGGAGCTGCTCTTCTCATCGCTGTGCAGACACAGAAGCCCATAGTTCATCCTCCAAGACACCCACGAGTTCAGGCTTGCTCTGTGGACACACAGACCCAGGCCTAAGTACACATGAAAAACCATCTATTAAAGAAACCATCTCCAACCAGAAATGCAGCTGCCCACACAGGCAATCCTGGGAAAGTCATACAAAGGCACAGCAACATGGACAGCTAGACAAAGGCATATAATCCAGAGTCTTGAAACAGACCAAGATCGATGCCTGCCTAGAGAGACCCATGGGTCACAGGGTATTCCACATTGTCTGCCTCTCTCCCTCCTGTCTGCAGCTGAGGCGGGGGCCGGGGGGGAATTGGGGCAGGGGGGGATTGCAGGAGCTGGAATCATAAAGGAACTCCTACTGCAGACAGCTGAGTAGACAGCTTTCCTCCCCCACAGAGACCCAGGCCAGTCTTCTAGGGCACAGAAGCAGGTGATCTATGTTCAAGCGGGGGCTCTCCTCCCGGAGGACTCTGCCCTGGTCAAGCCTAGGCTGGTCACTGGACTCTGGACAGTGGCAGAGCCCCCATCTGGTCCTGCTAGACCAGCTGTGCTTCTGGCACGATGATTTAGCAGTGCCTGGTAAGCTGTGCTTTTCCAGAAGCCTTCTTCCTCAGGAAAAGCTCGGCCATGAGCCTGATCTCCAGAACAGGCCTAGGATGAGAACACCCTGCTCCTCTCCAAACACATGGGCAATTCTTGCTCACGGTCCCTCACATCATCGATGCCAGGGTGTCCACAGCACTCCAAGACTACAGGGATCAAAGGCCAGGGTTCTATGTGGAGAGCGGGTGTGGCGACAGTCCTAAGAAGGCACCTGAGACTTTAGCAAAGTTTTATGACTAACACCTGAGTCTTATGACTAACACCTGATTCCCTCCTACCTCAAAGTAAAGCCACGCTCACCGTTTGAGCTGTGCAGGTGCACCCTGTATACAAGATCAGGCCAGATGATACCAATAGACTAAGGCCATGCAACCTGGGCTGGGAAGGTGGATAAATAGAGGGACTTTCTAGATAGAGGGACACTCTCTCTCCTTTCTAGTCTGAGAGAGAAGCTTGCTTGCCTGAGGAAGGAGAAGGCTTAGAGGGAGAAGCTTGGAGAAGGAGAAAAGATGTGCTTGAATAAACCGTTCTGACAAGACCTGCCTGCCTGGATAAACCACTTTGAGAAGAATGAGCGAGAGGTGCTTTGTTGCTGCGGCTTCATACAAGTGTTTCCTACAAGTGTGCAAGTGTTTCATACAAGTGGTGGCCCGTCCGGGGAGGCGGAGCAACGGCCACGCTCAGCCCAGAGCCCCCGGAACTTTAGCCAAGTCTGGATAACAATCGCAGCATAAGGTACCTGTACATTTGAGTGAGACTTATCATACTTTGAGAACGCAGAAACTTCAACAAAGCTGAGAGAGCTGCAGAGACTTCAACAAAGCTGCAGAAACTTCAACAAAGCAGCCTACTTACTTCCACAGACTTTGACTTAAAGGGGCCTCGGTGCCGCGGGCTCGGCATGAATCCAGAACCCGCCGAGCTGGCCCGGGCACCGATCAGACAGACCCAGAGCAAAAACCAGCCGTTCAACTGAAACTTGGCGAAGGAAGCACGGGGCGCGCAGAAGATGCGAAGGAAGCGCGGGGCGCGCAGGAGATGAAACCAGCCGTTCAACTGAAACTTGGTGAAGGAAGTGTGGGGCGCGCAGAAGATGCGAAGGAAGCGCGGAGTGCGCAAGAGATGACGTCGGCGGCCAGCAGCCTGCAGACGAGGAGGCGGAGCAGCCCCACCGAAGTGGCGGTTCGGACTTTCTCGTGACAAAAGCTGAACTGGGAACTGGGGCACCACCGTGCGCTGGGAGTCCGGGACACTTGGACAAACTTTGAAGGGTTACCGGAGACGCCGGTGTGTCTCGGCGGGAACAGTTAAAGCCCGGAAAAGGGGGAAAGTAAAGCCCAGTAAAGGGGGAACAGTTAAAGCCCAGTAAAGGGGGAACAGTTAAAGCCCAGTAAAGGGGGAACAGTTAAAGCCCAGTAAAGGGGGAACAGTTAAAGCCCGGAAAAGGGGGAAAGTAAAGTGCAGTAAAGGGAACAGTTAAAGCCCGGAAAAGGGGGAAAGTAAAGTGCAGTAAAGGGAACAGTTAAAGCCCGGAAAAGGGGGAACAGTTAAAGCCCAGTAAAGGGGGAACAGTTAAAGCCCGGAAAAGGGGAAAGTAAAGCGCGGTAAAGGGAACAGTTAAAGCCCAGAAAAGGGGGAACAGTTAAAGCCCAGTAAAGGCGGAACAGTTAAAGCCCAGTAAAGGGGGAACAGTTAAAGCCCAGTAAAGGGGGAACAGTTAAAGCCCGGAAAAGGGGGAACAGTTAAAGCCCAGTAAAGGGGGAACAGTAAAGCCTGGAAAAGGGAAAAGGGGCCCGGAAAAGAGTAAGGACAATAAGGAAGGCTCCCCGGTAAATGGGGACAATAAGGAAAGCTCCCCAGGAAATGGGGACAATAAGGAAAGCTCCCCGGAAATGGGGACAATAAGGAAGGCTCCCCGGAAATGGGGACAATAAGGAAGGCTCCCCGGAAATGGGGACAATAAGGAAGGCTCCCGGAAATGGGGACAATGGGGAAGGCTCCCTGGGAAAGGGGACAATCCACAGGAAGAGCTGACCCAATAAGAGCTGGCCCAATAAGGCCCCCCGGGAGGGGGGACAGTAAAGCTCCCCGGAGGGGGAACAAAAACAAATACTAAAAAATAAGTAAAGCCCGGAAAAGGGGGAACAGTTAAAAGCCCGGTAAAGGAGGAACAGTTAAAGCCTGGAAAAGGGGGGAACAGTTAAAGCCCAGAAAAGGGGGAACAGTTAAAGCCCGGTAAAGGAGGAACAGTTAAAGCCCGGAAAAGGGAGAAAGTAAAGCCCAGTAAAGGGGGAACAGTTAAAGCCCAGAAAAGGGGGAAAGTAAAGCCTGGTAAAGGGGGAACAGTTAAAGCCCGGTAAAGGGGGAACAGTTAAAAATCTCTTTACTAAAATAATAAAAAAGGGGGAGATGTGGAGAGCGGGTGTGGCGACAGTCCTAAGAAGGCACCTGAGACTTTAGCAAAGTTTTATGACTAACACCTGAGTCTTATGACTAACACCTGATTCCCTCCTACCTCAAAGTAAAGCCACACTCACCGTTTGAGCTGTGCAGGTGCACCCTGTATACAAGATCAGGCCAGATGATACCAATAGACTAAGGCCACGCAACCTGGGCTGGGAAGGTGGATAAATAGAGGGACTTTCTAGATAGAGGGACACTCTCTCTCCTTTCTAGTCTGAGAGAGAAGCTTGCTTGCCTGAGGAAGGAGAAGGCTTAGAGGGAGAGGCTTGGAGAAGGAGAAAAGATGTGCCTGAATAAACCGTTCTGACAAGACCTGCCTGCCTGAATAAACCGCTTTGAGAAGAACGAGCGAGAGGTGCTTTGTTGCTGCGGCTTCATACAAGTGTTTCCTACAAGTGTGCAAGTGTTTCATACAGTTCTAGTCTCACTCTGCTCACCTCTCACTGTCCACTTTTGTAAAATAAACCATTCAGAATGACAGCCACTGGTCTAGCTAGAGAACTTCAAATTCCCTGGGAAGTTCATAGACAGAAGAGTTCTAACTCTGGAGACAGAGACCCGGTGGGGAGGGGTCTCCTTTTAACCTACAGAGTTGTTATTACAAACATGGGGCTTGGGGTTGGAATATATAATTGCTCAGTTGATAGAGTGTTTGCCTATTGTACATGAAGCTCTGGGTTCAACTCCCTGGCACTCGGTGGCACACACTCAGAAGGTGGAGCCAGGAGAATCAGAAGTTCAAGGTCATCCTTAGCTACAGAGCAAGTTCAAGGCCAGCCTGGGTCACATGAGACCCTGTCTCAAAAAGCAGAGGAGAAAAAGGAGAAGGAAGAGGAGAAAGAAGGGAGGAGGGGGAGGAGGAGGAGGAAGAGGTAAGGAGGGGGAGGAGAGGGAGGAGGAGGAAGAAGAGAAACAGGGCTGGTACCAGGAATGGTTTGAGGCTGAGACATCTGGTACAGAGGCAAACAGGGACTCAGAGAGAATGTCTTCTCCAACCTGGAGACACACAACGACCTTCCCTCACCCTCCCACCATTTGCCATGTCTCCTAGACCTCTGTGGGAGGTGGACACAGAGCCACAGCCCCACCAGTCAGGCGGGCCAAGACAGGAATACTGCTCAGCACAGCTGGCCAGACAGGGGAGACTGTTTATTCCCTGGTGTCCAGAACAACTCAGACAATCAGAAGGATTTGGCTGCTGGCAGCCCCTGGATATGAGGTCTCGAAGAAATCATAATCAGCGCAGGCTGAAGGAATGGGAGGGAGGGGTCTCCTCTGCTGGCCCCTCTTCAGGGCCATGTGTGCATCATGGTCACCTTCTGTGTCTACAGTGACAGGGTTAGATGGATGAGTAAAGTGCAGGGCTCTGGTTAACAGAGTGAGTGGCTATCAGGGGAGACTGGCATTCCAGCTAACGGCTCTGGGTATCGAGGTTTTCCCTCTCCAGCTGCAGCCTGTTTGCCTTGATTATTTTTTTGAAGATTTGTTCATTTTTGATGTGTATGAGTGTTTTGCCTGCATTTATGTAAGTGTACCATGTATGTGCAAATGCTCACAGAAGAGGACATCAGATCCCCTTGAACTGGAGGTACAGAGGGTTATCAGCTGCCATGTGGGTCCAGATAACCAAACCTGGGTCCCGTGAAGAGCAGTACTTTTAACCGATGCCTTCTTTCCAGCTCCTGCCTCAGCACAGCTCCAGAGCCAGCACTTTCTATGACCAATCTCGTTTTGTACAAGTTTGAGTGTGTTATGGGATAGTCCACAGATTATAACAGCAATTAAACATCATTGATCCAGACTCACTAGCTTAGAAGTCACACTTCTAAGCTAAAATAAAAAGAGGATCCAGGACAGCAGAGGGGATCAGCTGAGACTCCTTCTCTTCCACATCTTTATTCCTCACAAGACCCAGTTTAAACTCTGTTAAACCCAAAAGGATGTGTTGGTCACCCATTGACAAGCCAGGTTTTAAGCACTACTCAGTTCAGTATCAAATAGCATCACAGGGCTCCATGCCCTGCTTCCCACTGTGTTGCTAGCAGTACAAGACTTGACGTGAGGTGGCAGAAGGGCATGGTGGTGTCACACACTTATAATTCCTGATCTCAGGGGGCAGAGGCAGGATGGGGAGTGCATCCATTCCTGCCTCCAAAGTCAGATCCTACTCAAAAACCAAAAGCAAACACAAAGAAAGCCAGTGTCTTGCATTCAGGACCAGAGGAAATAAAAATCTCTTTCCCAGGAGCCCCAGAAAAACTTGAGTTCATTTTGTTGAGATTTTATTGTCTGGTTGGGAGACATGCTCACATCTGGAGCCAACTACTGCTCTACTCAGAGTGGGTGGGTGGAAGGACAGTCAGCCTACTTTGCTAGGACTCAGGGAGAGTGAGAAGCAGAGCTGGTTCACAGAGAGGAAGCCAAAATAGAGTACCAGGTGGGTGACTAGACTCTGGGCAACAAAGAACAGGTGGCCTGATGCAGGGGAAATGAGGGATCAAAGAACTCAGGGGACAAGACTTTCCAAGAACTCTCAACTCCTTTAAAACTATAATTGGGGACTAAGAGATGGCAATTAAGCTCATATACCATTCTTTCAGAGAACCTAGTATGACTCCCAGCACCCATGTTGGGCAGCTCACAACCAACTGTAACTCCAGCCTCAGGAAGCACCTGCACATACACACACATATACAAAATAATAAATCTTTAAAAATAAATAAGGCAGGCATGGTGGTACATGCCTGTAATCCCAGCACTTGGGAGACTGGGGCAGGTGGATTTCTGTTAGTTCAAGGCCAGCCTGGTCTACATATCAAGTTCCAGGCCAGCTGAGGCTACAGGGAGAATGTGTTTCAAAAGAAAGAAAGAAAGAAAGAAAGAAAGAAAGAAAGAAAGAAAGAAAGAAAGAAAGAAAGAAAGAAAGAAAGAAAGAAAGAAAGAAAGAAAGAAAGAAAGAAAGGAAATAAAGAAAGGAAGGAAGGAAGGAAAGAAGGAAGGAAGTTAGGAAGGGAAGGAAAGAAAGAAAGAAAGGAAAGAAAGGAAAGAAAGAAAGAAAGAAAGAAAGAAAGAAAGAAAGAAAGAAAGAAAGAAAGAGAAAGAGAAAATCTATTGAAGCCCAACAGATGTCTGGCAACAGTACATATGGACACACTTGTGACAGCCTGTGAAAACACTGAAACACATCTGTGTTTCCCTTCTAGCTAGACTGGCATTACCAATGTCACTGAGATGGCTGGAAGGGCCTGGAGGCATCACATGCTGTTGTTCACAGAGCATGAAGTTAAACTTCTGTGGCTCTATCTTCTTCCTTGGCCTGTGAATTGCCAATTCTGTTTCTCATCAATTCCCAACTCATTACTAAAATCTGTTCTTAGAAAAGGCTTTGTTTTGGTTTTTGGTTTCTTGGATTTTAGTTTTTTTATTTTTTGTTTTCCTTTTGGTCTGAGATAATCTCATACTATAGTCCAAGCTAACCTGGAACTCACTAGAGATATAGACCAGGCTGGCCTTAAACTTAGAGCAATCCTCCAGCCTTGGTCTCCTTGGTGCTGAGAGTACAGGTTTAGTAAGCACCACACCCAGCTGAAAAGGCTTTGCTATCATTGATCCACGTGCATGAATAAGCATCAAAATCAAGAGTTTGCAATCTCCCAGGACCATTCACATTTTAAGTCAAATACAAGGCTCTGTCCTGCCCACCTCACTAACCCCAAAAGGTACTTCTTGTGACCAGGCAAGTGAGATTTCCTGAAACCAACCAACAACCTTTTCTAGAACCCTCACCTACCTACCCTGCTTCGCCAACTCATTTTCTCCCCATCAGGTCTAAGTTCTTTTTTTATATTATTTTTTTTTTATTTTATGTGTTTTGAGTGAATCGCCTGCATGTATGTGAATGCACCTGTGTTGTGCAATGCCTCAGAGGTCAGAAGAGAATGTCAGATTCCCCTGGAACTGGGGTTAAGGATGGCTCTCAGCCGCCATATGGGTGCTAGGAATTGAACCCAGGTCCTCTGCAAGAGCAGTTAGTGCCCCCAACTGCTGAGCCATCTCTCCAGCCCCATGGGGTCTAATTTCAACCCCAATTACTAACATTCAATCATTAGTCTTTGCTATAAGGGGAGGTGTTCCCTTGTATTCTTCCACGCATTTATTCACTGAACAAACTTCTCTTAATCACCCACCATCTGAAACAAATGGATATACAGGGATGACTTAGGCCCTGGCCTCAGGAAGCTTGCAGTTGAATTAATGCAGGGACATCAACTTCACAAGGTTTTTCACTCAAAGCCCAGCTCAGCAGCGGGTATAAAATACGCAGTAAATGTGGCTTTTTCTTCTGTCCATGGACACTGGAAGCAGAACATTGGAAATTTTCAAAAGTCCCTTTCCAGGTGGACAAGGGCGCCAGCAGAGTGGGTGGAGGCAGTGGTTTCTATCTTGTTCTGGAATGTCAGGATTTGTTTTGGATGTTCTGAATATCAGGTTGGAGATGCATGCAAAGGAGAGGGGCTCATTCTGACCAGATCAGGGCTAGAGGCAGCCCAGGACACTGTCTCCATGGTGCACAGCCCCAATTAGGAAACAAACAAGACACCCATGCTGAGAATGGATGACAAAGGCAAAAACAAAGGCCAAGACACGGAAAACAAGGTTGGAGGGGACATGAGAGAGTGGGGAGGGAGGTGGGGGCGTGGGAGGGGTTTGGGGAGGAGTGTGATCCTGTTCCTGTGTGCAGAACTGAGTCCAACCTGAGGTCCTAAGAGTTACCATGGCAACACGGAAGGCAATGTGGCAGGTTTCATGCCAACACAAACCTCCTGGGCTTAGCGGTGGATGGGCGCAGATACAATTCGACCATGTTATAAAGAAAAACACCGAATTGGGCTCCATAAATCAACTCCCCACGCTCACCTCCCAGCTCGGAAGGCAATCAGCATTTAATGGAATGAATTAATCAGAAGCAATATCAAATCACATCAACTATACTACCTCTCTCAATTCTGTGCATCTATACTCATCTCAACCAAACTCCAGAGTAAACCCTCTTCCCTTTTTGGGAGGAAACTGGTGTTTCCCAGCATTCCCAGCCCTTCCCAGCCCCTTCCCAGCCAGCTCTCTTAAAGCTATACCCCTGACAACGACATAGTTGACAAAGGGGGTGGCTTGCTTTTCCCAAGGCCTCAGTGTGAGGTGGTGCTGCCTGAATTATTTGACCTCTTCTGCCATCAACTGCCTACGTATACTCCTATTCCAATGGGCCATTAGTCATTGAGACACTGTCTCTTCCTCCTGAACTCCCATCCCAAGGCCCCCAGCTTGACTTTTCTTAAAACGGCTGGACCTATGGGATCTGCCTTAGATTTAGGGTTGGTACAGCAAAGTTATACGTAGGGCTTGTCTCTTTCCTGCCTGTCCATTTCTACGATCCCACCTCCCAGGACCCTAGACCAGAGCTGATACACCGACTAAACAAAGTAGGCACAGTGCCCAAGGCCCATATTTCAGAAACAACTTAATTTCTTTTAAAATCAGAAGAGGAAGGCTGGGGAGATAGCTGTGTGGCAGAGCGCTTGCCTAGCATGGACAAGGCCCTAGGATTAAAACACACAGAAAAGATTAAAACAAAGTAAAAACAGACCTGATAGTGCCTGCCTGTCATCCAGCACTCAGGAGGCAGGGGCAGGAGCAAGGTCATCTTTAGCTACATAGCAAGTTCAAGTCCAGCCTGGGTTACATGAGATCCTATCTCAAAAAACAAAACAAAACAAAACCAAAAACCCTCCTAAGCCCTCCCCCTGCTCTCCTCTAGAATTTGACTCTTCCCCAACACCTGTTTCATCAGGAAGCTCCTTTCAACTCCTCTGGGAACTCTAGCTCGCTGTATGTTCCCACTTGCTGAAGCACTTTTCCTGCTTAGCTTGCTCACACTATCCCTCTGTTAGGTTTCAGTTGGAAGGGGCCACCTTTATGCTTTTCAGAGGAAGGCGCTGATGTCTTCTAGCTTGAATCGGGGTGCGTCCCCGTCTTTCGTGTGTTCAGTTTCTTGGTCCTCAGCTGCTGGTGCCATCTGGGGAGGCTTGGAAAACTTCAGGGGCTGAGGCTTAGCCAGGGGAAGATCAATGCAAGTTGTTTTAGGGCTTTATCTCATCTCAGACCCTTTTCTCTGTGCATGTACGTGTGTGTGTTTTCCTGGCCTGCATGGTGTTAACTACCTTCCCCAGACACACCCTTCCCACCATGCTAGAGTGACCCAAAACCTCTGAAACTATGAGTCGCCCTAAACCCTCCCTCCCTCCCTCCCTTCCTTCCTTCCTTTCCTTTTCCTTCCTTCCTTCCTTTCTCCCCTCCCCTCCCTCCCCTCCTTCCTTCCTTCCTTCCTTCCTTCCTTCCTTCCTTCCTTCCTTCCTTCCTTCCTTCCTCCCTCCCTCCCATCCGTTGTTTATGTCAGGTGTTTTGTCACAACCACAAGAAAGAAAACGCAGGTTGGTTATGATGTATTTTAAGACAAGGTCTTGCCGGGCGTGTGGCACACACCTTTAATCCCAGCACTCGGGAAGCAGAGGCAGGTGGATCTCTGTGAGTTCAAGGCCAGCCTGGTTTACATAGGCTAGCTGAGGCTACAGGGAGACCTTGTCTGAAAAGACCAAAAAAAAAAAAAAAAAAAAAAAAAAAAAAAAAAAAAAAACGACAAGGGCTCAGGCTAGCTAAGGATAACAACCTTGAGTTTCTGATCCTCCTGTCCAATGCCGGAATGTCAGGTGCCTGGTTTGATGTGCTGCTGGGGACAGAACCCAGGGGCTCATGCATGCTAGGCACACACTATAGCCTAACCTATATCCCTAGCATCCCAGGATGGGAGCAACTCACAGCTCTGCCATCCTCTATTGGTATAATCTTGAACAACCTAGAAATTTTCTGGGACTTATTAAGATCCTTGTCTCCCAAAATTAAAGAAAGGCCCTGTTTTGGAAATTAATCAGCCGGGCATGGTGGCACACCCTTTAATCCTAGCACTCGGGAAGCAGAGGCAGGCGGATCTTTGTGAGTTCCAGGCCAGCCTGGTCTACTGAACAAAGTGAGTTCCAGGGCTGCTGGGGCTACAGGGAGACCCTGTCTCGAAAAGACAAAAAAAAAAAAAAAAATTTAAAGAAATCACAGAAAGAAAAAAAAACTTAAAAAAGAAAAAGAAATCAATACACATAATGTATCTTTTATGCTTGTGTGTGTGTGTGTGTGTTTCTGAAGTCAATGACTACAAGTTCCACCTACTAGATATCAAGGTGACACCGAAGCAAATGGCTACCTTGAAAAAGGAAAAAAGATAAGGTATTTATTAACTAAGTACACACAGCCCACTTCTGAGGAGGCTGCAGATATTCAGAGACAACTTAGTATTTAGGAAAATATCTTTATTATTTTTTTACATGTTCCACTATTTGATTTAAAAACCATAATGGTAGCTTTTTCACAACTTTACAAATTGTAGAAAAATGATTTTCCCCTTCTTTCTGGAAATCTCATCCCCAAATTCAACAGGGCTCTTTCCTGGTTGAAACCCAGCAGGAAGGACGGAGCAAAGAACACAAGGTCGGCACAACTGGGGCTCTCTGGGTAACCAGAGGCTTTCCCTTCACATTGAAGTTCAGGCTGAGTCCCAAACATTATGTATGACTCCTCCAAGGGAGGTTCATTCCATATGGATCTGAAGCCTACTGAGCCAGGTCTCCGTCTTAAAAGCCAGCAGGCCTCTAAAGGCCTAGAACATGTACCCGTGGCTGGCGGACTACAATCAAGGCAGCTTTGTGAGAATGAGGACCAGAGAGTGCCTGTGGCTCAGATCCCTCTCAATAAACAGCCAGGAAAAGAGACTGTGAATCAGGGCCAACTTGCTCTAGGGTTAGAAATTTCCCCCCTTTAATTCAACTCACAAAGACTAATTTGTCAAGCAGCTATTAAAAAAAAAAATCAGAAAACAAACATTTGGTTCTATTTCAGCTGTAATCAGCAGTTGGTAATTTTTAGAAAAAGCCGACTTGAGTTGCTGGTCATTAAGTCTGTGTTTTGTGATCCGGCCTGGGACGCCTTCCTCTTGCATGGTAAAGAGGGAAGGAAGTGCGGCTGTAACAGAAGGCTGTTTGTTGATTTGAGAAAACCGTTAAAATGTTTTGCACTCCCAGACTAAAGCTGATGGAATCCCCAAATGATCCCACTGATTTTTATGAGAAACACAACCATCCCTCTTGGGTGTCTCGAGTCAAAACAAGGCAACCGCCTAATGATTTATAGTCCCCACTATACACGTTCTGTCTTCCAGGAGGCATCAGAGAAAGGGCCAACCTCCCTCATATCAACTGTAAACACACCACCAGCAGCTTGGTCACTTTGCTTTTAAAAGCAGCAGAACGTTCTCCTTTCACCCTGCTGAAGTGACATCTCCCTAGGGCTGTTTAGGAAGAAACAGCTGGAGACCCCCCTGAAACCTGCAAGTGAGGGGCCAGCGGTCCCCACTGACTGGACTGTGGCTGGGTACATCATCAAAGGCAATCAGTACACATTTATGGCATATGGAGTGTCCTGTGCTCCCCTGCAACTGATCCCAGACTCAACCTGGTTGCATGTGAGACACAGGAGGTAGAGAACAAGCTTCCAATAAGGCACACAGTTGAGTGGCCCCCACTCCAAGGTCCTGAAGATTATCTCTTCAAACGATTCCAGAAGTGCTGGAAAGCAGAAGAGTTGGTGACACTCACGATGAGCAGCAACAGCAGATACATGGACATCATGACCACGAACCAATGGCTGGACAGCCAGGAGAGCTGGCTTGAAGTTCTGCCCAGAGGGGAGAGATCGATATTGGCAAAATGAGAAAAACATTTTTGTTTAAGTGTATGCAACAAGTTCTGGCTCCGAGAACACAAAATGATGAATTTCATCCTCTTCGTGAGCCACAAAGTGGAGCTTCGTGCTGCTCTGCTGGAGAAATTTGGGGCTGTTTGCCCTGGCACTGACAAGCCTTTCAACAGAACATTTTCTAAATGCACAAAGACAGCTATGCGATGAGCTCACCCTTCTCTTCCCTTTTATAACCCATTTTTTTCTTTCTTTTTAGTCTTTTGAGACAGGGTCTCCCTTTAGCTCTGGCTGTCCTGGAACTCACTCTGTAGACCAGGCTGGCCTTGAACTCACAGAGATCCGCCTGCCTCTGCCTCCCAAGTGCTAGGATTAAAGGCGTGCGCCACCATACCCGGCCATAACCCATTTTTTCTTAAGCAAGACTTTGGTATCAAAAAGGATGACCCATGGGCTGGAGAGATGACTCAGTGGTTAATAACACTGGCTGCTTTTGCAGAGGACCTGGGTTTGGTTCTTAGCATCCACATGGTGGCTAATAACCATCCATTACTCTAGTTCTCAGGGATCTGATGTCCTCCTCTGGCCTCTGCAGGTATTGCATCCACAGATGCACTTACATACATGGAGGCAAAACACTCATACACTAAAAAAATTAATTAATTAGCCAGGTGTGGAGGTAGCTGGGCATGGTGGTACATGCCTTTAAAGGGTATGCTTTTTTTTTTTTTTTTTTTGGTCTTTTCAAGACAAGGTCTCCCTGTAGCCTGGCTCTGGAGACCAGGCTGGCCTTGAACTCACAAAGATCTGCCTGCCTCTGCCTCCCAAGTGCTAGGATTAAAGGCGTGCACCACCATGCCCAGCAAAGGGTATGCTTTTAATCACAGCACTCGGGAGGTAGAGGCGGGTGAGTCTCTGTGAGTTCCAGGCCAGTTGGGGCTACAGGGAGACCCTGTCTCAAAAAGACAAAAGAAATGTTTTTTAATCAATAAATAAAAATAAAAGGATGACCCAGCTCAGGGTGAGGGCAGAAAGGAGGAGGTTATTCACCAAAGGTCTTTTCACTTTTACATATGAATAGATGTAAATCTGAGCTGCAGAAATCTTTTTAAAATTTTTATTGGGGTGTGTGTGTGGGTGTGTGTGTGTGTGTCTATCTGTCTGTCTGTCTGTCTACACATGTGTGGAAGCCAGACAACAAGTTACAGGAATCATTTTTCTCCTTCTACTATGTGGGTCTCAGGAATTAAACTCAGGTCATCAGGCTTGGTAACAATTGTTTGCTGAGACATGTCATCAGCCCTGAAGGAATTTTTTTGACACACTAGGTGTTCTAAGCCATCCAAGTGTGTACTAAAAGCATACTCTAGGGAAAAGTAGGAAAGGAATGGAGTTTTTCAAGTAGAAAAAAGGTTTTTAAACAGAAGAATAATGTCTCCCACATTCAGAAATCCTTGTAGGATTTGGGTGGGAAGTGGGTTTGACTGGTTAATGAAATCCAGAAATATAGAAACCACCGGCATATATATGACAGATTGACATAGGGCTCGAGAGATGGTTCAGTGCTGAAGAGAGCTCGCTGCTCTTCCAGAGGACCAGAGTTGGGTTCCCAGCACCCACGCAGGACAACTCACAGCTGCTTTTAACTCCAGCTCCAGGGAATCTAGCTCCCTCTTGCCTCCCAGAGCAAGTGTACTTGCATGTATGTACCATACACACACAGAGACACACTAAATGTAACCCCCTTTCCCTATACCTGCCCGCTTACTGTGGATCTGTACAGGAAGCTCTACCACAGACCCCAAACACATCACACGGTCACAGAGTGACTGCTCCCCTCTTAGGATCTGGCACATCCTCCCACCACTAACCACTGAGATGGGATAAGGCCTCCATTATGGTTCTCCAGAGCTAAGGCCCTCACCTGCCACTGGATCCAACACTTTGTTGTTTTTGGTCTTCTTTCTTTTTTTTTTTTTTTTTTTTTTTTTTTTT
>VZQC01000334.1:1060097-1070767 GCA_009823505.1 Rhizomys pruinosus
TTTTGAGACAGGGTCTCCCTGTAGCCCCAGCTGTCCTGGAACTCACTCTGTAGACCAGGCTGGCCTTGAACTCACAAAGATCTGCCTGCCTCTGCCTCCCAAGTGCTAGGATTAAAGGCGTGTGCCACCACGCCCGGCTCCTTTTTTATGTGCTGGGCGTGGTGGCACACAACTTTAATCCTAGCACTCGGGAGGCAGAAGCAGGTGGATCTTTATGAGTCAAAGCCAGCCTGGTCTACAGAGTAAGTTCCAGGTCAGCTGGGGCTAGAGGGAGACCCTGCCTCGTAAAGACAAAAAAAAAATGTATTATGATTTTTACTTTATGTGTATGAGTGTATTATCTGTCTGCATATGTGCAAGTGTATCCATGTTGTGCAGAGACTGAGGTCAGAAGTGGACCTTACTCCAGCAACTGGAGTTAGAGAGTTGTTAGCAGCCATGTGGGTGCTGGGAATTGAATTAAGTTCCTCTACAAGAGCAGTCAGTGCTCTTAACCACTGGGCCATCTCTCCAGCCCCTGCAATTCTTTTTTTATTAAATTATTTATTTATTTATTTATTTTTATGTGTATGAGTGTTTTGCCTGCATGTACGTGTGCACCCATCCATGTAATGCCTATGGAGGCCAGAAGAGGGCAACAGATCCCCTGGAACTGGAGTTAAGAAGGATTATGTCCCTGTCTCCAAAAAAAAAAAAAAAAAAAAAAAAAGGATTATGTGGGTGCTGGGAACCAAACCTGTGTCCTCTGCAAGAACAGCCAGTGCTCTTAACTGCTGAGCCATCTCTCCAGCCTCAATACCTGCAGTACTTGATTAATAAACATTGAGCCCCCAAGTGTGAAAATCTCTTCCTGTAGCCAGCCCCCCAACTGAAGTATAGTTATTACAGATGAGGAAACAGGTGCTGAACTGCTCCCTTTGTTCGGCCAGTATGTAAATTCTACGGAGCCTGCATTTTCAGTCAGCTGCAGAGATCATTCTGGTGCAGGGGGAGGACACAGGGCCCCTGGATTGGTGCTGTCCCAGTTGTCTGCCCTAGGAACCTGCAACCCTACAGACCAAAGTCTTACCTCTGCTTTCCCTGAACTGTGGATTGTCAGGACCTTAGAGGATAAAATCCAGCTCACCAGGTCCCAAGCTTGTTTATCTGTGTCTCCAGAGGATTGGAGAAGTTCCTTCAGGTTCGGTAACCTGCCAGCATCTGCAAGCTGAAGAGAGAACCTCCATTAGCAAGGATCCCGGATAAAATTGTGTTCGGGCGCCCTCTAGTGGTGAAGAGGCATATTTTACTGCTTTCATAGAAATTTTTCAAGAGGTAAGAGATTGATTCACAGGCCTTCAATTCCCCCAAATACTACCAAACATTGAAAGCTCTGACCTGTGAAAGGTTTGTTTGTTTGTTTGTTTGTTTGTTTGTTTGTTTTATTCACTTGGTAAAAAACATAACCTGAATTGATGGGGGGTTCTTTTTGGTCTTCATCCTGTTACAACTGATGGGTTTTATTGTGTGGAACGGCTTCAGGCTGCAGGAGTTCCTGAATCCAAGGTAGACTGTGGTGAGAGTAAAGGGCTAGCAATGCCTTTTCCCTTCAGCTTGACAATCTGCTTGACAGATGGGTTGGTGCTATTCCTAAACCTGCCTTCCCACCTCTTTCAATCCCGAGCTTCTGCTCTCAGTACCTGTCCACCACCCCCTGAGGGTGGTATTTGTGACTCATAACTGTTTATCTGCCACAGGCCAGGTCCTGTGCATTGGGTGCAGGGAGGCATTAGCAACAGAAGCTCAGTGAAATGAGGAAGCAGTGGTAAATAATCATTTTTAAAAAGTATTCATTGTTAGCTGGGCATGGTGACACACGCCTTTAATCCTAGCACTTGGGAGGCAGAGGCAGGCGGATCTTTGTGAGATCAAGGCCAACCTGGTCTACAGAGTGAGTTCCAGGACAGCTGGGACTACAGGGAGACCCTGTCTCGAAAAAGACCAAAAAAAAAAAAAAATTCATTGTTGGGGGCTGGAGAGACTGTTCTTGCAGAGGACCCGGGTTCGATCCCCAGCACCCACATGGCAGCTGAGAACCATCTGTAACTCCAATTCCAGGAGAACTCCAGTTCCAGGGGAATCCAACACCCTCTTCTGACCTCTGAGGCATTGTACAACACAGGTGCACAAACCTACATGCAGACAGTACCTTCATACACATAAATAAAAATTAAAAAAATTTTTTAATTAAAAAAATATTCATTGTTGGACTGAGATGTCTCAGCAAACAAAGGTGCCTGCCCCCAGAGCCCACATGATGGAAGAATACAGCTGACTCCCAGAAGTTGTCCTATGACACACACACACACACACACACACACACACACACACACACACACAATAATAAATGCTGCCAGGCATGGTGGCACACGCCTTTAATCCTAGCACTCAGGAGGCAGAGGCAGGCAGATCTCTGTGAGTTCAAGGCCAGCCTGATCTACAAGGAAACCCAGTCTCAAAAAGACCAAAAAATAAATAAATAAACAAACAAACAAATAAATCTAAAAAAAAATTTGAAGTCACAAAACAGAGCCTGTCAACAAGCTATCACGAAGCAGGTAGGGGCTCATGAGGATCCACTCCTCCCTAAGTATCTGTTCTAGTTGCTTTTCAGTGGTGATAAAACAGTCTGACCAGGTTGGGCTAGGTGGTACACACCCTTGGTCCCAGCACTGAGGAGGCAGAGGCAGGCAGATCTCTGTGAGTTCAAGGCCAGCCTGGTCTACACAGTAAGTTCAAGGCCAGCTGGGGTTAAAAGGAGACCCTGCCTCAAAAACAACAACAATAACAAAAAATTCTGAGCATGGGCTGGATGGTTAAGAGCACTGGCTGCTCTTGCAGAGGACCTAGGTTAAATTCTCAGCAACTATATAGCAACTAACATCTATAACTCCAGTTCCAGGGTAATCCAACACCCTCTTCTGACCTCCAGGGGCACTGCACAACATGAATACACTTACACACATCCAGGCAACACATTCATACACATAAAATAAAAATAAATAAAATTTTTTGGTCTTTTTGAGACAGGGTCTTCCTGTAGCCTCAGCTGTCCTAGAACTCACTACATAGACCAGGGCGGCCTTGAACGCACAGGGATCCACCTGCCTCTGCCTCCCAAGTGCTGGGATTAAAGGTGTGCACCACCATGCCTGGAAAAATAAGTGTTTTTTTTTAAAGACATGAAGCTTGGTGTGGTGGTATACACCTTTACTCCCAGAACTCAGAGGCAGAGGAAGATGCAGAGATCTCTGTGAGACTGAAGCCAGTTTAGTCTACATAAAATAAAATGGACGTCAAAGTATAACAAAAGCTAGTTGGGAAGAAGGGATTCAGTAAGAGGGGACTCAAAAGAGGCTTATGGGGGGCTGGAGAGATGGCCTAGCGGTTAAGAGCACCGACCGCTCTTACAGAGGACCCGGGTTCGATCCCCAGCACCCACATGGCGGCCGAGAACCGTCTGAAACTCCAATTCCAGGAGAACTCCAGTTCCAGGGGAATCTGACACCCTCTTCTGACCTCCACGGCATTGCACGACACGGGTGCACAAACTTGCAGGCAGTACATTCATACACATACAGAAATAAATAAAATTTAAAAAATTAAAAAAAAAATGTCATAATGAAAGGAAAAAGGAAAAAGAAAAAAAACAAAAAAAATAAATAAATAAAGAAAATGTCATAATGAAACTCATTTTTTTTAATTAATTTATTTATGTGTATGAATGTACTGCCTGCTTGTAGGTTTGTGCACCCATGTCGTGCAATGCCGCGGCGGTCAGAAGAGGGTCTAGGATTCCCCTGGAACTGGAGTTCTCCTGGAATTGGAGTTACAGACAGTTCTCGGCCACCATGTGGGTGCTGGGGATCAAACCCAGGTCCTCTGCAAGAGCAGTCAGTGCTCTTAACTGCTAGGCCATCTCTCCAGCCCCGAAACTCATTATTATGTATAATTAATATGTACTTTTTTAAATATGTACTTTAAAAATTTTTTTTTTATTTCTGTATGTGTATGAGTGCACTGTCTGCATGCAGGTTTGTGCACCTGTGTCGTGCAGCCGCGGAGGTCAGAAGAGGGTTTTGGCCTCCCCTGGAACTGGAGTTCTCCTGGAATTGGAGTTTCAGACGGTTCTCGGCTGCCATGTGGATGCTGGGGATCGAACCCGGGTCCTCTGTAAGAGCGGTAGGCGCTCTTAACTGCTAGGCAATCTCTCCAGCCCCTTAATATGTACTTTTTAAAAAGACAGGGATGCCGGGCATGCTGACACAGGCCTTGATCCCGGCACTCAGGAGGCAGAAGGAAGCAAATCTCTGGGACTTCAAGGCCAGCCTGGTCTACATAGTGAGCTCCAGGACAGCTGGGACTAAAGGGAGACCCTGTCTCAAAAAGACCAAAAAAAAAGTCTGAATGCAGGACAGTGATGGTTGACTAGTTGATGGTCATGAGGAAAAACAAACCCCTAAGTTGTTAGGAAGATTATGGGTTACAGGTAAAACAACTCAGGACAGTGCCAGGCAAGTAGTAAGTGCTATTTATGTTGTGTAAGTACATGTGTTACACACACTTATTATCATCATCATTGATGGAATGCCCCTCTACTCTACAGACCAATGGGCTTGAGGAAAGACCAGCATTCCTGGGCTGGCCGAAGGGAGGAAGTGGTTGGTACCAGAGCAGGGACCCCTCCATCCTCCACATCACCACCTCATAGGCTGAGACATCTTTCCTGGCACACACCCACCGGCAGTCACACTATATTATATCTATGCTTGTATCATTTTGGAAGTGGCTCTTTTGTTCTCTCTACTCTTCAAATACCCCCTTTGAGTGGAGCAGTTACATGAGGATGGTCTGAGGGCTGAGGATATAGCTCGCTGACAGAGAACTAACTTGTCCAGTGTGCTGAAGGCTCCAAGTTTGATCCCCAGTATGGGGGTGGGCATAACCAAAGAGACTAAGAATCCTACCTAGAAAATAAAGTATGTACTTAAAGCACTTTTAAAAAGATTTTATTTTTTAATTACATATGTGTGTGTCTCTGTGTGTATGTGTGCATAAGTACAGTTGCCCTTGGAGGCCAGGAGGGGGTATTGGATCCCCTGGAGCTAGAGTTATTTACAGGTGGGTGTGAGCTGTCTAACGTAGGTGCTGCAAGAGCAGAAAGTGCTCTTAACCACCGAGCCACCTCTCCAACCCCAACCTAAAGCACTTAAGAAATATTTATTTTGCTGGGTGTGGTGGCGCACGCCTTTAATCCTAGCACTTGGGAGGCAGAGGCAGGTGGATCTTTGTGAGTTCAAGGCCAGCCTGGTCTACAGAGTGAGTTCCAGGACAGCTGGGGCTACAGGGAGACCCTGTCTCGAAAAGACAAAAAGAAAAATTATTTTATTTTAATTTTATGCGTTTGAGTGTTTTGCATGCATGTAAGTGCACCTATGTTGTGCAATGCCATAGGTGCCAGAAAATGGCATTGGATACCCTCAAACTGGAGTTACAGACCATTGTTAGCTACCATGTGGGTGGTGGGAAATGAAGCTGGGTCCTCTCCAAGAGCAGTCAGCACTCTTAACCACTGAACCATCTCTCTAGCTCAAAATGCACTTTTATTTTTTTTTTATTAATTTTATTTAGTTCTGTATGTGTATGAATGTACTGCCTGCATGCAAGTCTGTGCACCCGTGTTGTGCAACGCCGCGGAGGTCAGAAGAGGGTCTCGTATTCCCCTGGAGCTGGAGTTCTCCTGGAATTGGAGTTTCAGACGGCTCTCGGCCGCCATGTGGGTGCTGGGGATCGAACCCGGGTCCTCTGTAAGAGCAGTCGGTGCTCTTAACCGCTAGGCCATCTCCCCAGCCCCCAAAATGCACTTTTATTATTCAACCTGGCCAAATCTAATTGCTAAATTTCTTCTCTACCTACCAGGGAAATTATTAAATCAGTTCAGAGGAATCTTAAAAAGCTGTATATTCTCTGGAAACAAACAAAAAATTCCAATGCCAGGACCGCACTCAGGACACTAAGCTATAATCCGAGGGGAGGATGGGGCCCAGACATTACAATTAGTTTGTTTTTTTTCAGCTTCCTGGGAGACTTCAATGTCATACAAGGTTGAGAGCCTAGAAAAAGTGATATCCCCCAGCAAATGTCAATATCCAATAAGCATCATAGGCTTCCCTCAGAAAGGATCATTAGCCTTTTTGGGGCTGGAGAGATAGCCTAGCGGTTAGGAGCACCGACGCTCTTGCAGAGGACCCGGGTTTGATCCCCAGCACCCACATGGCGGCTAAGAACCGTCTGTAACTCCAATTCCAGGAGAACTCCAGTTCCAGGGGAATCTGAGACCCTCTTCTGACCTCCGTGGCATTGCACGACACGGGTGCACAGACCTGCCTGCAGACAGTACATTCATACACATACAAAAAAAAATAAATAAATAATAAAAAAAAAAATTAAAAAAAAAAAAGAAAGGATCATTAGCCTTTGAACCAGCAATTTCAAGTCCCAGAGTTTATCTCAAGAAAATAATGAGATATAAACAATGATTAACAGAGAAGGGTGTTTTATTGTGGCATCATTAAAGGCTGTGAGGGAAGCAAGCATGGTGGCACATACCTGTGATTCTAGCATTCAGAAGGTTGAGGCAGGGGGATTCCAAGTTCCAGGCTAGCCTGGAATTTAAAAAAAAAAAAAAAAGCTGGGATTTAGCTCAGTTGATAGAGTGCTTACTAGTGCTCCCCAGAATCACATTAAAAAGGGGGGAGGGGCCAGGCATGGTGGCACACGCATTAGATCCCAGCACTGGTAGGCAAGAGGCAGGTGGATCTCCAGCCTGGTCTACATAGTGAGACCATGTTTCAAAATAAATAAAAAAGCAAGCAAATGCTTTTAGAGTGAGGATGGGATGGGGAGATAGCTAAGTGGATAAAGCGCTTTTTCTGCAAGCAAAGGACCTGAGTTTGGATTCCTAGGACGCACATAAAAAAGCTGGGCAGGCCCACATGGCAGCTCACATTACCATCTGTAACTCCAGTTCCAGGGGAGCTGACACGCTCTTCTGACCTCCATGGGCATTGCATGACACAGGTGCACTTACATACATGCACACTCACACAAGTCCACCCACATCAAAAACATATATACACACACCACACACATAAACACATGCAAAATAAGAAATGTAAACTACAATTGGAAAAATGACTCATTGCTGGAGGTGGGGCACAAAAGAGAAAGAAGCTTCAGGAAGTTTATCTGGATACAAAGGGGGTGTGGTGTCCGGAGGGGTCAGGATAGAGAAGAGCTTATACAAGTTTATTATTATTATCATATGTGCGTATGTTAGTTGTATGCATGGTATGTATATGTGTATGCACATGTGTCCCACAGTATGTGTGTAGAGCAGAGAACAACTTTCAGGAGTCGGTTCTCTCCTTCTGCCACGGGTTCCTAGGATCAAACTCAGGTCACCAAGTGCAACAAATGCTTTCACCCATTCAGCCACCTTGCCTGCCCCATTGTGCTTTTCTAACAAGCCCTCAATGATGCTGATTGTGATGCTGGTGCTGATGCTGGCCCTGACCACCCTGAGCAGAGAGCCTGGAGTTAATTCAGAGGAGCCACTGCTGCCCACAAAGGGTCTGTGAGCAAACAGAGAAAAATAAAAAGTATATTCTAGATGAAAAACACACATGCAAAATTAACAGTTGTGATGCCAGTGATACAGTTTGGCATCAAACTACAACCTAAGGCTTGGGGGACCATGGTGAAGAGCTACAGGAAATCTCAAGAGTGCTACAGACTCTCTGGCCTCATCGGCCTTATGCAACCCTGTACCAACAAACAAGGTCAGAAACCCTTGGCCAAGGCTATCAACACATACCCAATTTGATTCCTCAAATATCTGGGTAAGTACCTCCCATGCCAGGCCTGCAGAATACAAAGAGTTCTCAGTGTAAAATCAAAGAGACAACTCAGCACAGAAATCTTCTCAAAACAAGACACACGAGAGATGATTTAGGGCTGGGGACAAGTCATAGGACCAGGCCAGATGCTGCCTAATGCCAAGAACTTGGTTCAACCAAGGGACAATCAATAGAGAAATTCAAACCGGGTCTAATTTTTCAAAGCTACAACACATGTAATAACATCTGTAAGTGTGAAGAAAAATCATTTTAAATGGATGAAAGTGGCAAGTGTTCATATAACATGCAAATGCTTCTAGCTAAGTAAACAGGATTTAAAAAAAAATTTTTTAAGGGGCTGGAGATATGGCCTAGTGGTTAAGAGCGCTGACTGCTCTTGCAGAGGACCCGGGTTCGATTCCCAGCACCCACATGATGGCTGAGAACCGTCTTTAACTGCAGTTCCAGGGGAATCCAACGCCCTCTTCTGACCTCCGTGGCATTGCATGACGTGAGTGCACAAACCTACATGCAGACAATACATTCATACACATACAAAAAAAATAAAATTAAATTTAAAAAAATAAATAAAATTTTTTTTAAGATTTGAGTTCAACTTTTAATATTTTATTTATTTTTATTTTATATGTATGTGTGTTTGCCTGCATGTATGCAAGTACGTACACAGAGTTCAATGCCCAAAGAGGTCAGAAGGGCCATGGGATCATCTGGAACTGGAGTTATGGACAATTGTTAACCAACATGTGGGCGCTGGGAATCAAAACTGGGTGCTGTGCACCCAGTGGTCTTAAGGGCTGAGGCATGTCTCTAGCCCTTATTTACTTATTTAATTAATTAAATTTATTTATTTATTCTTATGTGTATGAATTTACTGTCTGCATGTAGGTTTGTGCACCTGTGTCGTGCAGTGCCTCGGAGGTCAGAAGAGGGTCTGGGATTCCCCTGGAACTGGAGTTAAAGACGGTTCTCAGCCGTCATGTGGGTGCTGGGAATCGAATCCGTGTCCTCTGCAAGAGCAGTAGGTGCTCTTTAACCGCTAGGCCATCTCTCCAGCCCCTATTTACTTTGTTGTTTTTTTTTTTTTTTTTTTTTTTTTTTTGGTCTTTTCGAGACAGGGTCTCCTGTATGAGTGTTTTGCTTGCATGTAAGTACAGTGCATTCATGCAATGCCCATAGAGGTCAGAAGAGGGCACCAGATCCCCGGAACTGGAGTTACAAATGGTTAGCCTCGACGGGGTGCTAGGAACTGAACCCATGTCCTCTTCAAAAGCAACCAGTGCTTTTAACCAATGAGCCGTTTCTCCATCCCTGTGTTTTTTGGTATTTTTTATTTTTATTTTTTTATTTTTCCATTTTTTTTAGTTTTTTTGGTCTTTTTGAGACAGGGTCTCCGTGTAGCTCTGGCTGTCCTGGAACTCACTCTGTAGACCAGGCTGACCTTGAACTCACAAAGATCTGCCTGCCTCTGCCTCCCAAGTGCTGGATTAAAGGCATGTGCAACCAAGCCTGGCTTTATTTTTATTTATTTATTAACAGCTCCATAGTTTCCTTCAAATAACCACAAAATGATCCAGGCCAAGTTCAGGCCCAGTTCCCTTTTCTTTGAAAATCAGTCTTTGAAGTCACTAGACCCATAGTAGCAGCTCCATAGACAGCTGTTGTCAAACTTAAGAATATTTTGTCCTAGCCAGGCATGGTGATCCCAGCATTTGGGAGACAGAGGCAGGAAGTTCTTTGCCAGTTCAAGGCCAGCTGTTCAAGGCCAGCTTTGTCTACAGAGTAAGTTCCAGGCCAGCTAGGACTACAGGGAGACCCTGTCTCAGAAAAAAAAAGCATTGTCCCCAAGTCCCTCATATCACAAACTCAGAAAAGTATCAGAGCTTACAGAACAAACCATGGCAGAAGTCAGTTTGCCTCTTTCTCTGACCTCCATGTCCTCTACCCTGACTGGTCTGTGCACTGTGGTCAAGGCTCAACACCACGTGCCAAACGCCAGGTGGAGCCAGAAGACTCAGCCTTTGTTTGTCCATTGACTGCCAAAGAATGCAAGGAAAGGGGGAACTCAGAGATGACACTAAATACCTGTGGATTGGAAACATTTTGCTCATCATGGTTCATTATATTAGTTGACCTCCTAACATTGACAAAATTTTGCATTCTTAGGATAAATTCAACCTGGTCATAAGAAATCACCCATTTCAAAAAAATAATAAAAAAGAAAAAAAGAAATTACCCATTTCATTTATGGAGAATTTTTGTATTTAAACACACAAACGGCTTTACTCTATAATTTTATTTTCTTATCTTACTCTTATCAGATTTAATATAAAACTTATGCTAGCCTCTTTTTCTTTTCATTTTGGTCGCTTTGTTTTTTTGAAACACAGTCCAGGCTGTAACTGGAACTGAATATATAGCTAAGGTTGGTCTTGAACTACTAATGATCCTGCGGCCTCTCCCTCCCTGCTGGGGCTGCAGATGGGTGCCAGAGAGATTGTCAATGCTCTGAAAGAAATTTTATGAAAACTGGAATTGTTTATTCCTGAGGCACTTGATAAAATTCATCAGTGAAGCAATTAGGCTCAGAATTAGGTTGGTTGGAACTCCCAGAAATCTGCCTGCCTCTATTTCTCAAGTGCTGGGCTTAAAAAGAATGGCATACTTCACCATACCTGTTTCTTTCTTTTTTTTTTTTTTTTTTTTTTTTTTTTT
>VZQC01000338.1:0-22436 GCA_009823505.1 Rhizomys pruinosus
AAAAAATTTTCATCAATGTGCCCAACTTCTGCCGCAACAGTCCCCTGGGATTAATCCCAGGGGTCTACTTCCTGTTACTGTTATGTCCAGATGGATGTCACTCAAATCCCTGAATTTGGCACATTAAAATATGTGCACGTCTCTGTTGATACCGCCTCAAGAATCATTTTTGCCTCCCTACATTCTGGAAAAAAGGCCCGTCATGTCCGCCGACATTGTTTCAGGCGTGGCACGTCACTGGGGACAGGCCTAAAGAGTCTTAAGTCTTGCTGGCCCAGCTTACACTTCAGGCTCCTTTAACTCTTTTTGTTTGATGATGGGCATTCACCTCCCTCACGGTTTGCCATACAATCCACAGGACAAGGCATTATTGAGCGTGCTCATCGTACACTAAAGGAGTGCTTCAAAAACAAAAGGGGGGAATAGCCTCTGGCTCTCCTCCAAAGAAAGACTTGCGATTGCTCTTTACTTATTAATTTTTTTACTTATAGATAGCACAGGTGGTCAGCTGCGGACAGGCACACACAAACAGACAACACTTCAAAAGGGCTTGTCATGTGGAAAGACATACTTACAGGAAAAATGGTATGGCCCGGACCGGTCCTAACATGGGCGGGAGGAGCTGTCTGTGTTTTTCCTCAGGATCAATCAACAACCTCTTTGGATCCCAAAAGGCTCACCCGAGTGGTTCACGATGTGGAAGTGTGGGATACTCGTGATGATGGTGCCATGGCCCATGGCTATGACGGAAGAGCTTCGTTGGTGGCTGATGACAGTGTTCCCTAAAACTATCCCAGTCACCCATTCAGCACAAGTATTCCCCCACCTTTTTTACAACCAATGTAACATGGAGGGTCCTTTTTTTTTACAATTAGATGACACATTAGCCGCAGTACAAGAGACCATACAACTGCCCCTAAACGGATTACTGCGCTTCCAAAACTGCTTACTAACCTATCCCAGGACCAGTGCTTGTGTATGTATGTATAACCAGACAGGAGGCTGGTTTGATGCACCCCCTCCGGGGACCAGCCAGTCCAATGCCACATGGCTCAGGGAGCTTGGCACTTTCAAACCCGTGCCTGTATTGCGTATGGCCCCCCTTTGTGTTCCTTGTGTATAATGGAAGCTATGAAAGAAATAATGTCACCTGTGGTTACAGGACTTGTTTCTATGCTTTATGCTGGTATGCTACCATCTTTCCTCTAGTGGTGGTATTCCGTGGCAATCGCAGCATCAGCTGCTGCGACTACAGCTGCGGCAGTTTTCCTGACATCAACTGTTCAGACAGCGGCTGCACTTAACAACACAATTTGTTGGCTGTTGTTGCTGAGGCATTGACCAATCAACAAAATATTAATAATTATTTCAAAAGCAGGCATTTTGTCACTCAATTCAAGGGTTGATTTTGTGCAGGATCAGATCGACGTGCTTATACAGATAGCACACAGTTGGGGTGTGAATGGAGACATTCTGGGCTCTATATTACCTCTGTACCTTTTCAGAATCTGAGCCATGAAGCTAATCTATCACGCAGTCTCTCATATCATTTAACAGGAAACTGGTCTGGTGAACTCGACTCTCTATTGGAAGAACTCTGCTCATCCATCATGCACATCAACTCTACACGAGTAGATTTGTTCCATGTTTGAGGGTTTTATCTCCGGATGTCAAAGGCGGCTTGTCTCACCCACAGCAGTGGGCTGGAATAGCGGGTTCGGGTTGCAGTATAATCCTGCGCGGTTCATTGTGTCTGTGGTGTCTGATGCGCATGCGGAAAAATCAGCACAAAGAAAGAGCGTTCTTTGTGCAGGCTCTTGCCGCTATTGAACGGGGCAGTTCACCTCAAGTTTGGGTTGGCATGCTAGAGAAGTAGTCAACGACGGGTAAGACTCCGCTGCATGTATTACCAAACCTAAGACAGGGAACAAACTGATGCTGTTTGTTTAACCCCATGACGAGTAAGGAATACCTCTGCAGGGGCAAACTAAGACAGGCATTCTCTCTGCCATATTATAAAAAGAAAGGGGGAGATGTGGAGAGTGGGTGTTGGCCAAAATGTCGCTTTGGACCCTGGCCAGGTCTTATCACCTGATTGTCGCCTCTCTGACTGCCCAGCTCTTCCCCAGCCAACAAGAGACCGCCAAACCTGAACCCTCATTCGCGTGTCCGCTGACTTCCGTATATGTGCATACCGCTTACAGACAAATGAGAGACCGCCACGGTGCTCGCACCCTTGCAGGATGTGGGGTTGAGAGAGGGGATATGAGTATGGGACACTGGAAGGAGAGAGGGAGTCGGTGTATGAGTTGCCTGAATAAACTGCGTCTGGAAGAACAAGAGTGTGTCCTCTCCTTTTTCCTGCCAGCCAGGAACAGAGCGACGAGGAGAGCGACATAGGATGAAAAGCAGAATTATTTGAATAAACGTGTTTGTTGGCTTAAGGATATGACAACTTAGGGCATTAATCTCTGTGCTGGAGACACCTGGTAAGGAGGCTGTGTCATTAGAGTAATAGTGACCCTAACCCCAGCCAGAAAACAGGATACTTTTCCTGCTGACAAAACTATTATATCATGAACTTCTCTAAGTTTTATTGTATCTCTTTTTAGTATATGTACCTATATTTTAACTTCAAACAAATTAAAAATATCTACAATCATCTCTTGTTTTAGAATGTATTTTCTCTGATCATTAAGAGATTTATAAGAACAGATAAATGTGTATGTATATGTATATTTTAAATAAATAAGGAGAAAGCCATAGTCTGAGTCTGACTTTGAGTTCTTACAAAACAAACACAAGCTCACTTAGGAGCGTATTCTTGTCGCTGATTATAGGCAACCAGCTCAACCCATGAAGCCAACACCCAGCTGTATGGTTCTGTGAACTCCCACCAGAACTGAGCTCACCTCCAGAACTGAGCTCCCACCAGAACTGAGCTCCCTCCAGAACTGAGCTCACTAAAACCCTTCTGCATCTGAGTGCTTCCTGATTCACAAGTCTTTCTCTGCTCAAACACATTATGCTAGACTTAATTTTTCTAAGTCACATATTTATATGAATCTGACAATAACATTTTGCATCAACACTATGTCAAATCTAAAGATATTTCAATTCAACCTAAAATAATTGATTGTTACATTTGTAACAATCTTTTGTCAAAAAGAAAAAAAGGTAATGTGGAAAGGCATTTAGCAGAAATTCTTTGAAGTTCTTCAAGATTTGATTTATTCTCTCAACTCCCTCAACTCCCATCCCCTACCAAAAACACTTCTTACTCCATGCTCTTCTCAGTCTTTCCTCAGTGTAAATCAACCTGTTGCCCTAATCAGAATTGGCACTGATCAGCATGGATCTTCTCTCCCACTAATCTGTAACCAAACAGGAAAACAACTGTATCTTTCTTCCTTTCCACTGAGTCCCAAGATCAAGCAGAATTTACCTTCAGAATTATTGACCACTACACACACACACACACACACACACACACAACACACACACACAAACACACCTTACTCAAATCCAAACACGGTTTTATGGAATTAATCTTTCTATCTTTGAATCATTTACATTTTATGTATGAGTAGTTTTCTAAGTCATAATTTCAGCCTATAGAACACTTATGATTCTATAATACTCTGTTATAGAGCTGCTCCAAAATGACATCACTTCCCTACCTGTATATTTTCTCACTCTTGTCTGAGTAAATAATGTAGCGGTAAATATCGTAATATGTACCAGTCTCTTATTATTCCTTTAAAATTATTTTCTAGAAGTGGAATTGTTGGATTTGACTTAGTGTGAACTTTCTGAGATTTCAATACACACTGCCAAATTGCTTGACAAAACAGTTGAACAATTTCATTTCTACTGCACGTAAGACTGTCCTTCTTCCTGAACCCATCCCAGCACAGAGCACTGGGGGTTTTGTTTTTATCTTTCAAAATTGGAATTTACAAAAAACATATTTATTTGGGGTATACTAGTGCTGTCAAGAAGTACAGACCTGACCCGGGGACAACATGTATTAAATCCTATATATTATGCAGTTAAAGTTTCCAAAGTGACCCTATGCTCCTTATTTCTAAGTTAAAATGTTTTGGAAAAAGGTGAAGTATAGATGAATACAGTGTCCAAGTTCTTGATGAGTACATCACACCATTCCTAGCAGAGACAACAGATTTCTCCTGTGCAGAATAACAAATGTATATGAAAAACCAGAGAGAATATGGAAAACTTGACAGAGAAAAAAAATAATCCAAAGATTTTTATGATATTTCTATTGAATTTTTGTGAATTCATACAATATATTATCATATTTAGAACCATTCCCCTGTTTACAATATATATTATCTACTTAGATCCTTACCACTACCTAATCTCATATATATATGAATATATATATATATATTCACATATATATGATTATAGAATCAATCTGTGTCCCCAGTCGCCCTTCAGTATGGGTTCATCCACTGGAACCTGCTCAACCAATCAAGAGTCTCACCCTTAAACAAGACGGACTCTTCCCCCTCTCAGCAGCCATCAGTTGCCAATAGTTCCTCAGGTCGGGTTGGATTTTTTAACCACTTCCCCACATCTATATTGGGATTTTATCTGGCTTGAGCTTACATGTTTTTGTGCTTGCTGTCACAATTGTTATAAGTTCATATGTGTCTGGAAAACTCAGTATACCTGTGGTCATCCAGAAGAACTTTGGAATGAAAATTTTCTAACAGTCAGAAAGGAAGCAACTGCATGAGCAAGATTAGAAGTCCCAAAATGCACTTTGCATAGTCCCTCTCACACTGAATCTGAGTCTGGTGAGATCATAATCTGTGTTGGCCAAGCATTCTAGTTTGTCTTCCATTGCTGTGACAAAACACTCTGACACCAACTTGGGGAGGAAAGGATTTATTCAGCTTACATCTTCTGAGTCACAGTTCATCACTTAGGGAGCCCAAGGCAAGAACTCAGGGCAGGAACCTGGAGGCAGGAGCTGAAGCACAGGCCATGGAGGAATGCTGGTCACTGGCTTGCTCCTCTGGCTAATGCCCAGCCTGCCTTCTTATACAGTACACAACAACCTGCCCAGGGTGGCACCACTCATTGTGGGCTGGGACCTCCTACATTGCCTGACAATCAAGACAATACTCCACAGATGTGGCCACAGGCCAATCCAATGGAGCCAATTCCCCAATTGAAGCTCCCTCAACCCAGGTGTGTCAAGTTGACACTAAAGCTATCCAGCATAATTGACCCCTTGTCAACTTGACACACAAAACACATCACTATTAAACCACCACCTTTCCAGTTCTTATCCGCAAAGTATGATGTTAACATTAATCACAACATAAGACAGTACATCCTTAAAAGCCCCACAGTCCTTAAAATGTCCAAACACTTAAATGTTCACAGTCTATTAAAAGTCTCTTAACTGTGGGCTGCTGTAAAATCCAAAACAAGTACTGTCTTATTTCAAAGGGAAGAATCAGGCACACTCAAACAAAACCTAAGTCCAGCAAAGTAGCTCAAGGCTGGACACCTGGGATTCACTCACAATCTTCTGGGCTCCAAAGGGTTTCGGCAGCTCCCCCTCTCCGACTCTGCCGTCCGTGGCACACTCATCTCGCAGGCCCAGGCCGACTCCATTCTACACCTACCGCTGCTCTTGGTGGTCATCCCAGGGTACCGGCATCTCCAAAAAGCATGGGGTCGCTACTGAAACTGAGGCAGCACCTTCACCAATGGTCTCTTCTGACCTCTCCTGGTGCAAAGCCTCAGCTTCTCTCCATGACCCCTGCAATCCTGGGGTCTTCACAGCAACCGAGGTGCACTTCCACCAATGGTCTTTCCTGACCTCTCACAGTGCCAAGCCTCGGCTGCTCTCTGTGACCCCCTCAAATTTCAACACCGGAACCATATAGGAGACTCTTACACGTTACCAAGTCCGGCTTCTGGCTCGAGATGGAGGCTCAGGCCCTTTCTGGGTCACAGCTTCTGTGTGCTGACCTTGAAGATATTCTCCCCAGAAGATTTCACCTCAGTGATGCTGGTCTCTTGTTACTTACAGCTGATTTTTCAGCCCCAGCTAACCAGCATCAATTGCCCCAGTACCACAAAAGTTTCACTTCAGGTTCTGGTCTCTTGTTACTTACAGCTGATTCTCCACAGCCCCAGCTGACCAGAACCCACAGATTACACAGTCCTGATGATCTCTGCTCTCCTTTGAAACTAGAAACTTCACAAGCCAGGCCTCCATCTTCTACAACTCCTTCAGCAAAACTGCTCCAAGCTCCACAGCAACAATCTTTAGGCATTCAATGATCTTCCCAGCCCAAAGTTCCAAACGCCTCCACAATCCTTCCCCAAAACACCAAGGTCAGGTCTGTCACAGCAATACCCCACTCTTCTGGTACCAATTTCTGTTCTAGTTTGTCTTCCGTTGCTGTGACAAAACACTCTGACACCAACTTGGGGAGGAAAGTGTTTATTCAGCTTACATCTCCTGAGTCACAGTTCATTACTTAGGGAGCCCAAGGCAGGAACTCAGGGCAGGAACCTGGAAGCAGGAGCTGAAGCACAGGCCATGGAGGAATGCTGTTCACTGGCTTGCTCCTCTAGCTCATGCCCAGCCTGCCTTCTTATACGGTACACAACAACCTGCCCAGGGTGGCACTACTCATTGTGGGCTGGGCCCTCCCACGTTGCCTGATAAGACAATACTCCACAGATGTGGCCACAGGCCAATCCAATGGAGCCAATTCCCCAATTGTGGCTCCCTCAACCCAGGTGTGTCAAGTTGACACTAAAGCTATCCAGCATACCAAGCTTGACACAGCAAAACTTATCCACTGGGGATTTCGACCATCCTGTGAAGAAGACCAGGTGAAAGAAAGATCATCCTGTGAAGAAGACCAGGTGAAAGAAAGACCATCTTGAGAAGACCAGATGAAAGAAAGAAGATCCTGTGAAGATCAGGTGAAATAAAGACTATCTGGTGAAGTCCAGGAGAAAGAAAGACCATCCAGTGAAGAACAGATGAAAGAAAGACCATCCTGTGTAGACCAGGTGAAAGAAAGACCATCCTGTGAAGACCAGATGAAAGAAAGACCATCCTGTGAAGACCAGATGAAAGAAAGGCCATCCAGTGTAGACCAGGTGAAAGAAAGACCATCCTGTGAAGACCAGATGAAAGAAAGACCATCCTGTGTAGACCAGGTGAAAGATCATCCTGTGTAGACCAAGTGAAAGAAAGACCATCCTGTGTAGAACAGATAAAAGAAAGACCATCCTGTGAAGACCAGATGAAAGAAAGACCATCCTCCTGTGTAGACCAGGTGAAAGAAAGACCATCCTGTGAAGACCAGATGAAAGACCATCCTGTGTAGACCAGATGAAATAAAGACCATCCTGTGTAGACCAGGTGAAAGAAAGACCATCCTGTGACAAATACCAGGTGATAGAAAGGCCATCCTGTGAAGACCAGATGAAAGAAAGAACATCCTAGGTGAAAGAAAAGAAAGATCATCCTGTGAAGACCAGGTGATAGAAAGACCATCTTGTGAAGATCAGATGAAAGAAAGACCATCCTATGAAGACCAGGTAAAATAAAGACTAGCCTGTGAAGACGACCAGGTGAAAGAAAGACTGCAGGAGAGAAAAGTTCAGTCATTCTAGCTATCCCTTCCCAAATGAGACATCAGACACATGAACATGACACCAGACTCTGACCCCAACTGAGCTGCCAGCTCACATACCCACAGCAGTAAGTAATTTGTGTGGCTTGTGATGCTGAAATTACACATTCTGGACAAAAATAAAATGGCTTTCATTGAACATTTATTGAGTGCTTGAAATCTACAATCCTGAGTGAGAGATGTGCATGTTGGTGTTTAGTGTGACAAGAGCTATCAGATACTGACACAGGGAGGAGTTTTCAACTTTGGTAATTCAGAGGGTACACAGGAGAGAAAATACATGAATATTATTTACCTAGAAAGACAATTTGATAGAGTAAGAAGGAAAATATTCTAGTAATCAGAGGGAGCAATGAAAGTGTAGAGGCAGGAAATCAAGTACACTGCTTAGGAACCTGCACATGATTTTACTCAGTAAGAGCACATGCAGTTACTGGGAAGAAACAAAAATATCAAACTGCTTAGACTCAGAATACTTCTTCATTCCCCATTTCATGATATAGGAGATTCAGGAAGGAGTCTGTGTATGCTCTCAGGCCCACACTCTTCTGCCTCCCTAAAACACCCAGCACATTCGTGGAGGGTCTAACTGCATCATGGGTCTTCACATCTCAATTGGGTCATGGGTGCTAGACATAGGCTGGAGAGGAGTATGCAGCAGGGCTAAACCATATCTCAACTTAGATGGTTGATTCAAACTAAATTTGAATTCTGGTGAATTCCTCTCTGTGTATCTGATAGTACATCTAATATCCAATTCATTATATGATTCAGTAAATTTTCTAAATATTATTCTTTTTTTTCTTTTGGTCTTTTTTTCAGTCCATTTAGATGTTTTAATGATAGTTATTGATTTTGTAATTATTTATACAGATATTTTTTTATCAAATCTAACCAGTGTCCCCCCGTCCCCCATCCCACGCAAGCTCATGCATTCTGCCAAACATGCCTATCATCTCTTTCTCAGTCTTTTCCAATATTCTCCATGGGGAAGTTGACTGTTTTGACTGTTTTGAGCAGAATTCACTGTTTCAGTCAGTTTCTTTGATGCAGTCCGTCTGTTGTTGTTGTTGGGGGTTGTTGTTGATTTCCAATATGCATCACTCCCAACACTTTGCACAAAAGTTCAAGGGCCATGCCAGGAAATACAACTGGGTAAGTGGCACTAGGCAATATCCACAGATAGGGATACCATTCGTCGTTTGTTTTTCTGGGACTGTGGTTACTTCACGCAGCATGAGGTATCTTCTAGCTTCAGCCATTTCCCTGCAAAGCGCATGATGTTGTCTTTCTTTAACTGCTGCATAGAACTCCATTGTGTAGATTTACCACAAGATCTCCTATCCCTCATCAGTGGAGGGATATTTGGTTTGTTTCCAGCTCTTTGCTACTGTAAAGAGAGCTGAAATAAACATGGCCGTGCATGTAGCTCTGCAGTGGGGTGAGTTTGAGGGTACATGGATAGGAGTGGTATGTCTGGGTTGGTGGCAAGTTCATTCCAGTGCCTCCAAGGGTTCTCCACACTGCGTTCCATAGTGCTGTTACGAGTTTACATTCCCACCAGCAGTGGATGATGTTCCCCTTTCCGCACAACCTCTCCAGCACTGTATCATTTGTTTTTCTTGATCCTACCAGTCTATTGGAGTAAGATGAATACTTAAAGTGGTTTTGAGGTGCATTTCCTTAATGATTCGTGATGTTGAACACTTCTTTAAGGTGTTTCTCAGCCATTTCTAATACCTCACTTGTGAAGTCTGTTCAGCTTCTTGCTCCATCTATTGAGCGGATCATTTGGCTTCGTTCTCTTTAGTTTTTAGTAGTTTATTTTTTTTTAGATGTTTTGTTTTTTGTTAATTTATGTTTTTTATAAATTTGTTGTTTGTTTTTTAGTTATGTTTTGTTTTTTTTTTTTTTTATTTTGTAAATTTATTTTTTTTTTTATTGTTATTTTTTGTTATGTATTTTTTTTTTTTTTTTTTATACTTTTTTACTTTTTTTTTTTATTTTTTTTGTTTTTTTGTTTTTTTTTTGTATCTTTTCTTACCCACTTTTTTTTTTTTTCTTTAGTTTTTTTTTGTTTTTTTATTTCTATTTTTTTTTTTTTTTTTTATTTTGTTTTTTTTGTTTTCTTTTTGTATCTTTCTTATTTTATTCTTTTTTGCCCTTATTTTTTTTTTTTTTATTCCTTGTTTTTTTTTGTGTGTTCCTTTTTTTTTATGTTTCTTGTCTTGTTCTTTTTTTTTTTATTTGCTTTTTTTTTTTTTTTTGTTTTTGTCTTTTATTTTGTTTTTTGTCCTTTTTTCTTTTTTCTTTTGTTTTTTTGTTTTTTGCTCTTTATCTTTTATTTTTTTTGTTTGTTTTTTTTCTTTTTCTTTGTGCGTTTTATTTTTTTGTCCTTTTGTTCTTTTCTTTTTTTTTTTTTTTTTCTTATGTTTTTGTTTGCCTTTTTTTTTGGTTTTTCTTTTTTTTCTTTTTTTTTATTTTTTTTTTTTTGTTTATTCTTGTTTTGTTTCTTTTCCTTGTTCTTTGTTTTGTTTTTGGTCTTGTTTTTCTATTTTTTTTGCTTTTTTCTGTTATTTTTTCGTTTTTTTTTTTTTTTTTTTTTTTCTTTTTCGGTTCTGTTTTTTTTTTTTTTTATTTTTTCTTTTTATTTATGTTTGCTTTTTGATTTTTTTTTTTTTTTTTTTTTTTTTTTTTTTTTATTTTCGCCTTTTCCTTCTTTTTAGAGAAACAAAAAAAACACAAAAAGAAAACACAACCCCCCCCCACCTCCCTCTTTTCTTTTTTCTTTTTTTTTTGTTTCTTTTTTTTTTTTTTTGTTTTATTTTATTATATATTTTTTCTTTTGTCATTTACTTTTTAAAAATATTAAAAAAAAAAAAAATGTTTTTATTTTTTTCTTTTTTTGTCTTTTTTTTTTTTTGTTTTTTTTTTTCCCCTTTCTTTTTGTTTTTTTTAAAAAAAAATGTTTTTTTTTGGTGTTTTCTTTTGTTTTTTTTTTCTTTTTCTTTTTTTTTTTTTTTTTTGTTTTTTTTTATTTTTTTTTTTAGTTTATTCCCTGTTTTTTTTTTATTTATTTTTTTTTTTTTTTTGTTTTTTTTTTTTTTGTTGTTTTATTGTTTTCCCTTTTTCTTCTCTCTTCTTTATTATATTTTATTTTTTTTTTTTTTTTCTTATCTTTTGTTGATTTTTTTTTTTGATTTGTTTATTTTTTTTTTTGTTTTCTTTTTTTTTTTTCGGTTTTTTTTTTTTTTTTTTTTTTTTTTTTTTTTAACCTCTTTTTTTTTTTTCTTTTTTTTTTTTTTTTGTTGTTTCTTTTTTTTTTTCTTTTTTTTTTTTTTTCTTTTTATCTTACTCTTATTGTTTTTTTTTTATTTTCTTGTTTTTTGGTTATCTTTTTTTGAGTAGTTTCTATACTTCTGGAAATCAATGCTTTGTCAGTGTTCTGTGGTGAAGGTTTCCTCCCACTCTGTGGGTTTCCTTCACCAGGGTGGGAGGAAATATTATTCTTCTTTCAGTCTATAGACTTAACCGACAACACCCTTAAGATTTGGGAAGTGGAGATAGAGATCTGAATGGCCTGTTGTAAACCACCTGGAGCCAACGCAACATCGCTTCTAGGAGTTTGTATTCACCTGTTCACCCTTAACGGTTGGATCCCCTTACTATTTTTTTTTTTTTTTTTCTTTTTCGAGCACCGGGTCTCCCTGTAGTCCCAGCTGTCCTGGACTCACTCTGTAGACCAGGCTGGCCTCTGAACTCACCAAAGATCCACCTGCCTCTGCTCCCAAGTGCTAGGATTAAAGGCGTGTGCCACCCAGCCCGGCTTTTTTTTCAATTACTTTTAAATAAGCCACTGAATATTCAGATACTCAGAATAAGCTGAGGTAGTGGCATCTGATCCTCAGCTGGCACAACCAGCTTAATGAATTAGTCTCTAAACTCAACTTTCACACAGAAGCAGGATTCTACATACAAATAAGAAGTGACAGGATAGTGGAAAGATAGAAATCAAAACTTAGTTTAAAAATATATGTGTTAATATCAACCATGCCACTCTTTGTGAGGTTTGTAAAAGGGGAAGCCACAATCTTATAATCTGGGTGTAGAAAATTCCAAGACAACCAGCCACAGACCCACCACACAGAGACACATTATGAACTGATGCCAGAAGAAACTTAAAATGCCTCAGCTTATCAATTGTTGAATTACAGAGGGAGAGCATTCAGGGAAAGAGACAGTGTTTTCCTGTGACAGTCAAATCCTTGTGTTAGCAAATGATTAAGTTGACTTTTTCCCTACTTGACTGCTGCTTGGGCATTGCATACAACTCAGGTGTCCTCAGAATAATACTATCTAGGCGAGGCCTCTAATTACTTTCATTCCACTTGAAAGACAGTCCAGTGAAATGAACTGATATCATTCTCAACACTTATGGCCCCTTTCTTCCCAAGAAAAATTTATTTTCTCAAGGGTGTGTGATAGGTTTACAAATCATCGCCTTACTGATAATAAATAAATGATTTATTTTAAAAACAATTATTTGCTATACCCATAATTTACCATTTATTAGTATATCTGCATACTAATGAGATGAAGTGCTTGTTTATTTTTACATAAAGAGTTAATTTAATACTACAGATATACAACATCTCAATATTTTCAGAGGTGAATGGTGTTTAGAGTTTATAATCACTGATACTGAGAATGCTTCTTCAAAAATGTAGTATAAAATAGGAGAAATATGTTTAAAACTGTTTGATAAACTGTTGGAAATCCTTTCTTAATTACAAGACAAGTTCATATCCAAAAAGGAGGAAAAAGAAAGACAAGAAAACCANCACAGAGTGGGAGGAAATATTATTCTTATATCAGTCTATATGACTTAACTGACAAACAAACTTAAGATTTGGGAAATGGAGATAGAGATCTGAATGGCATGTTGTAAACAACATGAAGCCAACAGCAATAGCTTATAGGAGTTTGTATTCACTGTTCACACTAATTAAAGGATTGGATCCAAAATTACTATTTTTTTTTTGTCTTTTTCAAGACAGGGTCTCCCTGTAGTCCCAGCTGTCCTGGAACTCACTCTGTAGACCAGGTTGGCCTTGAACTCACAAAGATCCACCTGCCTCTGCCTCCCAAGTGCTAGGATTAAAGGCGTGCGCCACCATGCCCGGCTCAAAATTACTATTTTAAATAAGCCACTGAATATTCAGATACTCAGAATAAGCTGAGGTAGTGGCATCTGATCCTCAGCTGGCACAACCAGCTTAATGAATTAGTCTCTAAACTCAACTTTCACACAGAAGCAGGATTCTACATACAAAATAAGAAGTGACAGGATAGTGGAAAGATAGAAATCAAAACTTAGTTTAAAAATATATGTGTTAATATCAACCATGCCACTCTTTGTGAGGTTTGTAAAAGGGGAAGCCACAATTTATAATCTGGGTGTAGAAAATTTCCAAGACAACCAGCCACAGACCCACCACACAGAGACACATTATGAACTGATGCCAGAAGAAACTAAAATGCCTCAGCTTATCAGTTGTTGAATTACAGAGGGAGAGCATCAGGGAAAGAGACAGTGTTTTCCTGTGACAGTCAAATCCTTGTGTTATGCAAACTGATTAAGTTGACTTTTTCCCTACTTGACTGCTGCTTGGGCATTGCATACAACTCAGGTGTCCTCAGAATAATACTATCTAGGCGAGGCCTCTAATTACTTTCATTCCACTTGAAAGACAGTCCAGTGAAATGAACTGATATCATTCTCAACACTTATGGCCCCTTTCTTCCCAAGAAAAATTTATTTTCTCAAGGGTGTGTGATAGGTTTACAAATCAATCGCTTACTGATAATAAATAAATGATTTATTTTAAAACAATTATTTGCTATACCCATAAATTTACCATTTATTAGTATATCTGCATACTAATGAGATGAGTGTGCTTGTTTATTTTTACATAAAGAGTTCAATTTAATACTACAGATATACAACATCTTCAATATTTTTCAGAGGTGAATGGTGTTTAGAGTTTATAATCACTGATACTGAGAATGCTTCTTCAAAAATGTAGTATAAAATAGGAGAAATATGTTTAAAACTGTTTGATAAACTGTTGGAAATCCTTTCTTAATTACAAGACAAGTTCATTTAACAATTTTTAATGAAACTTGTTAGTCCTCAAATAGCAGTTTTTTAAATATAGTTTATTCTTTTAACTCATAGAATTATTTTGATTTTATACGTCCACTACTACCTACTCCAACTTCCCCTAGTGCCCCTACCTCAACTCCCTCCCAACTTCATATCTTCTTTCTTTATTGTTATTAATGACCCAAGGAGTCCAGTAGTGCTCCCCATAAGTGCATAGGTGTGAGGCCATCTGCTGAGGCACAGCCCACCTACCAGGGGCCACATTCACAAATCAGAATGACTCTCCCTCCCTCAATAGCCATCAACTGCCAGAAACTCCTCAACTGGGGGTAGGGCCTCTGGGACCCCTCCTACTGTCATGCTGAAATTTTGACTGGCTTGATCTTGTGCAGGCCTTACCTAGGTAGCCACAGCTGGTATGAGCATTCATACCTTCAGTATCAAGGCTGAAATGTATTCTCACAAAGCAACCTGGGTGGGCATTTTCAGAAACACCTCAGATTGGTTCCATGTTTAGTTTTGAATTAATTTTTCATTGTTACACATTCAGAAACCTTTTACTATTGCCAAATGTTTCTCAACCCCACATTCAGTTACAACTCATATGAGGTGAAATTTAGAGTTTAAGTAGCAGGGTTTTCCCCCAAGACAAGCCCTAACTTTCAACATGTGGAAGAATTCTGCAAACTCCCTGTGAGGAATATAATCTACAGTCATGTTGATGAGACGACAATTTACCTACAGTCACTGAGGATGAAGTTATCACTACCAAACTCATTGCACATGTAGCTGTCATTTCAAAATCTATTTTTCTTTTTCAAAACTGACTTTGCCATGGTATTATATAACTTTAGGTTCTATTTTAAATGTTAGAATATTGAATTTAGGGGGATTTCAAAACTTTTTAATCCAATAAAGCATCTTAAAAGGAAAACTTAGGTTCAGTATCTCTTCAAATCAAACAGATACGTGATGAAAGAAAAGGGGAAAAAATACACTATTAAAAGTTTTAGTCTGGCATGGTGGCGCACACCTTCAATCCTAGCACTTGGGAGGCAGAGGCAGGCAGATCTTTGTGAGTTCAAGGCCAGCCTGGTCTACAGAGTGAGTTCCAGGACAGCTGAGACTACAGAGAGACCCTGTCTTGAAAAGAACCAAAAAAAAAAAAAAAGTTTTAAAAGCTCAAATTAGTGCATTTAATTTTTGAATAGTTCTAATTATAAAAAATTCTCACGTTTAGGTTAAATATGATTCTTAATATGTCTACTTGAAGACACCTTCCAAACGTCCACGTCCAAGTGCTTGATGAGTATATCACAGCATTCCTCAGCCAAGGTGGGGGCTTCTTCCCCATTTCCCCACATCTATGCTGGCTTTTTGTTTGGATTGAATTTGCATAGGTCTTGTGCATGCTGTCACCATTGCGCTAAGTTCATATGAGCAAGTTCCCAGAAGCCTGGAAAAGTATGTTTTCTTGCCCTGGCTCTTAGACTTCCTCAATGGTCCTGATCCCTGAGGGACAGAGTTTTAATATAGGAGTCCAATCCAGAGACATCCACTCTGAAGTATCTTATTTTCTACATTTTGGCCAGTTGTGGCTGTCTGTGCTGATCACCATCTGTTGCATGAGGAAGCTTCACTGGTGAGAGTTCAGAGATTAATTAATATTCTCTCTGCCCCTGTCTCACTATGTTCCCTGAACCTTAGGTCTAGAGATCGCATTGTATACGTGTTACTTTGGACTGGACATCTCATTCTCTGCCTTTGACCAGTGGTGGGACTGTGTAATAGTCTCCATCTTTTACCAAAAGGAGCTTCTTTGATGAGTGTTGAGAGGGATATTTGTTGGGTTAGCCCAGAGGTCTTGAGTTTATTTTCTTTAAAACTCTGTCAACTTCAGGTACTTTGTTATAGCAACAGAAAACAAAGATCTAATAAAAGATACTGAATCAATCAAACAATAATAGTAGGTTGTGATAAAAAATACAATCATAGTAAAAGAAATATTTTGGAAGCAAAAAAGGTGTTAGTAGAAACAATCGAACATAAATATTGGGAGATACATTTCACAAAATGTATAAAGTAGAAGTGGAAACAATAAGATCAGAATACTGATGCCTGTAAGATGGTAAGATGCCAGAGTTGAGTGTGCAGTGCTCGTCCGTCAAACAGAAACACTGATCCAAATAGCACATAAAGATGCACTCACAAGGGCCATGAAATCCAGAAGAAAGATTACTTCACTTTGATGATGTAAGGAATTAAGAACAAATGCACTGGACAGAGTAAGGAGCATGAGTTCACCCAATTCTCATGGCCTCTCCCAAGCTTGCATAGCAGTGTGGAGAAGCCTCCACATGTTAGAGTAAAAGTTAAATGAGCACTTGACTTCATCATGAAACTCAGCACTAGACCAGACCCTGTGGATTCTGGTACCAAAGCATTGCTATGCAATTAATGTATCCTCTTCAGAAGTCAAATGTTGAAGCTTAATAATCAATGTGATTGCTCTAAGAAGTGAATTGGGCCACATAAGCACCACTTTCATGAATGAGCTAAAGTCTCAATGTTTTGTTTTGTGTTTTTAAAGTTACACATCGCATCCAGCCCTATTGCCTTTCAGCCCTTTTCATGTAAAGACATAACAGTCATCCCCTCCAGGGATGCAACAAGGCATATTAAAATCAGAGGACCCCCTCACTAGACTCTAAAACTGACAGTACCTTGATCTTCAGTTCCTACTTCCAGAATCGTAATGAAATAAATTTATGTTGTTTATGTTACTTAATATGTGGCATTTTGCTATAGTGAAAATTGACCAAGACACAAAAAGAGTGGAACAAGCTCTACATCTACCCCCACAGATCTGAGCTCTAGGAATGCCCAACACAGCCTCAGACTCTAGCCCTTCCCAGCATCTGGCTAACTCCTGTGGGCCCAGACATCACATGAACACTACCTATTCAAGATTCCAAGCATTTCCTGACTGAGTCATCAGGGCACCCCAGTGGACCTTGGCACCAGAGCAACACCCACAGACCAAGATCCAGGCCACCTCCCCAGACCCAGACATCAAGCCTGCATAGTAGAACCAGCTTCAGGCTTACCACACTGAATCTACAATCAACCCATGAGACCCAAGCTTCAGGCTACCCCCTATAGGACTAAGTGACAGAGACACCCACATAGTCTCCCTGGCAAGAGACCAGATCACCCAAGGACTTCAGTAGAAGCCTCATACCAGAAACCACAGCCAGATCACCAAGAACCTCTTAGATGAGAATGAACTCGGTCTCTAAAGACCAATATAGGTACCCAGTATTTAAAGACCATAAAGATCATGAATAATTACAGACATAAGACACCCCAAAGGAATGAAATAAAGGAACAGTAACTAAAGAAGCAGAAACCTGGTGCTGGAGAGATAGCTCCATAGTTAAGAGCACTTACTGCTCTTGCAAAGGACCAGCAATCAGTTCCCAGCCAGCACCCAGATCTCAACAGTCTAGAGCTCCAGCTCCAGGGAATCCTACACCCCCTTTTTTGCCTCTGTGGGCACCCACATACATGTGCACATACACACACAGAGATACAAACACATAAATATAAATAAAAAATTTTAAAGTAGAAACAGAGACCTATGAACAAAATCTAATTAACTATTGAAAATAAGCTGTGGGTTGGAGAGAGCCTAGCGTTTAAGAGCACCAACTGCTCTTACAGAGGACCCGGGTTCAATCCCCAGCACCCACATGGCGGCTGAGAATCATCTTCAACTCCAGTTCCAGGGGAATCCGACACCCTCTTCTAACCTCTGCTGCATTGCACGACATGGGTGCACAAACCTACATGCAGACAGTACATTCATACACATAAAAATAAATAAATAAAATTAAAAAAAAAAGAATATATGCATGCAGAAAATGAAGGTCTATCTAAGAATATTCCAGGGCTGGAGAGATGGCTCAGTGGTTAAGAGCACTGGCTGTTCTTGCAAAGGACACAGGTTTGATTCCCAGCATCGAGGCTAACAACAGTTTGTAACTTCAGTTCAGGAGAATCCTCTGACATCTGCAGGCATTCCATGATATGGGTGCACTTACATACATTCAGGTAATACACTCATACACATAAAACAAAAAACAATAAATAAAATACATTTAACAGGAATATTCCATTCCAACAGAAGCCAAAAGAGACCTTGTGATGGTTAGTTTCATTAACATAATACAATGTAGCATCATCTGGGAAGTCTCAAGGAAGGATTGTCTAGATCAGGTTGGCCTGTGGGTGTGTCTGTGGGGAACTTTCTTAATTATGTTAATTGATGTGAACTCTCCTCCCAAAAAAGTAGGTGGCACCATTCTCTGGTTTGGGTCCTATGCTATATAAAAGAGAGAAAGTGAGCTGAGAAGTCTATATGTACTAATTTATTTCTCTTTGCTCTTGAGTGTAGATATGATGGGACTAACTGCATCTAGTTCCTGGTGCCTTGACTTTACCCCAAATAATGGAATTGTGAGATGAAATAAACCTTTCCTTAGCTCAGCTGTTTTTGTAAAGGTGTTTTGTCATAGCACTTGGAAACAATACTAGGATAGAGCAAAAATGGCTATACTTCCATGACCTAAAATAGAAATCAAGCTAAAACTGTCACACGAGGCAAAGATGGATTTTATTTAATGATATGGGAGTCAGTTCACCAATGAAATACAATAGCTATAAATCCAATATTGGATCCCCTAAAGATATAAAGAAAATGCTAAAGAACTGAAAGGAGAAATAACAATGACTATAGACTTTAATACCCCATATTCAATGATAATCTAAGCAGGAAATCAACACAGAAATAGATTGGAAAAATAGCATGAACCCAATAGACTTAACAGGTACACACAGAACATCACCTCCAATAGCATCAAAACACACATTCCTCTTAAGTGGACATGCAATATTCTCCAAAAAGATCAAACAGTGCGAACCTTAGATTTTGAGCTACAGAGCTAGTCTTAATAAATTCAAGAAGCTAAAATGATATAAAATATATTTTCTGACTACATTTCTTTTATTTTTTTTTAATTTTATTTATTTCTGTATGTGTATGAATGTACTGTCTGCATGCAAGTTTGTGCACCCGTGTCGTGCAATGCCGCGGAGGTCAGAAGAGGGTGTCGGACTCCCCTGGAACTGGATTTCTCCTGGAATTGGAGTTTCAGACGGTTCTCAGCCGCCATGTGGGTGCTGGGGATCGAACCCGGGTCCTCTGTAAGAACGGTCGACGCTCTTAACCGCTAGGCCATCTCTCCAGCCCGCTGACTACATTTTAAAACTGAAAAGAAATAAATAATTTACAATTATGTAGAAATTAACCAATATGTTCTTGAACAGCCAGTGGATCAAACAAAGGAAACTTAGATATAAATACTTATTTGGGTTCATGGTTTCAGTTAATTATCACTTGGTCCCCCTGCCTTAGTCATGACAGAAAGGGACTGTTCATTTCATAGCAGCCAGAAACAAAGAAACAAAGAGGAAGGGCCAAGAGCCCTCAGACCAAGAGGGTCGGAACAACCTCCTTGATAAAAACGCAAGCAGGACACTTTCACCAAGTCTCCATATAAATGGTCTGGCACCATTTTTTGGCTCCGGGGCCAGAAGGTCAGGCCAGTGCTCTGCACCTTTGGGCAGGCAGCCCAGAAGTCACTTGGGCAAGCATCTTTGCAGGTGGGCTCCTTCTGGGCTGCAGCTAGGGGATCGTGTCTCTGGGCAGGACCGCCCTATGCCTTTTTTGGCGCCAGGGCCAGAGGGTCGGGCCAGTGCTCTGCACCTTTGGGCGGGCTGCCAGGGCAGGAGCTAGGTCAGGCATATACCCCCCCCCCAGATTGGTGAGAAACCAAGTGGACTTTTTTTTGGAGAACCTTCAGAACAAGAAGAGAAGAGTGGTTTACAAAATTGAAAACTAGACAAGTCAATACTCCATAAACAAGGAGGAGGAAGGGGGGGGAAGCATCTGAAGAAGGAAAGCAAAACCATCCCCTAACATAGTGAAAAGGTATTTGTGGTCCACTCTACACCTAAAAAAAAAAAAAAAAAAGTTATAGCGGGGAGAGGATGGCCTAGTGGTTAGAGCGCTGAAGATCTGACGTTAACATGGGAAAGATGTATTGAGAACACACATGCAAGTGTACAGATGGTCTCTGGAATACCAGAGAGTGTTACCAAAGGCCACTAAACCAGTAAAGCAAATATGGGTCTCCTTGAGTCAAGCAAGACTCCTCCATCAGCACCAGCTCCATCTCACCTGCCTGGAAATACTGTGCAGCAGAGACAGCCATATGCCTGTATATCCCATATCTAATTGGCTATTGGCTCTCTCCTTGGAGGAATAACCCACAGCTGATGCCACAAGCTTATACCCTCTAATGGTCAGGAGATGTTATAAGCCACAGTAAGGCCCTGTCATATTCATCAGAAAAAAATGTAATTCATGGATTAACATACCATCCAAATATCTGTGTCTATACCAAAGTAACCAATGATAACAATTAGTACTGTTTAAATTCCTATATATCTAATTGCTTGTGCTTCATTAGTAGGATCGAAAGGTTATTCCTGGACAAACTGTCAGCCCATGAAAGAAAACAGCCAGAATTGACCAGAGTCCAAGACAACAGCTCCAGAGAAAGTAGACTGTTTTGCTTCTCATCCACATCTGCCCCTTTTCGAAGCCTAGGGAAAAATCTGCAGAAAGGGGGCGTGGTAGAATGTAAGGGCCACGATTTTGGGGTGAATGGTGAAACTACAGCAATATAACCTGGACACTCATTTGATCAACTTGATTGAACATACAAGCCCCCCTGCTGGATGGTGGGACCAAGGGGCTGTGTGGGTTTGGACACAACTGCTTGCAAATTGGTTTTACATGAAGGATGCTTGTACTCATAAATTATCACTTATTGCTAAAAAATGGGGGAAAAAAAGCTGAGAGAAAGATACAGGACAGTTATGGCAGAATGCATGATCTGGGATGGGGTGGGGTGGGGTGGGGGGAAGGGAAGGGGAAATATGCCTGAACTGAATTGGAAAATGATGTATGAAATACACAAAGCATCAATAAAAAAAGATATATGCATTTCATGGTTCAAACCCCCCCAAAAATAAATAAAATTAAATTAAATTAAATTTAAAAAAGAATATTAAATATAAAGAGATCTCCCCTGGGATTCCTTTTAATAATTCCCTCTTGAGTCAAGGACAAGGAGACTTTTGAAATAAGCAAGCTAAAAAGCTACTTTTCACATAAAAGGGAGCCCCATAAAATTATCGATGGGTTTTTTTTTTCAGCAAAGCAGGAGAAAACAGGATAGTATATTCAGAATATTGAAAGAAAAAAAACTGTGAAGAATACTGTACTTTGAAAACTGTCCTTCAGAATTGGACAAGAATAAGAACTTTCACAAACAAAACCTAAGATACTTCATCAGCACTACAGTTACCTTACAAAGCATGCAAAAGGAAGTTCTTAGCTTTGAGTGAAAACAAATGAATATATAAAACTTGATATACAGATGAGAGCATGGTCAAATTTAGAATACTCTAATGCAGTAATGATGATGCACAAATTATCTTTAACTCTAGCAAGACAGTATTAAGAACTAATCACAGCTAAAATAATTTGTTAATGATATGAAATATATAAAAGATGTAAATTGTGACATCTATCGCATAAATTGCAATCAAAGGGGAACTTAAAGCTTTGACATTGTCAGCCAAAATAAACCTTTCCTCCTTTAAGCTGATTCACTCAGGGATTCTGTCAGAACACCAGAAAGCTGACACAGACTTACTGCTGCCATTTTATTTATCTTTGCCCACCACACAATCATTCTTTGAGTCATTCTTCTTATCTTGCTCTCTTCCTTTGATATTTGATTATTGCTTCCTTTCCCTTTTTTGTATGTTTATTACAGTTTTATTTTCTATGTAATTACCATGAGGCTCAAGTAACTAAAACATCTTACAAGAATGTACTTTAAGCTGATAATAATTTAAGCTTAATTTCATACATAAACTCCATTGCATACAATGGATTAATCTATAGATGAGACTAGCATCCCTATAGTCCAATCACCTCCCAAACGTTTAATGCCTGACCTCTAGGTAACATTTTATATCCAAATCATAGCAAAGTCCTTAACTATCAATTGTTATTTTAATGTATTTTTTTCTGTATTCTTCAATCAAAAGCCATAGGGTAAATGAATTTAAAAAAATAACCCATTCATATGCTGAATATGAGGATGTGCTTAGCATTAAGAATACATGCGGGGCTGGAGAGATGGCCTAGCGGTTAAGAGCTCCGACTGCTCTTGCAGAGGACCCAGGTTTGATCCCCAGCACCCACATGGCAGCTGAGAACCGTCTGTAACTCCAGTTTCAGGGGAATCCGACACCCTCTTCTGACCTCCGCAGCATTGGACAGCACGGATGCACCTATGTACATGCAGACAGTACACTCATACACATAAAAAAAAAAAAAAAGTATAGGGCTGGAGAGATGGCCTAGC
>VZQC01000338.1:34204-46561 GCA_009823505.1 Rhizomys pruinosus
CAGTTTAACACTCATCACATACAAAAATAATTAATTAAAAAATTTTTTAAAGATAATTCCAGCTGGCATTTATGCGATATTGAGCATTTAAAAGGTCCATATGACTGAATTTAAAAAAAAAAAGGCAATGACGATAGAATGTGTCATTTGGATAATTCTCACCAATTAGATCAATTACCTAACATCAAAATTCCTTGAAAGACACTCATATACTATAAATGACAGCATCATTCAAGGGAGAACGTGTTGAGATGTAGACTGAACACACCTTTGCATTTCAACTCCATGTTCAGAAGAGTCTAATAGGCACCAGCTCCGTCTGAATTCTTCCTGAAAACAACATGCACACTCCATGGTCACAATCTCCTTTTCTCTCCCTGCCCTATGTACTGACCCATATTAACCCTCTCCATGCTCCCCAGAAAAGTGGCCATTTCACTCTCACCATGTTCATTTTCTAAAATTAGAGTATTTTCTTAGGTGCTCACTCCAACATGTGTTGTTGACATGTGATATCAATTTGGGAGAAAAACATCAACATTTCCCATAAAAGCTCTTCCAATGGACAGGGAAGCAGTGGGAACCTCTGCTTAGTCTATCATGGATCTTTAATATCCTCTGCTCCCTTCCAGACATAAGCAAGAGAACCAGAGGGAGAGAGTGAATTATGGAAGGAAGGTCACTTCTGAGCTTGGTTCAGCACAGCTTCACCTGGTGCTTCCTGTTGTTCCTTTGGCATAACTAAGGAATTTATAAAGAATGTGTCCTTCTGAAGCAGTTTCCTTCAGAGCTGTGTCCTTAGTATTCTAATTAGAATTAATAACGTGTTAAATCTTAAGTGCAAACAAAATCAGTAGGATGCCCTTGCTATCCGTGCCCTCACCACAAGGAACAAGAGCTCTAAGCCAAGCCATTCATCTCATATTGAAGTGTGATCAACTGCCAACTAAAATACTCTTACATTTAGAACAGTTTCATATTCACGATAGAAACTGAAATGATCTTAAACATAAAAATTATTCTTCTAAATTCTATTTTGGTCAGATGGGCATGGTGAGAGTAATGTATTGCCTGCAGAAAGCAGTGTGAAGAATGCTGTCAAAAGCAGGAATAGGCTTTTCTCCTTACTCCTTTGACTAACAGAGTTAAGTGCAATTACACAGCAAAAGCTACAAGTTGGAATGACGACATGAGCCAGGAGGTAGCACAAGTGACTACTGCAGGCCAGTAGATAATGGAAACTTGAAAAGAGTGATTTTTTTTTTTTTTTTTTTTTTCCTTATGTGAGGACTTGGTCTCTCTGTAACCCCAACTAGCCTGGAACTCACTATGTAGACCAGGCTGTCCTTGAACTCAAAGAGATCCAATCCACCTGCCTCTACCACATCCCGAATGCTGGGATTAAAGGTGTGTGCCACCAAACCCAGCTGAAGAGTGATTTTTGTACTCCAGAAAGAGACAAGCAGAACCCCAACTGACTGCTGCCATGAAGAATATGAGCCTCTGCCACACAAGGTTCAGGGATCACTAGGAAAGACTGGGTGGGAAGATTGTAAGAGGCAGAGGAAGTTAATGAGCACAAGGAAATAAGAGTCTTTCCGACAGCTGAGAAGTTACTCATATGAACTCACAGCCACAGTAGCACCATGTACAAGACCCGAGTGTGCTTTTAGTGGCACCCATCTGTATTCCCAAAACTAGAGAAGCTGAGGCAGGTGGATCACAAGTTTCAGGTCAGTTTGTACAGTGTGACCTATCCTTAAACACACACACACACACACACAAACACATCACACACACACAAACACCACACACACACACACACACACACACACACACAAGTCCCAACTTTAGATGAGGAACTGTTGTCAACCGATAGCTGCTAGGAGAGGTTTTTCGTAAAGTGTCTCACTAGATAAGTTGCCCAGGCACAGAAAGACAATTAGAGATACAAATTTGACTCAACAGGCCTCAATAAATATGACAGAGCACATGAAATTAGGAAGGGGGTTTTAAGAAGGGTGCAGATAAGGCATGGGGTTGAAATATGATCAAAATATATTGTGCGAAATTCCCCTAAAATCAATAAAATTTTAATATATATTTTTATTAACTTTATGCCTTTTAAATGGGAAGCCTCCTTCCCATTTCCCCAGTCCTATTTTTTCTAGTTTGAGCTTACATGGATCTTTTGCATACTGTCAGCATTGCTGTAAATAAATGTATATGAGCAAATTCCCAGAAGCCTGGGGAATTCTTTTTCCTTGTGACCATCTACCACCCTGGCTCTTACAATGGTCCCTGGGCCCTGGGTAGGTGGGGGCTAATGTAGAAGCCCTAATAAAAAGAATATGGCACCAGAAAAAACAAATATTCTATTTTTGTTTTAATTTTTTATTATTGAAATTTTGTGTATTTCATATATAACATCTTAATCATCCTTACACCCTCTTCCACATCAACACCCTCCCATAGCACTTCCCACTTGATTCATGCATTTTGTCATTTATGATAAGGCCTATCAAGTCAAGTCAGTATCTCCTGACATCCTTCAGTGCACATTCATCCACTAGGGTCTACTCAGCCTATCTGGTCTCGCTCCCTAAGACGATCAGCTCTTTCTCACTGGGGCATGTTTCTCATTTCCACAGCTCTATGCTGTTTGTCTCCTTGTGTTTGCATGGATCTTGTGCATGTTGTTGCCATTGCTGTGTTCTAATGCACAAGGTCCCAGGAGCCTTTAAGACTCTGTATACATGTAGTCATACACCTTCTCCCGTGGCTCTTGCAATCTTTCATCCCCTCCTTCAGCAATGGTTCTAGGGTAGGTGAAGTTTAATATGGGAGTCCTATACAAGCACCCACACTCTGCAGACTATTATTCTCTATGCTTTGGTCATTTTTGGGCCCTTTGTATTCATCGTCCTCTATTGCATGAGGGAGCTTTATTGATGAAAGTTGAAAGATACATTAGTATTCTCTCCACACCTTGTTCCACTAGGTTCTGTAAACCTTAGGTAAAGAGGTTCCATTGTAGATGTGTCACTTAGTTTTGGGAATTTCACAGGCACTTAATCTCCGTGTGTGACCAGGTGCAGAACTGTAAAAGTCTCCAACTGTGATAAAAGAAGCTTCTGCCGGGCGTGGTGGCGCACGCCTTTAATCCTAGCACTTGGGAGGCAGAGGTAGGCAGATCTTTGTGAGTTCAAGGCCAGCCTGGTCTACAGAGTGAGTTCCAGGACAGCTGGGGCTACAGGGAGACCCAGTCTCGAAAAGACCAAAAAAAAAAAAAAAAGCTTCTGTGATGCGTGGTGACTGGCATACTTGTCTGCAAATAGAAGATCCATATTAGCACATACTACGAAATTACATTTGTCTAGGGATGTGACTGCCTTGAGATTTTCTCTAAGATCTATGACCTCTCCAGCCATGTGTATTTGGCTGTGTTTACAGTACCACACATGAATTCCCTCCCATTTGGTGGGCTTTAGGTCCAAGGAGATAGCTGTTGATTACCCCCAAGATAAAAGTGCCACTACTGCCCCAATATAGTTTGCTGTGCCAGTCATTTCTATGACTATTAGGCCTTGTAGCTGGGGTTGGACCATTGATTGATGTGCTCCCTTAGCAGCTTGCATTACATTCCCCAAAACTAGGAGAGCCAGCCTTTATGGGGGCTAGCTTCCAGGCCAGTTCCAGCTCCATTGTTCCAAGACCTGTATCGAAATATGCCCTGTCTTCAGAAATGGGGTCTTATCTTCAACTTCTTGGAGGTAATCAAAGGCTGTGGCAATAGCCTGTATAATTTTGGGAGTCTCTTGGAGTACCCTGGCCAAAAACTCTTACAGAGATTTATCCTGCCAGGCACCATTTCTTGTTACATAGCCTTCAGCTACACACACGAACTCATGTAGAGATATTGTATGTGTAGTTTTTCCATGGTTTTGAAAGAGTACATTTCTGTCCTAGTTTGTCTTCCATTGCTGTGACAAAACACTCTGACCAACACCAACTTGGGGAAGAAAGGGTTTATTCAGCTTACATCTCCCACTTACATCTCCCGGGTCACACACAGTTCATCACTTACGGAGCCCAAGGCAGGAACTCAGGGCAGGAACCTGGAGGCAGGAGCTGAAGCACAGGCCATGGAGGAGTGCTGTTCACTGGCTTGCTTCCCTGGCTCATACCCAGCCTGCCTTCTTATATAATACATAACAACCTGCCCAGGGTGGCACTACTCATTGTGGGCTGGGCCCTCCCACGCTGCTCAACAATCAATACAATACTCCACAGATGTGGCCACAGGCCAATCCAATGGAGCCAATTCCCCAATTGAGGCTCCCTCAACCCAGGTGTGTCAAGTTGACACTAAAGCTATCCAGCACAATTTCCCTCTAGTTTTTTATACCAGCTAGGAATTATTTATCTCTCTTCTCTCTCACCTATATAACTCTCCCTCCTCCCTTCCTCAAGTACCCTCATTTTCCCCACTTCATGCGTGATAATACCAGTTTCCTATGCCCCCCCTTTAGTCTTCTAATTTTTTAATTAAAATGTGGAAGTTGGAGAAAAAAATTAGTCCATAAGCTGCTAGTCTAATATTATCTACATTAGATAGTTTATCATAATCCCTCCAACTCTACTAGGTAGCAACTCTTTGGAGGATTGTGTGGCAAAACTGAAGCAATTAGTACCATGGACCCCTGTCCCATCTACTACCTCTGATAGGACTGCTGATCAGGTACTTTGTAAATGGAACATGAGATTATGATTAGAGGTAGACAGGTAATAGTCAGTCTTCTGTTAATGACTACCTTAGACTTTAGATGAGACAATTGAAAAGAGAGCCTTTGGGTTGTAGTAAAAACAGTGATTTGGGTAGGCCAGGTATCAAAATCATTTACTGTCAATCTCCTGAGCCAGAATTCTTAGTAATAGGTAACAAGCCAGATCTAGAGAAAGAAAGGTAAGTTGGACTCTATTATCTTTTCCTTATAGAAAAGACTCAAAAAGACCAAAAAAAAAAAAAGAAAGAAAATAAAAGACTATAGTAATAGAGATTGAAGCAGGACGATCATGAATTTGAAGCCAGCTTAGACTATATAGTGAGATTCCATCAGAGAAGGAAGGGGAGGAGGAGAAGGGAAAAGAGGAGAAGGAGGAAGAGAACAAAGTGGGCAGTGAGGAGCACGATAAGTGGGAAGATGAGTAGGGAAAGAATGCTTGAAGTGAAGGACACTAATATTCACCCCATGTAGGTGCATCAAGTTTGGACAGCATCAATTAGTAAAGTCTAGTTTTTGTTCTTGTTTCTGGTAGTGAGCCTGAGTCTTTAATGGCTGCACCAGCTCTCCAGCCCTAGTTATTGTTCTTGTACCTTATGTTTCAGGTTAGCATAAAAATGATGGATTATAGCATCAGTGAAAAAATGTACTTTGGAGGACACTTCTATATGTTTAAAAGAAGCTCACATATACAAATTAATGTGCATTAAAGCAGGGCTCTTTGGGTTCTGCAGAAGGCTTAAAGAAGAAAAATTCCCCATAAACTATGCCTAAGCAGTAAGCTGTCTAATGATATGCAAGACCCATGAAACTAGTTTATTACTGTACACTGGATTATTGAAGGCTTAAGTTTATATAACAAGATAACTGTGAAACAAAATTAGCAAGAGATCTGGTGAGATATTCAGCAGGTAAAAGCACTTGCCACACGAGGTGGACAACATGAGTTGTCCTCTGACAGCCACACATGCATCTTGGCATGTGCACAGCCACATCACATTCACACACACACACACACACACACACACGTGCACGTGTGCACACACACACACACTACATCTTTTAAAGACCTTAAATGCCATAAAATGTTTAAGTTATCTTTTCAGACTTTTAGAAAAAAATCTAAATTAAAAACAATAATTTTAATTTTTAAAAATTTCAAGTAAAACTTTAGCCAAAAAAAATTAGTGTTACAAAAAAATTAAACAGTAATGAAACCAATTTCCCCAAACCCTGTAATGTTGAAGTGAAGGACTCCTAAGTAATGTAGATACTGGCTTTTTCTTTAAAAGCAGTGGAATCTTTCATGCAGAATTCATGCTGTGTGGGCAACTACGCCTGACATATACAAAACTGCCCAGTGTTTACATTTTTTTAACAACTGCTCGTTGAGTACTCTGAAGAGGGCAGGCAGGCTAGGCAGGAACCAGCATACCATCTGCAGCATGGGCAGAGAAGTCACAGGACACATAGATTTTCTTTATAACTCAAAAGAAACAAACCATAATTTTGTCACCATATTTTCACAGTACATTTTCATTGTACTCATTTTCTTATTCTTATTTTGAATAAGTTGAAATCAATAATGAAAAGATAATTTTCTTGTCCTTAAGAATATGAAAAAAGCTGTGATCTAAATTCTGGGTGCAATTTCAGAGTGATTCCTAAAGTTCTGCAGGATATGTACAACCTCCCAGTCACATTGCACTGGTGAAGAAACTACTCTTTGGGATGTATACAAGCAAATTCACTTGTTAAAAAAGTCACTTTAAAATTTCACTAAAAATGTTCTGCCATGACTATTTCGTGAAGGACTCTGCTGACTCAGAAAGAGGCTAGAAAGTCTAAAAACTGGCTCCAGAGACAGAACTCAGCAGAATGACACCTCATCACTGAACCACCCTCATGCCCCTTCTCTTGCTACCTCATATATGAGGGTCTTGTGACCAGTGTCCTAGTGAGCTTTGTCAACCTGATACAGTCTAGAATCATCTGAGAGGAAAGCCCCCACTGAGGAAGTACCTAGATTAGACTAGCTTATGGGCATCTCTGTGGGGAACTGTCTTGATTTATAATTGATTCAAGAGGACCCTGCCCACTGTGGGCAACACCATCCCAGCAGGTGGTCCTGGGTTGTGTAAGAAAGTGAGCTAAGCCTGAGCTTGAGAACAAAGCAACAAGCAGCACTCCTCCAGGATTTCTGCTTTCAAGTTCCTGCTTGAGTTCCTGCCCTAACTTTCCTAATGACAGACTCAAACCTGGATGTGTAAGTCAAATAGATCCTTCCCCGCCCTATGTTGCTTTTGGTCGTGCTGTTTATCACAGTGACTGTCCTAGTTTGCTTCCTGTTGCTGTAATAATCACCAGAAGCAACTTGAGGAGGAAAGGGTTTATTGAGCTTACAGCTCACAGTCCATTAAGAGAAGTCAAGACAGGAACTCAGGGAAGGAACCTAGAGGCAGGAACTGAAGCACAGACCAGGACAGAATACTGTTTAGTGCTGCTCCTCAGGTTGGTGCTCAGCCTCCTTTCTTGTACAACCCAGCACACTTCCCCAGGGCGGGTACCACCCACATTGGGCTGGACTCTCCCACTTCACTCAGGAATCAATAACGCTTCACAGACATGGCCACATGCCAATCCAATAAAGGTAATTCTCCAACTGAGGGTCCTTCTTCCCAGGTGTCTCCATTTGAGAAGCAAAGGCAACCATGTCAGCAGGAGAATGAAACAAGTGCACACTTTTTTCTTTCTTATTCATGTGTGTTTGGTCCACATCCATTTTTCATTGAAGACATCCAGGAATTCCTCCCACCTAGAAAGACCCCTGATAGTGACCACAGACTATTAAAATCTGGGCCACACACTAACCATTCATAGAAGTCTTTCTTCACAGGGAGTCAGCACCAGCTGCCTGCTTGAGGCTCTATTGGGTCTCCTTTGAGTGGTATAACTGTTAATGTAACTGGCAAGTGCCCCCCAAGACTCCTTTTCCACTAATCCTGAGGGCTTCGTTTTTTTATAATATTCTCCTGAGTGGGGTTGACAACCTACACTCTAAATGCATCTAAATGCAATGAGAGTAGGTAGTTCATCTTCAACACTGAGCAGGCAAAGTTCATAATATAAAGTCAAAGGAGTAATGGGGGAAAGAACAGTGTAAATGGTTAAGCAACACAACACATTTGGCCTTTTTCTCAAAAGGCAGCATGGGGTTTCAAATTCAGCATATTTCTCTTTGTGTCTCTGTCTCTTTCTTCTCTCTTTCCCTCCTTCCTTACCTCTCTCCTTCCCTTTCCTTCACCCTTCCCCTGCCACAAATTGGTGCACCTCCTTCCTCTCAGGTGCTAGGATCATAGGCATGCACCAGTATGCCTAGCTCCCAATTTCTCTTTGCTTTTCCTGACTTTTGAGCAAATAACACAGTCCAAAAGTGCACTTTTTGGTTATATATATATATATATATATATATATATATATTCATCGCTTCTGTGCTTCCTAAACAGTTGAATAAGCCACCATTGGCATAATATTTATGCCACCACCATGCAGGAAACTTTCCATCAGAATGTTTAAATCTGACAAATCAGGGGCCTGGCTTACAATAAAAATAAGTAAAAGTTACTCTTGCGGAGGGGAAGTCTAAACCTGTGAATTTTTATTTCTGAATATATGGGCAAACAGGTTGAAAGAGAAGAAAGACATTTTGTTGGAAGAACTACAGATTGCAATATGTAGTTATGTGCGTCTGAGAGGTGGGATGCGTAGTGCTGAGATTCACAGTGAGGGTTTTATTTGTGAAAACAAGAAGTGCAGATTCTAATTTTAATCACATAGGAATAGGTTTTACAGGAAAATAAATTAGAAGACTGTAAGCCATTTTTCATATCATTTTCACAATTTATATATTTCTGAGATAAAATTTAGAAACAGGTCTATTGATTAAATGCATCATAACCAAAACTGAATGATTAGTGTATGGTTATTCATATACAATTCAATTTGTTTTTCATATTCAGCATTATGATAATTTTTAAAATGTTGAGTTTTATGTATTTCATACAATAGTTCTTAGTCAAACTTAGACAACTCTCCCATCCACACCACCCCCATACCCGCCCCCACTGGACCTCATGAATTCTGTTTATATATAAGTCCTATCCAGTCAAGTGTTTGTACCCAGATGTCCTTTGATCCAAGTTCATTCACTATTTTGAAGCCTCTGACAAAATTTCAGAAACATTTTTCTATATAGCTATACATGTTTATTCATAAATATCTAAATAATTAAAAAAGCAAAGGTCTTAGTATTATCCTTGAAAAATATGTTACTTCTTTTGGTTTGTGTGTGTTCTTGTAAGAATATGTTATATAGAGCATTGTCCTTATTGCCAGAAAGTATATTTTTAGCTTTAGCCTTTGGGGAAACTGTTCACATCAAATAGTGCTGGTACTACTCTAGACAGCAAGCACTTGAGCTTCCTCTCATCCCATTTTAAAAGAAATCATTTTGACAGCTCTAATTATGGCATCCAGAAATGCCAGTCATGTAGCTGAACCTGTGTTTCAAAGAATAACCCTTGGGACTGGGCTTATTAAATATTAAATACAAGTATTATGAATATCATACATTTTACATAGAATATTTTGGTTCCTACATGATTTCCTCGCTAGACTCATTGGTCAGTCTAGTCCATTGCTGCTATCTTACCTGAATTATGCACTAGGCAAGCCACTTTCCTGTAGAAATCAGCAAGTTAACTGGAGCAACATCTCTACACTAAGACCTTGTCAACATAAATAGCATGCCTTTTTCTAAATCATAGTCTGTTGATATTCTGTGAAGTAGGCTAAGAACAGAATTAATTTCCTTTATAAGGAACATGAAATGAAGCCTTGCTTCACATCTAAAAGAGATCCCCCACATGTGTAGAACAATATCCTGCTCAAAGGGAGAATTCATTCTATTCCCCATACAAAGAGGGGGACATGATATGGTTTGTACATGATAAATTAGGGAAGCGATAGGTAGATCACAAGAACCAAGATAAATGCTTTAATCTAACAAAAGGATATAAAATATTACTGTTGTTGAGTCATTATAAAAAACCAGACAGGCTTAAAGGATTTACTAAGGGCTACTAATGCCTACCACTGTGCTTTTAAAGTTAAAGAAAAGGAAGAGATCATTTGCCAAGGATTAACATTCTGTTTATTTGTCTTAGATATTTATAATTACAAAGGACCACTCATTGGGTGGTCACATTGTACAAATTCTTTCTTTTAAAAACAAGTATGAGTTTAAGAATAAAATACCTCTACAATATCAATTTCTCCATAGCCCCCACCCCTAGTGGAATTCATGCATTCTGTGATATATGTTAAATCCTATCTGGTCAAGCATTTGTACACAGATGTCCCTCAGTGCAAGTTCATCCACTCACTGGAGTCTAGTCAGCCTAGAGTAATTCCTCTAAGTCATTCCCTGAAAGATCTACTCCCCTCAACTTGCAATAATCAGTTGCCAATTGTTCCTCGTTTATAATCGAGGCCGGCTGCCCATTTCCCAAGTTCTATGCTGGATTTTTGTCTTATAAATGCTATCACCATTATTGCAAGGTCATAGGATCAAGTTCCCAGTGGCCTGAAAGCCCCTTGTTCATGCACTAACTCTGGCTCTTAAATCTTCCTGCCCACTCTTCCACGGTCTCTGAGCTATGGGTAGGTGGGGTTTAATATAGCAGTCTTATCCAGGAACACACACTCTGCAGTCTCTCATTCTCTAAACCTTGGCCAATTTCAGACTTCTGTGTGCACTGCACACTGTTATATGAGGAAACTTTGCTGGCAAGAGTTGAGAGATGTGTATTAACTCTACCTCGTTCCACCTTGTTCCATGAACCTAGGGGTCGAGTTTCTACTGTAGATATGTCACCTAAGGCTGGGAATCTCTTAGATATATGTTCTGTGTGTGTGACCAGTTGTGGAAATCTGTAATATCCTCCATCTGTTGCAAAAAGAAGCATCTTTGATGAGTGGCTTATGGTACACCTCTCTATAAATATAAGGATCCGGGGGCTGGAGAGATGGCCTAGCGGTTAAGAGCTCCAACCGCTCTTACAGAGGACCCGGGTTCGATCCCCAGCACCCACATGGCGGCCGAAAACCGTCTGAAACTCCAATTCCAGGAGAACTCCAGTTCCAGGGGAATCCGACACCCTCTTCTGACCTCCGCGGCATTGCACGACACGGCTGCACAAACCTGCATGCAGACAGTACATTCATACACGTACAGAAATAAATAAAATTAAATAAAAAAAAATTAAAAAATATATATATAAGGATCCACATTTAGCATTTGGTAAGAAGTTTCATTTGTCTAGAGATATGACAGAAATAGGGTTTTCGCTGGAATCTATGACCTATCCAGCTATCTGTGTCTGGCTACATTTACAGTGACAGCCATGTGAGCATCCCCCACTGAGAGGGATTTAAATTCATTAAATAGCTATTGATTATCCCTAGATAAAATTGCCACTACTGCACAAATAGAGATATTTTGTTGAACCACTCATTGTGGTTATTAGGCTTTATACTGTGCATGATCATTGATTGATTTTCTCCCTAAGCAGCTTACATAGAATCCTCTAGAACTATGAGAGCTAGTCTTTGGGGAGAAGGCTTCTAGGTCAGTCCCAGCTCCTTGCTCCAAGCCCTGTGTCCCAAGTATGTCCTGTCTTCAGCAATAGGGTCTTACCCTCAAGACCTAGGAGGTAATCAAGGACTCTTGACAATATCTTGTTATTTTGAGAATCTCCTGGACTACTGTGACCAAGAACAGGAGATTTCTCCTGTCTGGCCATGTTCCTTGTTATATAGCCTTCAGATATACACATGAACTCATGTTTGGATATTATGTGTATTTTTCAGGGAGGGGGTGAGTTAATACATTTCCCTCTGGCTTTCTACACCACCTAAGCTTTATTTATGTCCCCTCTCTCTCTCTCCCTATCTAGTTTCCATCCTCCCTCACTGACTTAAGTGGCCCTGTTTGTTTCCCCTTTGATGATACCTGTCTCCTATTTCTCCCCTTCTTTTGAGTTCCTTTTCCCCTTTTATCCTGTTTCCTTGTATGTCCTTCCCTCCTCCTCCAGCTTAATAGGCCTGTTTCCCCCATTTTTGCCTTGGTAATATCTGTTTCCTACTATCCCCCTCTCTTAGGCTCTTTCTTTCCCTTTACCTTCACCCTTTCTTTCCATCCTTCTGATTAGTGCTTAGGTATGCAAATGAGGAAGAAAAAAAACACTTGTTTTGTGAGTGTGTTATTTCATTTATTATACCATTTTCTACTTCCATTCATTTAGCTGCAAATTTCATAATTTTGTCTTTCCTTATCACTCCATTGTATAAATGTACCACATTTTCATTATTGAGGGACATTTAGTTTCAATTTCTTAGCTACTGTGAAAAGAGCAGCAACAAGCATAGATGTATAGGTAGGTAGGATGAGTCCTTTGGGTATATGCCAAGGAGTGTTATAATTGGATCATATGGTAGATTCACTTTTAGGTTT
>VZQC01000338.1:49988-92607 GCA_009823505.1 Rhizomys pruinosus
TTTTAGGTTTTTTTTTTTTTGTTTTTTTTTTTTAGTTTTCTATTTTTATTGTAGTATCTCTTTTTTGTTTGTTTAATTTTATATTACTCCAAAATATACATCTATACACTCCACACATATACCAGGTTTACAAAGTCTGAAAATAAACTATAGATTAATCCCAAAACACATTTAGGGATTCACAGTTTAACAGTAAACTTGCATGCAGGTAAAAAGACTTTTAACTTTACATTCCTAAATTATACAGCATGTTAATGTATGTTTTGATGCAGTTTTAAAAAAAGCTTTATTCTTTCTCATAAATCTTGGGACTGAGGAAAATAGAGAAAAACTCTGAGCTAGATCTATAGTAATATCAGTCAATGTGGTGTTATTTTTATTAACAAATTACATATGGATTTGGTGCTAGGATTCACAAATGAGGGACACCATACATCATTTAAGTTTTTAAAGAGTTCTTCACATTGCTTTCCATAGTGATTGCACAAGTTAGCAATCCCACCAGTGTTCCCCTTTCTTCACACCTTCACCATAATTTGCTGTCTTTTGTTCCCTTGATTTTAGCCAGAGTGATGGGGGGTAAGATGTAATATTAAAGTGGTTTTTACCTGAATTTCTCTTAATACTAAGGATGCTGAGCACTTTTTAAGGTGTTTCTTAATCATTTTTATTTCTTCGTTAGAAAAAAAAAATCTCTGTTCAGGCCTATAGCTCATCTTTTTATTGGGTCATTTATTTTCTTCTTTCCTTGGTTTTTGAGTTCTTTGTATATTCTGGATATTAATCCTCTGTCGTATAGCAGTTGAAGCTTGTCTTCCACTCAGTGGGTTTCCACTTCACTGCCTAGTTTGTTTCTTAAGGTTTACAAAAGCTTTTTTAGTTTAATGAGATCCTACTTGGTTGTCAACATTAATGCCTCAGCAACTGATGTCCAATTTGGAAAGTCCTTTCATACAGCTATATCTTGTAGGGCACTGCCTATGTTTTCTTCTAGCAGTTTCAGAGTTTTGTGTTTCATATTGAGGTCTTAGATCAATTGGAATTGATTGTCATGCAGTTTGAAAGATAAGGATCCGATTTCATTCTTCTACAGGTTTTACCAGCACCATTTTTTGAAGATGCTCTCTTTCCTCCAGTGTGTGTTCTTGGCATCTTTGGTGGCTGAAACTGCATGTACTCATGTTTGGGTTTTCAATTATATTCCATTGATCTACATGTCTGTTTTGTGCCAGCACCATGCTGTTTTTGAGACTATAGTTCTGAAATATAGTTTGAGATCCAGGATAGTGATTCCTGTTCCCCACAGCATTGCTTTCTTTTTTTTCTCAAGATTGCTTGGCTATCTGGGGTCTTTTGTGATTCCATATGAATTTTATCATGGATTTCTACCTCTGTGAAGACTTTCATGGGGATTTTGATTGGCACTGCATTGAATCTGTAGATTGCTTCTGATAAGACTGTCATTTTTTACCATAGTAATTCTACCAGTTGATGAGCAACTTTCCATCTCCTAGTGTCTTCCTCTACCTCTTTCTTTAAAAACTTAAAATTTTCATTGTAGAGAGCTTTAATGTCTTCGGTTAGATATTTGTTCCGGATATTTGTGAGGCTACAGAGAATGGGAGGGTTTCCATGAATGCTTTCTCTATAGATTAATTTTATAACCTGCCACTTTACTAAAATTGTTAATTATTCCTAGGAGTTTTCTGGTAGAATTTTGGGATCTCTTACATATAATATATTATCTGCAAACAATGATAATTTGACCTTTTCTTTTTTTTAATTTTTTTAATTTTTTTAATTTTTTTAATTTTTTTAATTTTTTTTATGTGTATGAGTATACTGTCTGAATGTAGGTTGGTGCACCCATGTCCTGCAGTGCTACAGACATCAGAAGAGGGTGTCGGATTCCCCTGGAACTGGAGTTAAAGATGGTTCTTAGCTGCCATGTGGGTGCTGGGAATCGAACTCAGGTCCTCTGCAAGAGCAGTCAGTGCTCTTAACCACTGAGCCATCTCTCCAGCCCCTTCTTTTCTAATTAGTACTCTTTAATTTCCTTTTCTTGTCTTATCGCTTTAGCAAGAGTTTCAAGCACTATATTGAAAGGATAGGAGACAACTGACAACCTTATCTAATTTCTAACTTTAATGGGAATGCCTCCAGTTTTTTTCCATTTAAAATGATGTTGGCTGTGGGTTTACTGTATATAGCTTTAACTATGTTGAGATAGGGTCAGTCCCTCTAGGACTTTTAGCAGGAATGCATGTTGGATTTTGTCAAAGGCCTGTACTTCATCTATTGAGACATCCATGTGATTTTTGTCTTTAAGTCCAATCATATGATTTATTATATTTATTGACTTATGTATATTTTATTATCCCTGCATCTCTGGAATAATGCTAACTTGATCACGGTGGAGGATCTTTTTTATTGTGTCTGTATGCAGTTGATGATCATTTTGTTGAGAATCTTTGTGTGTAAAAATATCATTAAGAATATGAGCCTAAAGTTTTCTTTTTCATTGAGCCTTTACCTGGTTTTTGTATTAGAGTGATACTGGCTTAATATAAAGAGTTTGGGAGTTCTCCCTCTGTTTCTATATTTTTTAATAATTTAAGAAGTATTGGCTGTCTCTCAGTCTTTTTTATGCTTAGGAATTCACATTTTCCTCTATTAATTTCATGTTATTCTAAAATACGGATACATACTCTCCACCCATATACAGTAATTACAGAGTCTGAAAATAATTGGTGGGTGGATTCTAGAGCCCACTGAGGGATTCACATTATGATAACATAGTTGCTTACAGATAAACCAGAAATATAACCATACTGTCATTCAGCTTGCCTTTCATCTGGGAGATTTGGTGTTAGCATCCACAAATGAAGGAAACCATTCTCCGTTTGTCTTTCTGGGACTGTGTCACCTCACTCAGCATTATGGCTTTGAGCTCCATCCATTTACCTGCAAAGTTCATAATGCCATCCTTCTTTACCGCTGAATAGTGCAGGACAGTTATGATAGAGTACATTACCTGGGATGGATTGGGGTGGGTGGGAGGAAGGGATAGGGGAATATGCCTGAACAGAAATGACAAATGATGGATGAAATACATAAAACATCAATTAAAAATATTAATTAAAAAAAGAAGTATTGGTTGTAGAATGTGTGGTAGAATTGGTCTATGAATGTATTATAGAATCCTGCTGTGTATCCATCTGGGTCTGCCTGGGATTCTTTTAGCTGGGAGATTTTGTGTTGCTGTTTCAATTTCCTTATTTGTTATTGGTCTGTTTAAGATGTTGATCTCTTCTTGGTTTCCATGAATTTAGAAACTTACCCACTTATTTTAGATTTTCAAATTTAAGAGAGTATAGATTTTAAAACTATTCCCTTATAATGTTCTAAAAAAATGGTGTCTGTGATGATGGTTCCCCTTTCATCTCTAATTTTGTTAATCTGGACTTTCTCTTTTGGTTAACTGGGCTAAAGATCTGTCTTTCCTGGTTAACTTTTCAAACAATAGCTCTTACATTCATTGATTCTTTGTATTGTTTTGTTTCCATTTCATTAATTTATGCTCTAATTTTTTTATTTCTTCTAATTTGCTAGGTTTTGGTTTGGTTTGTTCTTGCCTTTCCAGAGTCTTGAGTTGGACTGTTAATAATTTGTATGTGCTCTTTCTTATTTTTTTAAATATAGATGCTTAGAAGTATAAAATTCTTGGGGCTGGAGAGATTGCTCAGCAGTTGGGACGACTGCTCTTGCAGAGGACCCGGGTTTGATTCCCAGCACCCACATGGCAGCTAAGAATTATAAAATTCTGTTAAGACTGCTTTTAAAGAAGTTTTGTTGTGCTGTATTATCATTTTCATTAGTTGCAGGAATACTTTTATTTTGTTCTAATTTCTTCTTTGACCCATTCATCATTCAAGAGTATGTCATTTAATCTCCCTGAGTTCATGCAGTTATTAGAGCTTCTTTTGCTGTTGATTATAAGATTTATTGCATTGAGATCTGATAGAATGTATGGAATTACTTCAATTTTTATATTTCTTGAGGTTTGTTTTGTGCTCTAGTATGTGGTCAGTTTTAGAGAAACTTGTGTGGGCTGCTGAGTAGAAAGCTTATTTTTCAGTGCTTGGGTAGAATATTCAGTAGATGTCTGTTATATCCATTTGATGAAAGATGTCATTTAATTCAAATGTCTCTTTTATTCTCTATCTATTGCAGGTAGTTGTATATTGAAGTCACATACTATTACTGAGTTGTTTTATAGTCTTATAGTATGGCTTTTATGAACCTGGGTGCGCCAGAGTTTGATTATAATATTTGATTCATGACTGTAGTATCTTCTGGGTCAACTGTTCCTTCAATAAGAATAAACTAACCCTCTTTACCTCTTCTGCTTAGTGTTAATTTGAATTCTATTTTGTCATTTATTAGAATTGCAACACTTGCTTGCTTATTAGTGCCATTTTCTTGAAATATTTTCCCATCCTTTCACCTATCTTAAAGGTGAGATGAGTTTGTAGCAGTCATCAAAATGATGGATTTTTGTTCCTTAATCTATTCTACTAGCCTATTTCTTTTGACTGGGGAGTTGAGGCCATTGATGTTTTAGTATTATTAATGAAAGTTCTGTATTATTTACTGTGATTTTAATTTCTTTGTGTTCTTGAGGTTTGTTTTGTGTTCCAGTACGTGGTCAGTTTTAGAGAAACTTGCATGGGCTGCTGAGTAGAAAAGCATATTTTTTGGTGCATGGGTGGAATATTGGTCCTATTTTGTATTTCCATAATTAAACTTTCCTTTTTTTGTTCTATAACTTCTTAGGTATAGTCATTCCTATCTTTGGTTCTTCATATTGCTTTGCATATTCTCTACAGGGCTGGTTTGGTAGACATGAATTCTTTCAGCCTTGAAAAGTCAGCTGTAATCCTGATGAGTTTTCCTTGATACAAACTTTTTTTTCACTAGCAGCTTTTACTGCCTTCTCTTTCTCCTGTATATTTAGTGACATTACTATGATATGCATTGGAGAGTTTCTGTTCTGATCCCATCTAATTGGTGCTCTATGTGCTTCTTGTATGTCCTCCTTAATTTGGGGAAGTTTTCTTCTATAATCTTTTTGAAGATCTGTTCAATGCTATTGACCTGAGATTCTTCTCCTTCTTCTATGTCTATGACACGTGGAATTGGTCTTTTCGTGGTATACCACATTTCCTGCATATTATATTCATGTATTTTTTCATATTCTTTGCTTGAAGAGATCAGTTCTTTGACTTTCTTATCCAGTCCTGATATTCTGTTTCCCATTTCATTTGCTCTGCTTGTGAGGCTATCTCCTGGCTTTTCTTTCTTTTTTTTTTTTTTTTTTTTTTTTTTTTGGTGCTTTTTCAGACAGGGTCTCCCTGTAGCCCCAGCTGTCCTGGAACTCACCTTGTAGACCAGCTGGCCTTGGAAACTCACAAAGATTGCCTGTCTACTACTCCCAAGTGCTAGGATTAAGGCGTGCGCCACCACATTTTTTTTTTTGTTTTTTAAGTCCATATTCCTTTTGGCTTGGGTTTCTTCAATATTTCTTTCTGAATTCACTTTTCAAGCCTTGAATTGTTTTTATTATTTCATTCAAGTGCATATTTGTATTTTCTTGAACTTTAGTCACAAGTTTATGCCTATCCTCTTTGAGTTAAGTTCTTTGATTATGTTTATTACAGTTCTTTTAAATGCTGCATCATGGGGTCCCTTGGGGGTGATTCTGACTGTAGTTCACTTCTGTAGGATTAGTAGGTTTCATTGGGGACATATTCTCTTGGTTTTTCATATAATCTGTGTTTTTTACATCGTGGTTTGTACATATGGATGTCTTCTGTTGCTTGTGTGTCTGGTAGGAAATTCTATTCTGCGTTTCTTTAGTTGAAGCATTTTTCTGTTTATATTGTTGATGTAGCTTGGTTGGTTTTTGCTCAGGTATGAAGTTAGTTGCTATGTGTTTCATGTTCTCACAGGGTAGTAGGCTGGTCTGGATAGCAGGCAGGTCTGTGGCAGGCAGATCAAGAGAGGGGCCAAGAGCAAGACAAAACTGGTGTGGAGACAGACTATGGAGGGTCTAATAAAGGAAGCTGGAGAATTGAGCTACCCTGGGTGCCAGGGATTGTAGTGGGCAGATCTGAACTAAGAGGGTAGTACAGTGATCTGGGGCAGAAAGAGCAAGAAAGGGCCTGGGTCCAAGACCAGAAAGGGGACAGAGTATGGGGAGAGAGTGGAGCTGCCCAGGGCAGGGGAATCAAGGTTCAGTGGGCAGGATCTGACTTAAGCCAGTAGTAGGTAGGTCTGTGGAGGGCAGATCTGGAGGTCCAGGGCAAGGTGGGGAGTGTGGACAACCTGTGGAAAGTCTGACTAACTAAGCTGGAGAAATGAACTGGCTTGTGTGTAAAAGAAAGCATTCTGATGACCCTGAAACAGTGTACCTGGTGAGATGCAGTTAGAAATATATTAATCACTAGCTGTTTAATGTTAAATATAATTAAATCATTTGAAAGTAAGCATGTCATAAGAATTTTAATGGCCAAATATGATAAGACACAATGAGTAAGAGCAATACATTCTCCACCAAGTCTAAATAAGTCCAAGTCCTACTATTATTTTAGAATTGTTAATAAATCTTTAAGCATGAACCTAGGAATGTTCATTTTAAGAAATTTGTTTTGACATCTCCTGCCATAGTTAACTTCAATTATCAATTTGACACACTTGGGAGGAGGGAACCCCAATTAAGGAATTACCTCCATTGGATTGGCCTATGTCCATGTCTATTGGTCATTTTCTTGATTGATGTAGGAGGTTAAGCTCATTGTGGGCAGTACCATTCATGGGCAGGTGGACCTAGGTTATACAAAAAAAAACCTAGATGATCAAGCCAAAGGAGCAAGTCAGTAAGCAGCATTGTGGTCTCTGCTTCAGTTCCCATGTCCAGGTCCTGCCCTTACTTCCCTCAATGATGGATTATGACCTTGGAATTGTTTTTTTAATATTTATTTATTTATTTATTTATTTATTTATTTTTATGTGTATGAATGTACTGTCTGCATGTAGGTTTGTGCACCCGTGTCGTGCAATGCCACAGAGGTCAGAAGAGGGTGTCGGATTCCCCTGGAACTGGAGTTAAAGACGGTTCTCAGCCGCCATGTGGGTGCTGGGGATCGAACCCGGATCCTGACTGCAAGAGCAGTCAGCACCCTTAACCTCTAGGCCATCTCTCCAGCCCCATGACCTTGGAATTGTAAGTGGAAATAAACCCTTTCTTCCCCAAGTTAGTTTTGTTTTATCACACCAACAGAAAACAAATTAGGATAGCTTCAAAGACTAGGGCAAAAATTCATCTTATTATTATGAAAAATAGTCTCTTCTACCTTTACCTCAGGTGAAAAATTTGAAGCAAAATTTTGCAGTAGGAGCAAAATTCTTTCATACACATATGGCTTTTGCAGCAATAAACATAGGTTTGCTTCTTATTTCTGCTGCATGCTAAAATAAGTATCCTATCAAGATACTTTGAACACCAAGAAAAATGGCTTTTGGTAGGGAGAAGGGTTTCATTCCTTAATTATCAATTCAGCAACTGTATGCACTGATCCATATATGAGCACTACACCAGACACTTCAGGAGATAACTGCAAGCAAAAGCCTTCCAGAACTTACACTGCAATCAAGGAGGCAGATAGTAATCACAGTTTTCAAAATAAAACTGAACTTAGAAATGGTATTAAAGAGAATACACACACGCATATAATATATTTATATTTAAATAAGCAATACATATATATATATATATATATTAGAGTTATCTGACCTTCTGAGTTGGTCAGCAATATCTATGAGGGAGGCTGTTACTACACTGACATCTAAAGGGTGAAATAGGAGGTAACTGAGCCAAGAAGGAAGCAAAATCATTACCCAGAGCAACAGAATACATGCAAAGTATGCTGAATTGGAGGGAAAATGCCAATATGAGGGTCTAAAAACAGTTTCATATCTGGGAAAGAGGAGGAGAACTCAGCACTAGAGGATAGTGTCTATAGACAAGACAAAACCCAAATCCAGCACCTGTATCTGGGCCAACAACTTGTGACTAGATAGGTCATACTTCCTAGGGGAGAGCAGATTTCTTTTCTGCTAAATGGACATAGCAACTTCTAATGAGTTATCTTTATACTCATAGATTGGTGCAACCTTCATCAAAGAAATAGGCTTTTGAAGTAGATGGCAATTAACACAGAGACCCACGATGAGTGAAAGTGCACAGAATAAGAGGCTTCAGTGTTGCTCAGCCCAAAATGGGACATCTATATCATACCCTCTCCCTTCAAAGCTGAGGGATCATTCCAGAAGGCAGAACAGAAAGACTGGGAACCAGAGGTTGTGGATAATTAGAACAAAGCACTGTTTGGGGAACACAACTGGACACATATGAACATGTAATGGTTGTGACAGGATGCACAAGACCTGTGCCAGCTTAAGCCAGACAAAAATCTCAGTATGCAGAGGAGAGGTGGGCACCCCATCTGAGGAACTACTGGTAATTGATACCTGATGAGAGAGGGAGAGTCGAATTTCTTTAAGGATGTAGTCCCTGGTAGGTCAACCACACTCCAGTGGCTGGCCGCTCACCCAAGAACATATGAGCAACGCAAATTGGACTGATGGATTTTCAAGACCTGAGTATACCAAGTCGTGTGGGTGGGGAAGGGGTGTGCTTCTAGGAGGAGTTGGGGGGAAGAGGTGAATATGATCAAAACATGTTACACAAAATTCTCAAAAAATCAATTTTTTTAAAGTCAAGGAAAGTTTTTACACTCAATCATAGTTATGTTTTTGCTAGATGGTGTGACTCTCAAGAAAGGGGGTACAGAACTTCAGGATATTGGAAAGTTTGCCTACTTGCTCTCTGCTGCATTCCTAATGCCTAGAAGAGTGTGACACTTGCCACTTGCCACTGTTAACCATATATTTTTTGAATGACTAACGGGACAGATTACAAAATAAAGAAAATCAAGATCTGATTGAATAAAAGAAGATTCAGAGATTGATCCAGTGGCATGGCTCAGCAGGTAAAGTGATTGCTGCCTGATGACTTGAATTTGATCCTTAGGACCCATGTAAAGTGGAGAAGCAGATAATGGACTCCAAGTTGTCCTCTGACCTACACCTGGGTGCTGTGACACTCATATGTACACACACTACTACTATTACTATTACTACTACTACTACTACTACTACTACCACAATGACTACAGTGCTAGCACAACTAATAATAATATTATTAATAATAATAAACTATGCTGAATAGCTTTAGTTGTCAACTTGACACACCTTGGTAGAGGGAGCCTCCTTTGGACTGGTCTGGGGCCATGTCTATGAGGTATTTTCTTGATTGTTGAGTGATGTGGGAGGCCCAGCCCACTGTGGGCAGTGCCACCCCTGGGAAAGTTGTTGTGTATTATACAAGAAAACAGGCTGAGTGTAGGCCAGGGGAGCAAGCCAGTAAGCACTGTTCCTCCATGGCCTGTGCTTCAGCTCCTGCCTCCAGGTTCCTCCCCTGAGTTCCTGCCTTGGGCTCCCTAAGTGATGAACTGTGACCTGGGAGATATAAGATGAATAAACCCTTTCCTCCCCAAGTTGTTATTGGTCAGAGTGCTTTGTCACAGCACCTGAAGGCAAACTGAACAACAGCAATAATAAATATTTTAATACAGGAATTGATAAACTGAAATCCCTGCTGAAGTCAAAGAATGAATGCAGTGAAACTATTTGAACAAAATGCAGGGAAGTGGCAAAATACCAAAAAAAAAGTGATTTTTCAAACTATAACATTTAAAAGCAATGTGCTGGAATATAAGGGCATAGAATACGAGATAAAATGGAGAAGGAAGATAAAGGGAAATGGATCTCAAACAGGCAGATAGCAAAGCCTGGATGGTGCGGAAAACTGCACACCTGACACAACTTTTCACATTAGAGGCAAATGAAGAAAGTGATACTCTATTAAAGTTCGATATCAAGAGAAAGACAGTCCTTGTCCTGCCTAATTCACATCAGTATTGATTATAAATTTTTATAAGTCCTGGTCATATCTTGACTCAATTCCTTTTTAGTCTTCAGATTTGGGCGGAGTTAACTCTTAGTTAGCTTGGATCCATTTCCTTATACTTACAGAAATATGTGAGCATCCTAGAGATGAGTCTGATAAAGTTCTAACAAGGCTGTGTTTATGGAATTTCCAGTGTTATGAAATGAAGATGTGATACATGGTAATAATATCTGACAGCTTATTAATGTGCCTTGATATGTCATTTTATTTTTTTCATTATTATAAAAATTAATGTTGGTACTTCCATTCGGAGTTTGTTTTTTGAAAATCGCAAAAAAAAAATCATTAAAAGTATTTCAACATCTTATGTAAGGGTTTGCTACTATCTGAATCATGATATTTTATAGTACTGTTTTTTAAACAATAAGCATTTGTTGTAACATTAAAATGTATCCTAATTCACAAAATCCTAAATTGTGCTATCTCAAAAAACAAGCATGGCAAAGTAAATAAAACTAAATAAAATATGAAAAAAAAATTAATGTTGGATAGATAGATTTTAGATAAGTATTTCCTTCCAAAACAGTTTCTGAGAACAAATTAAAATGTTATTTCATTTTTAATTGTTTTTCAATAAAAATTTTTGTTGGTGTTTTGTGTATTTCATACATTTCTCAGGCCAATTTAGACACATTCCCTTTTCCATGTCTCCCACCCCACCCCAGTTCATGCATTCTGTCATATGTGTCTTGCATCTTTTTCTCAGTCTTTGTAGAATTTTTCTCAGAAGAGGTTTATTGTTTGGGCAGAAGTTAACTGTTTCAGTCAGTTCTTTGGTCCAGTCCTTTTTTCATTGTTGTTCCCTCCCATTTGTATTGCTGCAAAATATGCCTATATTTGCATCACGTATATACCAAAATTATGACCTTTGAAAATAAATTGTATGTTAATTCCAAAATATGTTTAAGAGTTCACATTTTTCCCTTTAATTTTATATTACTCTGAAATATGACTACATACCCTCCCCCCATATACCATAATTACAAAGTCTGAAAATAAGTGGTAAGTTAATTCTAGAGCCCATTAAGGGATTCATGTCATTTTATTTAAAAAACTAAACTAAAAGCTTCAGCCTCCTCTTTGTAATAGAAATAGTTCAGGGCTGGAGAGATGATGGCACAGGATAAGAGAACTGACCACTCTCACAGAGGACCTGGGTTCCCAGCACCCATATACCAAATCACAACTGCCTATAACTCCAATTCCAGGGAATATGATCCCTCTTCCGACCTCTGCAGACATGACACATATGAGTGCACTTGCACACATGCAGACAAAACATCCATATGCATAAAATAGAAAAGAATCAAAAAAGAAAGTAATATAAAATTAGTATGATAATAAAAATAATGCTGCACAGACCCTGTCAAGACCTGTCTGGGGTACAGATCTAATTCAAATCAGTCTGGTCAACATATTGTCATCTGGTTTCAAAAAATAAATGTCAATCATGGTGGTACATAGTAACACCAGGCAAAGATAGAAGCAGACTTGATCTCTGTGAGATCAAGGCCAACCTGATCTACATGGTAAATTCCAGGCCTACTGGGGCTACATGAATACCCTGCCTGAAAAAGACCAATTAATTAATGTCAATAGAGGGTATCGGTGTGTAACTCTGTGGTGCTTTCCTAGCATGTACGAGGCCCTAGGTTCACTCCCCAGTATAGGAAAATAAAGGTAAGAAATATTTTTACTACAGATGTATCTATAGCCACTATCGGAGTCAGTTTTCTGTTACTATAACAAAATACCTGAAATAATCAACTTTTAAAAATGATTACATTTTTGGAAGTTGCAGCCCATGGTCCTCTGGCCCTGTTGTTTGGGTCTATGGCAAGGTGGTATATCATGATAAGAAGCACACAATAGAGCAAGCTTCTCACCATACTCAGGCCAGGAAGCAAAGACAGAGAGAAAGACCTGCATCTCAAAGTCCCCTTCACGGGCATGCCCCAATGACCCAACTTCCTTCCATCAGGCTCCTCATCTTAAAGGTTCTACCATCATCTACCATGCAACTACATGGAGCTGATGATCAAACCTTTTAACAAGCCCTTAGAGGATCTTACAGATCCCAACTATAGCACCTACCTTTCTGTATAAATGTATGTATACTGTAATAGAGTACAGAAGCACCAACAAGCCTCAGGAATGGAGGTTTTACTCCGTTCTAGAACTTGTCTAGCATCCAAAGGCTCTGGGTTCAATCCACAGCTCTAGCAACAAAAGCCCAATCCCCATCCATACTTCTCTAGACACAAGTCACTTATTAAATAATAGCATGAAAATTGTTCTTTTCAGCTCATAACTTGTCTTTCCACCCTTTACCAATGTCTTTCAAGAAAAATGAATTTAATTTTGGCATGAATTATTTTTTTATTTAATGGGTCAAAATTTTATGTCAGATCTGAGAATCTTAAACTAATGCAAGATTGGGTATTTGGTTTGTTTGTGGGGGGTTGCTTGTTTATTGTTTTTGTTTGATTTTTTCCTTTTGAGACAGGGCATCACTATGTAGTCCTTGCTGCCCTGGAACTTACTAGGTAGATCAGGTGAGCCTTGAACTCACTGTACTCTTCTCACCTCTGCCTCCAGTGCTAGGATTATGGACATGAGCTAGGCTGCCTGGCTCTTAACATATTCTTTAGTATTTTTATACTTCTGAGTCTTACACTTAGGTCTAGGATCCATTCTTTCTTAACTTTTGGATAAAGTATGAGGTTTTGATACACATTAATTTTACTTTATATGTCTAAGGCATTTGTCCATTCAACATGTTTTATTGAAAAGATTGTTATCTTTCATCAAGCTAAATTTGAACCTTTATGAAATTATCTTTAAATAAAACACCTTTTTAAATTTCTATTAGAGCAAAATATTTGTTATTTTCATATTCTTTCTCTGCCAGTCTTCAAAACAGCTAATTCTTTTTTTTAAGACTTTTTGTTTTTTTATTAATTTTCTGTATGTGTATGAATGTACTGTCTGCATGCAAGTCTGTGCACCCGTGTCATGCAACACCGCGGAGGTCAGAAGAGGGTCTCGGATTCCCTTGGAACTGGAGTTCTCCTGGAATTGGAGCTTCAGACGGTTCTCAGCCGCCATGTGGGTGCTGGGGATCGAACCCGGGTCCTCTGCAAGAGCGGTCGGCGCTCTTAACCGCTAGGCCATCTCTCCAGCCCAAAACAGCTAATTCTTTAAGAAGGGTTAGTGTCGGGGGCTGGAGAGATGGCCTAGCGGTTGGCCTAGCGGTTAAGAGCGCCGACCGCTCTTACAGAGGACCCGGGTTCGATCCCCAGCACCCACATGGCGGCCGAGAACCGTCTGAAACTCCAATTCCAGGAGAACTCCAGTTCCAGGGGAATCCGACACCCTCTTCTGACCTCCGCGGCGTTGCACGACTCGGGTGCACAGACTTGCATGCAGACAGTACATTCATACACATACAGAAATAAATAAATAAATAAATAAAAGAAGGGTTAGTGTCAATTGAGACAAAAATGTGTACCCTCCATAGAACTGCTATCTCTTGGAAATGGTCTAATTGTATCCAAAGTTTCACGCGCTAAAAATTTATTTCCCACATGTTTGCAGTGGGGTGGGAGGTGGCATTAGCCTTTAACAATAGGTGTCAATGAGTCCTTGGGTCAAACAGGGCATGACACTGAAAAGGATTAAAGACAAGGCTTTTTCTAGCTTCCTGTTGAAAATGTGATTTTTTTTTTTTTGCTCCTATACATGTTCCTGCTGTGATGAGCTACCATCTGCAACTCTCATCAGGAGCCAAACTAATGAGCCCTGCAGTTGTGGACTTTGAACCTCCAAAATCCTGAGCAAAATCTCTTTGTTCTCTTCATAAGGAATTTTCCAGATATGGAACGCTTACATTAAGAGCTCTGCTGGAAGTACCTGCCAACAATTTCCTTTCATATCTCATCGTCTGCAACTATCTACAAATAACACTAGAAAATGCAACCATTCCATATGAAAGACTTCTCAGACTACAGTTAGTATAGAAGAAAGACAATAGTGGCAATGTATATGGTGAATTATGTGATAGGGACCAATTTGTTAGGACCCCTCCAAATTAAAACTCATTGTCACAGCTGATGATAGTACAACTAAACTTACTATAGAATAAATACTGCTCTCTAAATGTAGTGATGATAGGAAAATGTTTATAATATTCACAAGAGAACTAGGGTCCAAATCAAGAAAATCCACATCTGACAAACCACACTCACTTGCACTTCACAGAGATTCAACAAACCTGGACTTTGTATTGATGCCACAATTGTATGACTCTTTTGAGAACAGAGGGTAAAATCAATGTATTTTGAACATGGGAAAAATGTAAATTTCTTTCTCAAAAGGAAAAGCAGATTGTCTGAAAAAAATCCCAACAATTCTTTCCACTTCTGCATGTGCATACCAATTTACTCATCAAGATGAACTTGACTTCCCTCTGTACTATAATTCTCAACTGACCTCATAACTTAGATGACTATAATATAGTAGGAATTATATTGTATTGATTCTAGGAACTGTACGAGGCCTATAAACCACAGTCCTCACTCTTTGGGGGCCTAAGGCACCATGTCAAATAGTCTAGCCACCCTACTGGAATAGCCATATATAAAAAGGGATGGAAAGTCTAATCCAGTCTTTCTAAGGAGAAAGACATTCAAATAAAGCCTTCTTGGATCATGCAGCATTAATCAAGACACTGGATTCCTACAGCTACATGAGCAATCCAAGAAACTAGCAGTCAGATGTCCTACTTGACACAATTGAGCTGAGGATAGTACAGCTATAGAAATAATGAGCAAATATCAAGTGCTTTAAAGCACAAAGTTTGAAGTACCTTCTTTTGAAGTAGTTCATAACTAAATGTGAAGTTATCTGTGTCCCATGTGAATAATCACCAAGTACAACTTCAGTAGAGAAGGATGCCACTAATTGGGTAGATAATGTCATACAGTGTTGCAGATGTTAGTCTTCTTCCCATAGCATCATGCTTTCTTTCCCTTTCCCAATTGCCCCATATTACTGTCTGATAATGGACACCAGGACAAGGGTTATATGTGGACTCAGCAACATGAATTTCCATTTGCCAAAACTAAGCTGACTGCAGTCGGCTGACTATACCCAACTGCAGAAACCCAGAGTCCAACCCCATTCCTGGCTAGATCAGCCAAGTATATGGTACCAAATTGATTACAATAGACTATTTTCATCAGAGAAAGTGCAGTGGTTTGCTCTTAGAGGAGTAGACATTTACTATGGATATGAATTTGTCTGCCCTGTCCAAAATGTTTTTGTCAGCTATAATCTGTGGACTTAGAGAAAGCCTCATTCACTGTCATGATATTCCACACATCATCGTTTAGGACCAGAGATCTCATTTTACAGTAAATAAAGCCTGGGAATGGGCTTCTGTACTTGGAATCAATTCACTAATGTTACCTTCCTCACCACTCTGAAGCAGCTGGTCTAATAAAATGTCAAACATTTGAAAGCTCATTTGGGCATGTTTTAGGATAACTATAAGGCTGAAACAATATCCTCCAGGATGAGGTACATGTTCTGAACAAGCCATTACTGTATGGTGACACACCTCCTATGCTCAGATTAATACCTAAAGGAATCAAAAATAAAATGTGATGATGCCTCCTTTAAGTCTTGTCCAGAAGCAAAATTCATGTTTCCTGTCCCTGTAGTTCCGGAATCAGTGGGCAGAGATTTTTTTGTTGTTTCCAAAGCAGGAATGCTTCCAACAAAGAATACAACAGTGATTCATTAAACTGGAAGATGAGGCTTCTGCTTAGCTATTTTGGTTCCTCATGCCAAGAAAACAACAGGCAAATGGGGGGATGCAGTACTGATTAACCAATCCCAATTATCAAAGGAAACTGGGTTGCCAAACAGAAAATGAAGCTGAGAGAACAGACTGGCACAAAGGAGATCATACAGTTATTACTTACTTCTTATGGGTCCTTGAGTAAAAGGTAATGAAAGAATACAAAACCCAAAAGAAATCAGTCTGATAATGTCACAAACTTAAATAATGAGAAAATAAATGCTGGTTGCTTTAAAGCACCAAGTTTGAAGTGGTTTGTTGAGAAGCTTTTTTTTTTTTTTTTTTTTTTTTTTTCTTTTTGAGACAGAGTCTCCCTGTAGCCCCAGCTGTCCTGGAACTCACTCTGTAGACCAGGTTGGCCTTGAACTCACAAAGATCCACGTGCCTCTGCCTCCCAAGTGCTAGGATTAAAGATGTGTGCCACCATGCCCGGATAGAAGCTGTTTATGATCTGTAAGAGCAACTTCAGAGAAGAACCTTAATAAATGGGTAGAAAAGATGACACAGTTTATGGATGTTAGTCTTCTCATATCACCATCGCAAGCCCTTGCAAAATTTAAGAATTAAAGTTAAGGTCACCTCACCATGGGATAAAAAATAAAAGTGAGTGCTTGCTGAGGGCACAGGAAATGTCGAATGTTTGGTAGAGGGGGGAACGGAAATAAAGATACATGATCAATTCCAGAAATAAGGACTATAAAAGTTACAGAAAAAGAACATAATAACTATGTCAGTTTGATGTAAGTATAACCTTTTCTCCCTCCCATTTCCAAATGGAAGCATCCTAATAATGATTCATTATGTATTCCTACATATCACTGTTTAAATTAGAGAAGGTCAAGTTTGCCATGAGACCTGCTTGAGAGAGAAATAAGCAGCAGGTAAAGATAGATGACATGGTCCTTTCTATGTACCATACTAGTACTGCAATAGAGAGTAATTAACACATTTTCAGATGTTCTATAGCTATCTATGTTACAGAAGGCAGAAGCATGAGTTAACTATTGACCTTATTTGAAAGTAGATATAGTTTTTCAACAGTGTGGATAAATGCCCAGTAAAAGGTGAAGTATGTATGCATGGTTACTATATTGTTCGCTTAATTAAATTAAAAGCTATTTCCCAGAACTCTATTTCATGATAGAATCTAATTGGAGGTGACCTGAAAAAGGTGAAAATAAAGCAGCACCCATTACTCTGTGAAGGCCAGACAATGCATTCTGAAACTGCAGTGCAGCCTGGCAGCTTCTCTCCTCTCTTCTTCCTAAATAGCAGCTTACTTGATCAACAGCAGTACTGGGCCACTAGAGATGGTCAACTGAGAATAGACAGAGTACTGTTAGGATGCTCCCTAAAAGTGTCTCACCCACAGCCAGACATTCTTGTGTTCTCAGATACTCACTTCAAGATTTTCCTTACTTACCTGGTCAATGCTTCTGCCCCCTTGTTTATGTATTGCTCTAACAGAATATGGTCTTCCCTAATTGTTCTATGTGCACTTAAAAAACCTGTATATTCTGAATTTCAGTGGGCAATGCACCAAAAATGTTAGATCCAAGTAGTAAATTGTGAAGTTCAAAAATTCTATAGTCTTACTAATTGTTTTACCAAGTTCTAAAGAAGGGATGCAGAAACAAAACCCAGCAATGAGTGCAAATTTTGTTATTCCCTTGGTTCTATCAAATTTTGTTTAACCTGTTTGCAAATATATCTTGATGAAATGATCCTCTTTGCACTTGATGATCTTTACTTGAGTCTATTTTATGTGAGATTAGTATAGCTATGCTACTTTTATGTTGGTTTATGGGGTATCTTTTCCATCCCTTTACTTTTAAGCTCCTTTTATGTATAAATCTCTGGAGCTTGCTAGATTACTGAACATGGCTCAGGGTACCCTAGACGGTGTCTCCAGAGACACATTGCATGAGCACCATTGTAAGGAATGAATTCATCCTTTATTAAGGATGCCATAAACTATGGCATTACTGGGAGGAGGTAAAAGGCCTGGTGGGGCTCAGCTGGGGGAAATATCACTGGAAGCATCCCCTGAGGGATCTGTCTTGCCCTAGTCCCTTCTGAATTCCTTCCCTCCATCTTGCAAAAGATAAATAACAACCTCCAATACAAACATCTGCCACCAGAATGTCTTGCATTAGTGCAAGGACCACATCACCACATTCTAAACACTCAGAAACCATGAGCGGGCCGGGAGTGGTGGCGCACACCTTTAATCCTAGCACTCAGGAGGCAGAGGCAGGCGGATCTTTCTGAGTTCAAGGCCAGCCCGGTCTACAGAGTGAGTTCCAGGACAGCTGGGGCTACAGGGAGACCCTGTCTCGAAAAGACCAAAAAAAAAAAAAAAAGAAACCATGAGCGGAAACAAACTTTTCCTCACTTCCTTTAGGTTGTTCTCACAATTGGTTGCAGTTTGTTTTTGTTTTAAGTTTTAGTTTATTTTTATTTTATATTGTATGAGTGTTTTGCCTGCATGTGCACTCATATCATGCAATGCTTGTGGAGGTCAGAAGAGGGCATTGGATCCCCTGGAACTGGAGTTACAAATAGTTGTTAGCCACTATGTGGGAACTAGAAACTGCACCCAAGTCCTCTTATCTCCTGAGCCATCTCTCCAGCCCCTCCTTTCACATGTCTGTTTGTGCCATTAATTCCCACATAGTTTCCTTCTATACATAAGTACTTTATTTTTTCTATTTTCACTTTAAATTAAGTTCTTTCAAAAAGACATGCCAGCCAGATGTCTTAGCAGACAAGGTTGAGAAAATACTACAATCAGACATCAACAACAAAAAGAAAAGCCAGATTAAATTTAAAATACATAACTTATACAAACACAGTTTGAGAAATTTCTATAAATAAAACCAAGGATAAATGTTTCAGCTTCCTTACTCCATCTGGGTACACTAACTTGATTCAATAGGCCTTCATGTAAATGACAGAATGCATGAAGTAGAGTGGGGAGAGAGGCTATGGGGGGGGTGCAGATGGGGGATATAAAGACAAGGAGATGTTTTGTATGAAATACACAAAAATTCAATTAAAGATACAAATAACCCCACAACTGATCAAAAAGAAAAGTCAAATAGAGAAGCGCTGTACACCAGAGATGATTAAATGGAATCAACTGTTCAATAGATCAGTAAAACAAGGAAAATCCAGAGAAATGGCTCAAAGGGTGAAGGTGCTTGCTGCCAAGATTGATAACCTGAATGCAATTCCCAAGGCTCATATACCGGCAGTAGTGGAAGGAGAGCACCGACTCCTGCAGAGAGTCCTCTGAATGCCACACGTGCACTGTGGCATTTGAATGCTTCTCATAACACACACACACACACACACACACACACACACACACATACACACACATAAATGCAATAAAAATTTAAATATAAGGAAAATTGAGTTAATTACTGTATTAGTCACTTTTCTGTTGCTGTGATAAAACCACCATCACCAAGGGAACTTATAAAAGGAAGAGTTTATTTGAGCTTACGAATGACGGTTCCAGGGAATTAGAATCCATTGTGGCGGGAGGCATGGCGGCTGGAGGTGGAGCTGGAACGGAAAGCCGAGGTTCACATCTTGCAATAAGCACCATCAAGAGAGAGAGAGAGACAGATTGGAGACCGCTAGGCTTGTTAAACTCACTAAGCCCACCCCCAATGACGTACTTCCTCCAGCACGGCCACACCTTCTAAGACCTCCAAGAACAGTGCTCCCAACTGGAGACAAAATGTCTGAATACTTAAAGCCTATGGGGGACATTCTCATTCAAACCACCACAATTACTAAGGAAAAATGTATGAAAGTGTTAGGTCAGTAAATAATTTAAAAACATGTTTTTCCATCCATTTTTAACTAGTATATGTTAGTTGTATAAAATGACGTGCTGCATTTGGGCATCTCTATACGTACATATTTGATCATTTTCTCCATTTCCCTTTCTTACAACCATCACCTACCCCTTCCCACACACCCTACATCATCTTTCACCCTGCATCATCTTCCCACACACAGCCCCATCATCTTCCCACACACCCTGAATCATCTTCCCATACATACCTTGCATCATCTTCCCACACACACCCCATCATCTTCCCATACACTGTGCATCATCTTCCCACGCATCCTTCATAGCCCCACTTTCACTCCGATATTGAACTCTAACAAGATCCTACTCTATTCTTGGCATTTGAAGAAGGTCCAACACTGATTTCCAACACTGATTTCCAGCTTAAAAACCACAATGACCTGCATAACAAACTACCTCTACTGATGCAGTAGTGGCACTGTTGGGTATCGAGGGTAATCAAAGGCTATCTAATTGGATTTAAAGCCCTCTCAATGGGTGTGAATTCATGGGTGTCACTGTGAACACAGGCAAATACACATGGCCGAAGAGGCCATACATTCTAGAGAAATAGGTCCGATCTCTGTCTTATCTCTAGACAACTGAAATTTCTTACCTTATGCTAAATATGGCTCCTTAAATTTCAGACAAGCATACTGTACAACACTCATCAAAGAATTTTTTTTTCCAACAGAGGGTGGCTACTGCAGTATCCTACAACTGGTCAGACACAGAGAATATACATCTGAGAGATAGATGCCCAGTTCTAAGTACCTAAGTTCTTAGGTACCAGCCTAAGAAAGAGATGTATACTGCAAGCAAAGCTGGAAGAGCTGAGCCGTCTAAGCCCTTTGGAAGTCAAGTCCCAGAGGTTGCATGTGGAGCTACTGGACTTGGAGTTTGCCCTGCTGGTTTTCGGTCTTGTTTTGGTCCAGTATTTCCTCACTATGCCTCTATTCCTCCCTTTTGGAATGGGGATGTGTATTCGGTTCCACTGTACATTGGGAGTATGTAATTTGTCTTTTGATTTTACAGGAGCTTACAGTTTAGGAGATTGGCCTGAGTCAGAAGAGGCTTTGGACTGTAGACTTGAATGGCATTGAAACTGGTAAAGACTATGGGGACTTTTGGGGTTGGACTGAATGCCTTTTGCATTTTATATGGTCAGGAGCCTATGGGGGCCAGGAAGTGGAATGTGGTGGTTTGAATGAGTGTCCCCCATAGGCTCTAGGTATTCAGATGTTTGTCTCCAGTTGGTGGCGCTGTTTTTGGAGGTCTTGGGGTGTGTGAACGTGCTGGAGGAAGTGTATCACTGGGGGCAGGCTTAGTGAGCTTAACAAGTCTCGTGGTCTCCAGTCCCTCTCTCTGCTTCCTGTGCTCATTTGCAAGATGTGACCCTCGGTTTGCTGCTCCAGTCTCCAGCCGCCATGCCTCCCACCACAGTGGACTCTAATTCCCTGGAACTGTCAATTGTAAGCTCAAATAAATTCTTCCTTTTATAAGTTCCTTGGTCATGGTGTTTTATCATAGCAACAGGAAAGTGACTAATACAGGAACTGAGTTCTAGTTCTGTGCGAGCGCAGTACATGCTCTTAATCACGGAGTTGTCTCTCCATCCCCACAACAAAAATATGTTTTATTTATTTATTTACTTATTTATTTATAATAGATAAAGATTTTTCCTATTCTACAATTCATACATTTACTAGCTGTTTGTCATAGCTTTTAAATATGATCAAATCTTCTGCTCATGCTTCAAAAAGGGAAGTCTGGTCTAGCAAGACCTGACTTTGTCCTCGAGTGGATGGAACTTGTAAATGAAAAGCCAAAATGAGCCAAGGACTCCCCACCCCCATCCAAAACCTGAGTGAACCCTAAGGACCAGATCCTCAACTGACTTTGAGAAAACAAAGACCTTGGTTAATCTGGGCTGTGTGGCCTTAAACATCCAAAAAGAAAATATAACCAGAAATAATTAGTAAGGCCTGAGAAATTGTACTTCATGTATAAAACTTGAGATCTTAGTGTTTGCAATGGTTTGAATGAGAAATACCCACAATAAGCACAGGACTCTGAACACACATTACCTTACTGGTGATATGGTTTGGGGGAATTATGGAATTTTTAGGAGGCAGACTTTCAGGAGGAAGTACATTGGAGAGTGAGCTTTGAGACTGAATAGCCTTGCCCCACTTCTAATTCACTTTCTTCTTTCTGCATGTGCTTAAAAATATAATCTCTCTGCTTGTCTGCTTCCATGCCTCCCCTACCATTTTAGACTCTCCTGGAACTGTAAGCCAAAATAAACTCTTCAACAAGACACTTTTGGTCATGGTATTTTATCACAGCAACAGAAAAGTAACTAGTCCAGTGTTTATGAAATCAATGCATATATGCTTATAATATACTCTTGATAGGCTGTGTACTTTATCAGGATGCAGCAACCTTCTTAGCTCTTCCAACTTTGGCTTATCATGAGAAGTCTTCAATTCTCCTTTCATTTAAAAAGATAACCTTGCTAGATATAATTTGGGCAATTATGGCTGGTAGTTAATATTATATTCTCAGAGCTTGAAAGGTCATTCCATAATTTCCTGGTTTTTTTAGGGTTTCTGCTGAGAAGTCTAATGTAAATCCTTGTAACATGGTTCACTCTTTTGTAGTTTTCAGGAGTATTTTTTTCACTACTTTTAGTGTTTTAACTCTGTGGCTTTGAGTTCCTTTCTTGTCGTTTCTATTACAGTTCTAAATGCCTTCCATATTATTATTTTTCTTATTTATTTATTTATTTATTTATTTATTTATTTATATTTCAAGACAGGGTCTCCCTATAGCCCCAGCTGTCCTGGAACTCACTCTGTAGACCAGGCTGGCCTTGAACTCACAAAGATCTATTACTTCTATTTTCTGTGTACGAATATACTGTATATGTGTAAATGTATCCATGTCCTGCAAAGCCCACGGAGTGGGAAGGCAGCATCAGATTCTCCAAACTGGAGTTACAGACAGTTGTTAGCCAACATGTGGGTGCTGGGACTCTAACCCAGGTCCTCAGCATGAGCAGTCAGTGCTCTTAACTACTGAGCCATCTCTATGGCCCCATGCCTTCTATATTTAAATGTCCACAACTTTCCCTGATTTGAGGACATTTCTCCCACAATTTCATTGACTTTTGTTTGTTGAATTAAACATGTCCCAGAATTCTTCAAAATTGTTTTCATTGTTGTTGGGGTATTTTCCTTTATTGCAACTGGAATGTAATGACTCTTGTCTTATCTTAAATCTCTGATGTTAATTATTGGTTTGTTCTTATAAATTGGTAGTTTTCCACTGAAATTTTTATTTTTTTAGAATTATTTAATGTGTATCCGGGGGAGGGGGTGCTGGCCATGCACACACACATATGAATGCATTCCTGGGCATGGGTGTGGAGGTCAGAGGACAACTCAGTTGTCTCCCTTCCGCCATGTGGGTTCTGGGGTTAGAACTCAACCATCAGTTTTGTGGCAAGTACCTTTACCCACCAGCTATCTCACTAGTCATTTGATAAAAATTTTAGTTGATTTATAGAGCTTTCCTCTTTTAAAAACAATATTATTTGGCTACTGTTGCTGCTGTTGTTTACTGACTATCTAAATTTCTCTTTTAGAACTTCTGTGTCTGCTGAATTTCTCATCCAACTTGCCAGATTTCCCGTCCATGTCTTACATTAACTTCCTTTCTTCATTCATTTATTTTCCCCGAGGCACTGCTGATTTTTAAAACCTTTGAATTCTTTGATGTTTTAATCATTTCATTGCATTTTGACTGGTAAATAACCAGATGGGGACTTTGGACATCACATTGTTTTTCTTGTCCATATTTCTTATGTTTCTAACTTACAAACATCTGTACTTTTATATTGGTCCCTTCTTTGTGGGCAACCTTCTCCTCTTGGGGTCTTAATCTCCATTACCAATCAGAGGAAAGGAATCCAGATAGCAGTAAAGGCAACAATTTAAAAACAAACTAGACATTTGATTGTAGTTAAAAAAAAAAATAAAACAGAATGAATGAAAGAATGAATTGGAAGAGGGGAGATGGAAGAAGAGGAGATGATGAGCAAAGGTCAACCAAAAATAAAGATGTATTTTTAGAAAGTCATAAGGAAATCAGATACTTAGTAAACTAATTTTTAGAGAGAGAAAAGAATTTTAAAACAGGAACCTTGTATGAATCTGCCCCCAGAATCCACAGGTCATTAAATGAAAATCCAATGCCTGCTGGGGTGAACAACTTCCCTATGGGTGGTTTGTCTGCAGAGCCTCTGAGGCCCCCAAAACAATACAGGCAATCACTAATGCTGTTGTTTGCCCACCAAGATTAGATGGTAAGACTCTATTGCTGAAGTGATTACATGTCCTTGTTGTAGGACACAGAGAAATCAAGACTGAATTTGGCTAGAAACTTCCTCCTGCTGGCCAGCTCTGACAGTGCCAAAGATGCTATGCAAGGTGCTGGAGAACTGTTACCAACAATGTTAGGTGGGTGTCATAGTTACTTTTTAAAAACTTTCACAAACATAGACGTAGCTGGGAGAAGGGAATCTCAGTTGAGGAATCTCAGTTCTTCCATCACATTGGCCTGTGGACAAGTCTATGAGGGCAATTTCTTGATAGCTGATTGATGTGCGAAGGCTCAGCCCATATGGGCTACTTAGTACCCCTGGGCAGGTGGGTCTAGGCTGGGGAAGAATGCTAGCTGAGCAAGCCATGATCTCTGTTTCAATCCCTGCCTCTAAGTTCCAGCCTTGGCTTCTCTAGATGATCACCTGTAACTTCTAAGCCAAATAAATCCTTTCCTCCCCAAATCTGTTTTTGATCAATGTTCATCACAGCAAGAGAGAAGCAAACTAGTAAACTGTGGTTCTGTGTTCCACACTACTGATAAGCTAGACAAGATGTGTCCACTGGTAAAATAGTGGCCAGTCTGTCTTGGGAGTAACCAACTACTTTATCACTAAATTAAGGTTTTCTTCACAGGAGGAAATTCATGTCTTGTACTGTAAAATCAGTCAAAAGCCTGTACCTGGAGAGGTCAGACAGACTGTGGTGGTTTGAATGAGAATGTACCCCACAGGCTCCAAGTATTTGGACATTTTGTTCCCAAATGGTACCCTTTTGGAAGGTTTTAGATGTGTCCAGGCTGGAGGAAGTACATCATTGGGCACAAGGTTTGAGAGTTTTTTTTTTATTGGTGCTTTGTGCATTTCATACATAATTTTCCAATTCAGATCAGGCATATTTCCCTTTCCCTTCCCCCCTACCCCCACCCCATCCCAGATCATGCATTTTGCCATAACTGTCCTGCATCTTTCTCTGTTTGTTTTTTTTTTTCATTTTTTAGCTATAAGTGATGATCCATGAGTACAAGCATCCTTCATATGAAACCAATTTGCAGGCTGTTGTGCCCAAACCCCCACAGCCCCACCATCCAGCAGGGGGTGAGGGGTTGTATGTTCAGTCAAGTTGATCAAATGAGTGTCCAGACTACATTGCTGTAGTTTCACCATTCACCCCAATCGCAAGAACTCTCAAACCTAATCCTCTACAGGTTAGATTTGAGAGTTCTTAAGCCTTACCAGATCTCCAGCTGCTCTCTGCTTCCTGTTCCTGCTTAGAGAGGTAATCACTTGGATTCTGCAATGCCACCTCTCCTGCCATGCCACCTCCTCCATTATGAACTCTTACCCCTGGAACCCTAGCTCAAATAAAAATCTTTATAAGTTTCTTTGGTCACAATGCTTTACCACTGCAAGAGAAAAGTGACTAATACAGAACTTGGTTCTGACTGGGGTGTTGCTTTGAAGAACCTGACCATGTAGATTTTTGGAGGAATACTGAAGACTTTGGAAGTTTGGACAAGAAAAGCAGTTGAATGCTATAAGCAGATCTTAAAGGGCCATTCTAAAGGGAGTATGGAAGAAAGTAGTGTTGTGAGCAAAGTGGTCCCAGAGTGAAATAAAGACTTGCATAACAACTGGGTTATTTTGGCAGAGATCTAACTACAGTTTGCCACCAGCCCAAGAACTTGCCTGAGACTAAGTTGAAAAGTAATGCACTAATTTATCTGGCAGAGAAAATTTCAAGACAGCCTAACATAGAAATGGCAGTATGGCTATTAATGGTGAATATTATGCACATCTACTCTGAGAAAGAGCAAATGGGGCAAAAAGAAATGCAAACTGTATGGTCTGGAGAGAAAAAGAGCAGTAGGAAGATTGATAATGTTGGAGCCAAGACATGTGATGGAGAGGTTCTCTTCAGTGAGGAGATTAAAGCCATTAAGGAGAGGCCTAGAGATATACACTTAAAAAATGGAAAGAATACCCTCAGGACAAGACCACACCCAGCTAAGCCTCCAATGTGTGAAAGGATGATAGAGGAGAGGTTTTCTACTCCTAGAAAACTGCAGCATAGAAAAGCTGCTAATACAGATGAAGCAGGACAGGGTCCATCTCAGGCTGGCAGCTGAACTTGGCAGTGTCATTTTCATAGTGCTGTCTTTACAGGCATGAAGACACAAGAATGAAGAGGTCATCAGTTTTTCGTCTGCAGTTTCAGAGAGCTGATGAGGCCAGGTAGCAAGTAGCAGGGGTGTCCCTGAATAAAGAAGGCCCTGAGAGGCCATTCTGTGAAGCTCTGAAGCTGAAGCCTGGCTAGCAGTGGAGAGCATAAGATGCTAAAGCCATGAGACATCTGTGAAGAGCTGCATACACGGAGTGGTCTAATAAAAAAAGAGAGATGTATGTTGCATGTAGGAAAGCTAAAGGGGTTGAGTTATCTAAACCCTTTAGAACTAAAGTCCCAGAAATTGAATATGGACCTATTGTATTTGGTGTTTGCCCTATTGGTTTGGATCTTACAGTTAAGAGATTGCCTTGAGTCTCAGAAGAGAGTCTGGACTTTTGAGTAGTATTTGGACTGGTAAAGGTTATAGGGGCTTTTGAAGTGGAACTAAATGCATTTTGCACTTTATATGATCATGATCCTATGGGGCCAGAGTGTAGAATGTGGTGGTTAAAATGAGAATGTTCCCCATAGGCTCCAAGTATTTGGACACTTTCTCCCTGTTGGTGGTACCCCTTTTTAATACTTAATTTCATTAACTTTAGTAATTTTTAAATTTCTAGTTCGTCTTATACAACAGCAGTGACCTCCCCCACTATGGCCTATATATTACTTACTTTTCTGTTGTGATAAGACACCATGACCAAGAGAACTTTTAGAAGAAAGAGTTTATTTGGTTCCAAAGGGGTAAGAGTCCATGGTGGCAGAGGTGGCTGGAGCAGAAAGCCAAGCAATAACATCTTCACACAGGCACAGGAAGCAGAGAGTGACTGGAAATCTGGCAAGGTGTAAGAACTCTCAAAGCCTGCCCCCAATGACATGCTACCTCCAGCAAGAATGCACCTCCAATAAGCTTCCAGAATGGTGCCACCAACAGGGGACAAAATATCCAAATACTTGGAGCCTATGGGGGACATCCTCATTCAAATCACCACATTCTACTCCCTGGCAGTGTGGAGAACCCTTAAAAGACTCAAAATGAGCCTACCACCTGACCCAGCCATACCACTTCTGGATATATACCCACAAGACTCATTCTACTGCAAAGATACATACAATCTATGTTTATTGCAGCTCTTTTCACAATAGTGAAAAGTTGGAATCAACCCAAATGCCCCTCAACTGAGGACTGGATAACAAAAATGTGGTACAGCTACACAATGGAGTTCTATTCAACGGTAAAGAAAGGTGACATCATGAGATTTGTAGGTAAATGGATGGAACTTGAAGCCATTATGCTAAGTGAAGTAACACAGTCCCCAAAAAACAAATGGGGAATGGTTTCCCTCATTTGTGGATGCTAGTACCAAATCCCCCAATTGAAAGAAAAGCTGAGCAATGTTGTTGTTATATTTCTTTCTACTGTTCAAAAATCTGAAGTCTCTTAACTATGGGCTCCTGTAAAATAAAATTAAAAAGTTAAACAGTTTCCTTTTTCAAAAGGGAAGAACTGGACACACTTAAGCAAGACCAAAGTCCAGTAATACAGCTCAATGTCTGACAGCTGGGATCCACTCACATATTTGGGCCTCTTAAAGGCTTGAGTAGCTCTATTTCTCTGACTCAGTCATCTGAAACACACACAAATTGTCTCCACTTCACAACTGCCACTGTCCTTGGTAGTCATCCCATGATCCTCACATCTCCAATATGCTGGGGTCTCCATGGCAGCTGAGCTGCACCTTCACCAATGGCCTCTCCTGGCCTCTCCAGGGACTAAAACCCTACCACATGGTGCTAAGCTTCAACTGTTCTCTGTAACACCTTAAATCCTGCAACTTTCATGACCCCAAAACCAACACCAAATAGGAGACTCTCACACATTACCAAGTTTAGCTGCTAGCTTGAGACAGTCTTGGCTCCCTGTGGACCATAGCTTGTATGTTCTAATTCTGAGAAGCTACTTCCCAGAATATTTCACCGCAATTATGGTAGTATCTTATTAATCAGGGCTGATTTTTCAGACTCAAGACAACCAGTATCTATTATCCCAGTAAAGAAAATTTGTTTTATTTCTACAGATTATAAATCCAAAATATCACACAAACAGTCCCCACGAGTCTTTGTTTCCCTCTGAAAATTCACAAGCCAGGCTTCCATTGTCTGCTTTGCTTTCAACATTATCTTCCAAGTTCCCAAAAGCTCAGTAATCTCTGAGCACTTAATGGATTTTCCCAGCCAAAAGTTCCAAGTACTTCCACAATCTTCCCAAAAAGAATTGGAAGGGGGGAGTGATAAAGGTAAGAGAAGGAGGAAGAAGGGGAGGAGGGAGGGAGGAAGGGAGGAGGGAGGGGGGAAGGAGGGAGGGAGGGAGGGAAAGAAAAAAGGAAGGGAAGAGAGGGAAGGAAAAGGCAGGGAGGGGGAAGGGGAAGGAAGGGGAAGGGGTGAAAGTGATGGAGGGGAGAGAGGGAAGGAAGAAAAAGGACAGAATATCAGTCAATATTCCTTCCTGATGAGACATAGGATCAAGATACTTCATTTCTTTCCAAATCCCATAGTTTGTTTTGCAGTTCACTTGGTGTTGGGAGTATTGAGTTATTTTTTTCTCTCCAAAGTACAAAGACAAAGTACACAGAAAAGACTAGATCTAAGTCCTGCCTGGCTTTTCGTATAGGGCAGGAGTTAATCTGACTATTGCTTGCTTGAATTTTGGACATCTGTATGTGAGCATTCAATGAGACAAATGGCATGAATGGACATTTAAAGAGGCAGGGTTCAAGCACTATAATGGAAAATCTCCAAAGTGCTTATAACTCATTTTTAAATACTGGTCTCTGTTGCCAGATTATAAACATTTATGCACACACAAAACCACACACAAAACAAAACACCAGTAAGTGATAAAGATTCACAATCTTCTTATAACTAATTGTACAGTAAAGCAAAGAAAAATGAAGAGCAGGAGTTTTAAACTGGCTAGAAAGTGAAAAAGTAAACTGATGAATAGATACTCAAAGTTATTCCTTCTTCATCACAAAGCTGCAGGGTAAACTGATAACAGTAAATACAGCTAGCTATTCCTCATGGATGAAAGGTTTAAAAAAATGAGATGATAAATGAGTATAATAAATTCAGTTAGCTATTATTCATTCCTATCTTAAACACATCCTGACTTTGAGGCCATTCTTAGAATTTCAAGACTAAACCAAAATAATAGTGAAATATATTTTCCTTGTTTGGCCTGAATGAATAGAATGCTGTTCTCATGCTGAAGACATATGTTACCCTAAAAGAAGTGTGTGTGTGTGTGTGTGTGTGTGTGTGTGTGTGTGTGGTATAGGTTCACGTGCACATTTATGGGCATTCCTGTGGAGATCAGAGGCCAATACTGAGTGTTTTCCACCATATTCTACCTTGGTTTTCGGTATGTGGCCTCTCACAGAACCTACAACATACCAATTTTTCTAGACTAGCTTGCCAGCAAGCCCCAGAGACCATCCTGCCTCCACCTCCCATTCCCAGTGCTGGGGTTACAGGTGCACACCACTGTGCTCCTCTGTTGTTGTTGTTGTTGTTTTTAATGTGAATACTAGGGATCTGACCTCAGATCCTCATGTTACCCAACAACACTTTTCCAAGTGAGAATCTCCCCAGTCCAAGGCAGGTAATTTTGCACCCTTCAATAAAAACTACAAGGAACAAAGGCCCTGTGCACCCAGTTCTTTCACTTTTCCTGGTGTGACCACCATATACTCCAAGGTATATACTCTTATTTGAACTCTTACACAAGTGTAACTTTCTATTCTCCTTCCCTCTCCATTTTCTATCAGTGGTCAAGATCTTCAGCTTACCTTCTCTACTGTTTTCTCTCTAACACTAATGAATTTTCCATGAGATCCCACTGTGCTTATTTTAAATTACTAAATGGAGAATGTGCAAAAGGAGTCTGAGCCTGCAGTGATAACAGGAACTAGTAAGCCTGTGTGCCCTGGACAGACCACTCTCCCTCTTATTCCCCACCCCAACTCATTTTCACACAGAGCTTCTCAGAGTTAGGCTGCCTTTCTCAATGTAATTAACTTCTACCTTCCTAAAGACTTGGCCATTGACCTAGAATCACACTGATTCTGAGTGGTCACTCAAAGAGCCAAGAGCCCTCTGGGGCTTGGAAAAAAAAATGATGAGGAGGTGTCTTTTCTCCTTGACTGAAAAATCTGACTATAAGACCTCTAAGATGATTCCACAGCACCAGTGAGCAAACCAGGAATGGGGGGGGGGGCACTTTTCACATTTCAGCTTGTTATCCAGATCCAAGATCTCCCACCTTGAACTATATTTTGAAAAAATGCCATTATGTGTCTAAGGAGCTCAGTAAGGCACTCCTTTGCTCTAGTTTAAAGCCCTGCTGGTGGTTGAGGGGGACTGTCTCCCTTCCCTGCCATTTTATCAAGCATACTAGCTTAAGGTCCAATATCCTTTACCAATCTAAACACCAGACTCTGGATTTACCTCATCTCTGCCTACTGCTGCACTCCTGTCTTTCCAGCCGCCTACCTTCCCTGCATCCACACACTTGGTGCTCTGTTTCCGATTCACAGAAGCAGCAAAGTGCCAAGTGTCTCAAATCTGCCATCTTTCTTCTACTGAGAAATACCTACTTTAAAAAGAAATATATTTTCCAAAACAATTAACTTTAGCATTTACATATTCAAAAATTACTGAGATATATTTAAAAGATAAAATAGAAGTTATTCTAAATAGTAAACATAGTATTTACTATTATTACTAATTATTATATTTTGAAATTTGTATTATAAGATTTTTCTTAAAGAGCAATAACAACACTACAAGAACTTTGTAATGTTTAATTCCAACATAAAAAAATTACTGGAAGATTATTTTAACCACTTATTTATTCATTACTATACAACTAATCAGTTATTTGGCATTTATAATGTAAATGAAGTAACTTATTTTTAAAGTCAACAAAGACAGAAATCTAAATTTCAGTATTTTTACATAATTTCCTTAAACACCTATTATCATTCTAATTGGGACCAGCCATAGTCCTTAACACAGGTCTAATCTAGGTCACAAATAAACAAATACGCATGAAAATTGTCAGAAACCAGAATATGTTCATGTTCACACACACAAATATTCATCAGACCTGCCACTAAATTAACTGCATGCTTAGTTTTTCCTTCCATTTTATACTGGAGTCAGGAAATTCTAGCAATAATGAACAAAGCTCAAATCAAAGCACCCTTTTTTGCAAAAATATTTACCTATCTGTAGTAAATGGATATAAATATACATTATATAAATTTATCCTATTCTATGCAAAATCTCAATAAATATTTTCCTAATAGGGTGGGGGAATTTGATCTTTCAAACTGAAAGTTTTTGCCCTTAAAAAAAAAAAATTTTAAGTAAAGCTACTTCCAGAAATATGTTCTCAAAATAGATATATTATATTCTAGTTATTTCCATGTGGAAACTTCATGAACATCAGTTGATCACAACCAAGAAACTTATTCAATTAACACTGAAAAATCAAAACTTGTTCAAAGCAACTTGCAAAAAAAATGTATGCTATTTCAAAATTAAATGCACTCAACAGGAATTCAGGCAATTAACAGATGTAAATCACATTCACTGAGGCAAAGTTCAACCCTAAATGACAGTTTCCTTATTCCTTTATACCATCTTATGAAACAAATACCTCAATATGAACTGCATATCATTATTTTGGTACTTGTTTCAAACTATGAAGCTCATGTACAAGACTACACTGATGCAGGACGTAGCCTATCATTGATCTACGGCTAGTTATCCACAAATATTAATGGAAACAATACTGTTCCCAGGCACAATTCTCTTTATTTTATAACCAAGAACTTCTAACTTTAGCCAAATAACTTATATTTTAAATTATAGATCTGAAAATGTATTAGAGGCACATATTTAAAAACAAATACAGTATGAAATTTTGTTTTCCATAGTGGAATTTTTTGTTGTATCTGGGCTATTTGGTTTATTGCCTCTTTCAGCACAAGTTACTAGCAACTTTCCTTCTTTAGAGACTTAAAACTTTACAGACTCAAGCCTAACTGCCTGAAAACTTAACATGGTCTTACTGGCTAAAGACAGGAAAATTAGCACCACAAGAACAACTGTGCTAGATTTTAACACTGTTCATTAACAGCTCCATTTTCCTGAGTTTGCGTTTGTTCTTTGGCATCGGCTTGGGATATAGCCCATTTTTCAGAAGGTATTCCTTGCTGAGGCGAATCTGAGCACCATGCTGAAGCTGGAAAGAGCACAAAGCTTGAAGAGGGCGAAGCAAAGTCTGTTAAGGGGAGAAAAAAAGACACTCAGAAAAGTATTTGTGGCACCTTACATTTTTCTTCAAATACAGGACCCTTATGTTTCCATTTTTTATTATTGGATTTTAACTGTAAAGAGAAATGGATATTCTAACACATAAAATTATTTCCAAATTCATAGCTTCTAATAAAAAGATACAATACAGATCTTCTGTATAGGGAATAAACTCTGAATTAAGTTTTACACATCAATTTATTCAAATAACATGAAAATCTGCTGTCCTTTTAATAATCTGTTAATAAGAAAATAGAAAAAAAAACATTTACTTAGATACGAATACAGCAACATCAAATTAGTTGAGTTTCAATCACAAGTTAATGCCAGGTCACTGACACTTGGTAACAATTCTGTGGTGGCATCAAAGTCCAGATGGCTTAATACTGCTCACAGTGCTCTTCAGACGCCACAGAAGTGACAGAGCCAGCCTTGGTACATTTGAAAGATTGTAATTTTACACCCCTGCTTAAATCAAATACCTATAGAAACAAGCACTTAATATCAATGGTTGATATAAAAATATAAATTGGACACAGATATAAATTAGCAGAGATGGCAAAGGCTGAATCCAGCTGGGGACCTCTATAGAACATTAAGCTCTATAGAACATTATGCAAGTTCAAAAACCAGAAACAACACAGGACGCAGAAGCAAGCATATCTCTGTTAGTTTGAGACCAGCCTGGTCTATAGAGTGAGTACTAGACCATCCAGAGCTATACAGTGAGATTCTATCTCAAAAAATGAAACGAAATATATATATATATAGTATTTTAAATACATTTTGGAGTCAGATTCTTTTGAGTTGGATTTCAGACTTCTGATCAAAACCTTTGAAATAACAGTAGCAAAAGTTTTGTTTGGAAAGACCATTAAAGAAGCATTTAAAAAAAAAAAGAAAAGCTGATAGATTAATTAGAAAAATTATAAAATGACTGTGTGAAATTTTATTCCCCTATATATACAATATACATGGTAGAAGGGGGGGATTAATTTACAATGAAGTGTTTAGAACCTTGGCAGCTCTGACATCCTGATGGTAATCGCTTCTCCATATCAATTACTTTTCTCCTTATTAAAAGGATCATAGCTGTATTCATGGTGGCACTGTAGTCCACCTAGCTATAACACACCAACACTGACGTTTTCTCCCAGCCAGGTAAACAGAAGTCCTTTAGGTGGGGTTTTCCAAGGCACCCAAGCCCTCAGATCTAGAGAGCATAGGTTTTGTTTCAGGGGTGTTTTTTGCTTCTTTTCCTATCAAGAACATGATTGTTGGAGTAGGAACAACCATCATGACCAGTGGGAAACAGACATGAAGATTAAAGCCAAATACAAATAAGTATGGACAGGCAGAAAAATCCTGGGCTCCTGATGTCCTTTCCAAGTGTATGCTCAACCCACAACTTCCCACTTTAACATGTCATATTTAGAGAAGGAATTAAGTAAATGCTATTTGATTTAATCATTGCGGTAAGGCCTCTGCTTTACATGTAAACATGATTCTTCACTGATATATACCAAAAATAAATAAAAAGACAAGTATTTTGGAAACTTTCTATATAGCATTACTGTGAAGAGCCCATTATGTATGTTTACCTAATTTCTTTTAATAAGAAAAGCATGAAAGAAAATAGGGAAACATCTATCTGTTGTTAAGTAGTCGACATAATGGACAATCTGGATTGTTAAATGCCTTACAGTCAGTAGGAAACACACCTAAGAGTACATACAGTAAGAGGTGACTAAACAGTCTAATGATGCATTGCATTTATTGGATTTTTCACAGATACAATACTAAATCTTATGGTCAAGCACCTGGAGCTTTGACATCCTGGTGGTAATAGAAAGACCTAGATCATATCCCTTCTTCATCTCGATGGTGGTCATTAGCAATATGGTAGTCTTCTGTCTTGGTAAATGACCAGACTGCATTTTTTAAACCCCTTTAAAATTGGGTATGGTCATTGTCCTAGTTAGTTTTAACTGTCAACCTTACAAAACCTAGAGTCAACTGAAAAGGGAGTCTCAATTGAGGGATTTCCCAGATTGGATAGGCCTATGAGCATGTCTGAGGATTGAGTTGATGTAGAGGGCTCCACCCACAGTGGGCATCACCATTCCCTGGCCAAGTGGTCCTGAGAAGTATAAGAAAACTAGTTAAGCTTGAGCCTATGAGCAATCCAGAAAGCAGTGTTTCATAGTTTTCTGCTTCAAGTTTCTGCTTGAGTTCCTGCCCTGACTTTCCGCAAGGATGCACTGCAATGTGTAAGCTGAAATGAACCCTTTCCTCCCTACATTGCTTTTGGTCAAAATGTTTCATCACAGCAATGGAGTTCAAAGTAGAATAGGCTTACAACTGGACTTAGTTACTGAAATACCAGCGCAAGTAATATGTCATCTTTGCTCATTAAAAGTACTGCAGGACTCATCATGTTTCTTGCCTCTTCTTTAATAAAAATGGAATGACATTGGATAGTTTCTCCATAAACCTGGGCATATAAGCAAGCACATTAACAGAGGTCTTCTCAGCATGCCCAGTGAGCAAACCACATGAAGGAGGGATACAGCATTGCCATGCTATAACCATTTTAAGTTATTACAATCTAGTGTAGCCTGCCTTGATGATACTATCACATTCTACCTATGTGCTTCAAGATAAGTAAATAACATCTACCTCACAATGTTATTATCACAATAAAGAGTGAGGAATGCACTGGACCCTAATGATTAGCATTGAGAACACTACTTGATACTCAGTAAGTGATACTGTTTCTAATATAAAAAAAAGAACATCAATCTGAATGAAGCTACTTGAGAAAGGTAACAAACAAGTTTGTTTCTAAATGTTTAATTGGTGGCGGGGGGGGATTAACGTTTTGTAAATATTTTTGTCTGCATGCACAGAGACACAGCTTCCATGGGGCCATTACTAACTACCATTGATAAGGGCAGAGCTAAGTTACTTAAATCCTCATGCAGCTAAAAGCCTTTTTCACATCTCTGTCTGACATTCTATAAAATTTCATAAATAATGGAAGACTCTGTAACAAAACTGAACCTTCAGCTGAAGCCCTTAAGGTATGAAAACCCTTTGTAAATACTGCAGCAGTTAAATAAAAGTCAGTTAAATAAAAGTTCAAAAAGTCAGTTAAATAAAAGTTCAGTTAAATAAAAGTTCAAAAACCTCTTTTGTCAATCTATAGTCAAAATCAGAGGGACACAGAAAGTCCATGCCCCCCCCCCTTGGGTGCTTGTGTTGACTACTGTGGCAATTAACAGACATTATCTCACTCAATTTTTACAATAGTAAAGTCACTTTTTGCAAGGCAGTAATGGGGATGGAACTCAGGGTCTTTCTCTTTCAGGCAAGAGACACTTGCCTAGGTAACCATTTTTATACAAGTTTAAAACGAGATTATACAAAGTGCCCACTGGCAGGACTCAATGGTAACAGAGGGTAAAATCACGATTCAAAGCCTGTACCATGATAGTCCTTCCAGGAGCTACACTCTCATGTCCTCTCATCTCAGACCCCGCTACCTCCAGCACTTAAAGGCTACTCTAGCATAAAGAACCAAGTGAATAAAAAGGCTAGAACATCATGTCAAGATTTCCTCTTGAGGAGCCCTGTCTATGAGATGAAGTCTTGAAGATTTCCAGCTGTTTTCCTTCATCTGAAAGTTTCAAAAAGTAACTAGGGAAAATTCACACTGTAGTCTTCTTCCCCAAGAAGAAAAAAACATACTGTTTGTCATAGAAGACAGTAATTATGTTCTACAAAGAAATGTGGTGGGTTTCTTTTTGGGGGGGGTGACTAGTTATTAACAAGGTAGCTTTAGGGTTCATTCACCAAAAAACAGCTTACACTGTAAAATGGGGAGCAAGTTTTGTCTCCTGTAATAATTAACCCTAGATACTTCATTATACATTTCTTCTCCTCATGTCTGCACACTCCCACTAATCATGTTACAACCTCCCAAATCACAGGGATGATTTTAAGACATCTTTTTCTATTCCTGGCCACTGTAACACAATTGTTCCTGAAGGCCAGAGTAAGCAGGATGAGGGCTCGAGGCCCTCACTATTGCTTTGAGATTTTATGCACAATTTTGTCCATAATGAATAACAGAAGTTCAAGAGATACTGCATCCTATCAAAACGGAGTGTGTGAACTGTTGCTTGTTTGTAAATAGTATACTCAGTATGTAGTAGTTTCCCAAGTCTCATGTGTTCATGAGAAGATTAGTCTTTTGCTTTTAAGATACCATATCACAGGCAGGGCGTAGTGGTGCATGCTTTTAATACCAGCACTTGGGAGACAGAGGCAGGCAGATCTCTGTGAGCTCCAGGCCAGCCTGGTCTACATAGTGAGTTCCAGGACAGCTGGAGCTACAGGGAGACTCTGACTCAAAAAGACCAAAAGATAAATAAAATAAAAGAAGATACCATATCACAAATCACATGCAATATAGCAGGAGACAGTGCCAGCTTTTAGCATAATACTACTGATGATGCTTTTGGTTTCATGAGCAGGTGAAAAGAAGTGAACAGACAGAAGTAAAGATATACTACCAGAGAAGAAACACTAGTGAAGGATTAAGAAATGGGTCCAAAATGCAATTTCACAAACAAAATAATCACAGATACTTATATATATACTTTTAAAATAAAAACATTCTTGGCCAATAGGCTTCCTGTTATGATGATATACTAATTAATATCACAATATGATGTCTATAAAGCTAGAAAAAAAGCATCAGGAAAAGTAAAATCCCCATTCCCAACCCAACCCCATTATACTGAAACCACCAATACTTTAACCATGATCATTACCAGGTCCAAAGCTCTATTTAAGATTGCAATAAAGTACCAATTCCAATTAAGAGAATAAGAGATGTAAGTACAGAGAGGAGTCTTTTCAAAACCAAAGGAAAAGGAAAGCAAGTTTCAAATATAAAGCCAATGAATACCATATTCCCCTCAATAATTGCATCCTTAATAACTCATTGGCCTGATGGTGTCTGGTCCAAAAATTTTATGTCAATGTGAAAGAAAACAGACTTACAGAAAGCAATTCTCAATGACAGTACTATTTCACCTTTCTGTTAAATATCTACAGAGTATATATTTTGCTCAGGAATATAAAGAGAGGGTAGTGACAACACAGAAAAACAAGTATAGGAGAATGTGCACTGCGGGCATGCATGTTGGTAGGCAGGTATATGGGTGCAGGTAACAGGATAAAGGAGAAAGTGAAGAATGAGTAAACACTCCCTGGTCACTTACGGTACAGAAGGAGGATTTCTGGTATTCATCTTCTCAAAGGTGGAGGGAAATGAAGTTACCTAGATGAAACAGTCAGTCTCCTTGTACTTACACATGCACATGAAGCCATCTCATGGAAGACAAGCTCCTTTGAAAGAAGACAAGCCTCCAATTCTGACTTTCTCTAATGCTCAGGGACAGGGAAAAAAACATGGAATCCAATCCTTGTTTCTGGCATTCTTTAAGACCCCTGTTGTTTTTAGATAATGTTGTTCTCTTTAGGGTTAACATCTGGAGAACTAATCTAGTTCCTCTGAACTAAGCTTTTATACATGACTGAGATTTCCTTCATGTCTAAGGTACAATCTTATAACCGTAATGATGCTGTATAATGAAAGAGAAAGAGAGTGGGTAGGAAAGAGCACTGTGTGAAGCATGTGTGTGCTACAACCTTGACTTAGTTGAATTTGTCATTCTGTAACTTTTTTTCCTGAGTAAGAAATTATAAAAAATTTACTTTGTAAATCTATACTTAAATTGTAGTCACTTTTTTCTTTTGCTATAAATGCAATTTCTTACATGTTCTCAAAGGTTAAGATAATACTAAGCTCATTGAAACATTATTCTTTCCTGATAATTACTAATTATGTATGTAATCATCAGATTTTCATGAAAATTAAATAGAATGAAAAGATTAAAACCTTTTCATATTCTGTAGGCATTTCTATCCATACAAGAACCTAATACAATCTAAGCAATTTTAATAAAATAAACAGAATATTACTATAACTCATCAAATAAAGGCACCAATACAAGCAAGTAATGTTGCTGGAGAATGTTCTTTTAATTAAAAATGAAAAAATTGAACACAAGAGAATACAAACTACTAAAAAAAGAAGTAGAGAATACTAAAGGAAAAAAAATCTAGCCAAAAAACTCTATTTAATGCTGTGCTACTTACATGTAATTTAGCATATTAAAAATGCTGCTTGCACAGCTTAGTATGAATATTTAAATAATGCAATCTGGAATGCTAAACTAACACAGTAAAATACCACAGGGGAAGAGGATTATGAAAGTACATAAATCTCTATTGCAGATATGCTCCACTAGTCACTTGACTTACAAAATATACAAGTTAAGCATGTCTAAATTTCTCAATATAATCCAAACCTATTTTCAAAAACCTGGCTTCCACATACCTCCTGAATGTAATTATTTTTCTCCAAGATGGAAAGAGCAACAGCAGCACATTCCAAGGTAGAAAGGCACCTATTAGTTGGTTGCATCCGAATAACATACTGACTAGAAATGCTAGTTTTTAGCTGCACCTGAAACCAAACACAAAATAATAAAATGTAATTTCTATCTTCAACCCAAAATTATGAGATTTTATTTTATTTTATTTTATTTTATTTTATTTTTTGGTCTTTTTGAGACAGGGTCTCCCTGAAACCCCAGCTGTCCTGGAACTCATTCTGTAGACCAGGCTGGCCTTGAACTCACAAAGATCCACCTGCCTCTGCCTCCCAAGTGCTAGGATTAAAGGCGTGTGCCACCACGCCAGGCTGAGATTTTATTTTAAATAGTAATCACCTTCCTTCTAAAACTGTAAGTTTAGAAACTAAGGTGGAGAGCAACTGAGGAAGATACCTGATGTCCCCCTGAACTCTGCATGCACATGCACATGCACATGCACATGCACATGCACATGCACACACACATAAGAAGATTTATGATGGCAGGAAGGAGAGACATGTTCTTCAGTGGTGTAGCCACAGGTAAGGGGCAAATCCATGGTCCTGTAAGCAGCTCCTCATCCATATTCCTGTAAACAACTCGAATAAAACTTACTGAGTCCATTACAGATTCAGGAACAACATAAATCACAGGAAAGACAAGACTCCATAAATGCAACTCACCCAGCCCCAACACTCACTCTACACACATAACTGGCAGACTGCGTTTTTTTGAGGACATGAAAGAAGCTGCTCTAGCACCTCATTCTTTTTATTTTTTTTTCCCCTCATGATCCCTTCTACCCTCTTTACAACCCACTTTTCAAAGTATTTTTACTGTACTGAATTCCTAAAATGACTGTGTGCCTTGGCCATTCCCATTCATTTCATATATTTAGGTAATTTTCTTTTTCCATTGTTTTCTCTATGAGGTAGTGTTTTGTATTTCCCTTACCTTTTTAATTTTTCATTTTTGTAGTTTGTTTCCAACTTTCATTCTTGGAAAATCTAGATTTGTGTGTTTTCTTTTTCTAATCTCTTATTTTCTCTTCTTCTTCATAGTATTCTATTCCTTTTTCTTTTATTTAATCTTACTTTTATGCTGTCTCTTCTTTCATACTTTCCTCTTTTACCTATTTACCATTTCCATGTTTACTCCAAATAATTCTCAACATATAATTCATATTTGCACTTTTCAGTTTTATGACCATCACTGATGGAACTGATTTTAGGTATATTTCCATGTCTTATGTGGTTTAACAACACTGCTGTTACAGTAGTTTGTTTGTTTTTGTTATTGTTGTTATTTTATATTCTCTCCTTGCTGACAGGAGGACTGAGGTTTGAAGAGTACACAGCTCAACAAAAAGATTCCCAAACAGAACCAGAAATTATATCTGAATGAACAGAATGTGCAAAGTGCAACAGAAACATGCAACAAATATGGACAAAGGAACAGGACTTCTCAAAAAGATACTAACTCTTCAACTACTAAACTCAAAGACACTGATAAAATGGCAAATGAAGACTTCAAAAATTTACTGTTAAAAATGATCAATGACTTCAAATGAGACAAACAAGCAGATTAATTCCACTCAGAAGCCAGCAAGGAAACCCAGGAACATGCAGGAAAGTCTGCAAAATGGGTGAGAAAATCAGCACTGTGAATGAAAAACACAGCAATATGCAAGACAAACTAAGCAAGAACTCAAGATTTGGGAAAAAAAAAAAACTAAACAGAATGTTAAGAGATGAAAAACTCAATAAAACAAAAACAAAATTTCAAAGTGGAAAACATCAACAACATACTCCACCAAGTAAAAAGAATACTAAGAGGAGGGAGAGGCTGTTGAAATACTGTATACATCAAGAACACCAAAGAAGGGGCTCGGTGGTAAAAAGCATTGGCTGATCTTGCAGAACCAGATTCAAATCCCAGCACCCATATGGCAGATAACAACCATCCATAACTCCAGTTCAGGAGATCCAACAGCCTCTTCTGTCTTCCATGGGCACTGCATGACATAGATGCATGTACACACATGCAGGCAATACAGTCATACACATAAAATAATGAATCAAATTTTTAAAAAGAATGCTAATGAAGGAAACCAGTACAGCCACGTGTGCAAGAACTCTAGAGCACAACTGAGAAACCAAACCCAAGAATCCACAGAGCCAAAGGAGGTATGAGAGGAACATTAAAAACATAGAGAAGGGGAGGGAGAGGGAGGATGGGAGAGAGAGAAGGAAGGAAAGAAATCTCAAGGAAATAACCTAATGGTGTACCTCAAAACCTTAAAACGACAAAATCCGAACCCCAAAGCACTGGATAACAAGAAATAATAACAGTGATGACAGAAATTAATGGAGACTGAAAGAACAATCCATAAAGTAAATTAAACAAAAAGTTGGTTCTTTGAAAGAATAAGCAAGATTGAAAAACCCTTAAGCAAAAGAAGCCAAAAGAGAGGACCTAAATTAAAAAAAAAAAAAAAAAAATAGGGACAAAAACCAAAAGTTAATATAGATTCCAAAGAAACCCAGAGATTCATTAGTGCTTTCAAAGCATATTCCAGATAACTGCAAAATCTAGAAGAAATGGATAAATTCCTAGACATACAAGACTAACAAAATTAAATCAAGAGCATAAAAACAACATAATCAAATACATAACAATCAGCGATATTTAAATAGAAATAAAAAGCATCTCCAAAAAGAAAAGCTGAAACCAGACTAATTCACTTTGAATTCTACCAAACCTTTGAAGAAGAGTTAAGACAATGGTCTTCAAAATAGCTCACAAAATATATAGGAATTTAATATTATTAACCTCATTCTAAGAAGTCAGTATTATCCTGATACCAAAACTAAGTAAGGACACAATAACAAAACACAGATCAATTGCCATGAATATAGATGCAAAAATTCTCTATAACAGCTGGCTCCAATCTACAGCTGGAGAACGACCTCATCATCATCATATTTCTCCTTATTCTATGGGGGGGAAGTTAAGAAAGTCTCTTGTATTAAATCCTTTGCGGCACCTAGAAGGTAAGCTTCGTTAGGAATCATTAAAAATAGTTATTACTAGTAGGATCCACAGAGGGGCCTGATGTCTGCAGCAATCTGAGGCTTTTCTTCCCTTCAATGCCAAGAGGAGTCAATCCTTCTGCTGGCACTTTCTGGTACATCCTACTCACTGCAAAGCTGCATTTTCTTTCTCAGCCATTAAGTTGGTGATACTCTGGCCTGTTGGAACATACAAATCCTTTCCCGTAGTTAGTTTTAAGAT
>VZQC01000338.1:95465-129825 GCA_009823505.1 Rhizomys pruinosus
TAAAAAAAAAAAATACTCATGTACATAAAATAAAAATAAATCATTTCTTTTAAAAAAAAAAAAAAAAAAAGGAAAAGGTTTGTGGTGCTGGAGAGAGGCCTCAACAGTTAAAAGGATAGCCTGCTCTTGCAGAGGACCTGTGTTTAGTTCCCAACACTCACATGGAGGCAAACAACTTTTTGAAATTTTAGTTCCAGGGAATCTAATGTCCTCTTCTGGATTCCATAGGCATCGCACAATATTGGTGCACTTACATACATGCTGGCAAAACATTCATACACATAATTTTAAAAAAATCAATCAAAAAGGAGCTGGAGAGATAGCCTAGCGGTTAAGAGCACCGACTGCTCTTGCAGCGGACCCGGGTTCGATCCCTAGCACCCACATGGTGGCTAAGAACCGTCTGTAACTCCAATTCCAAGAGAACTCCAGTTCCAGGGGAATCCGAGACCCTCTTCTGACCTCCGTGGCATTGCACAACATGGGTGCACAGACCTGCATGCAGACAATACATTCATACACATGCAAAAATAAATAATAATAAAAAAAAATTATTCCTATTTGCAAGGCCTTAAATATTCCACTAGAAATATTTTATAACCGATAAACACTTGCAGTAAAGTAATAGGCTACAAAATCAAAGTTTTTCAATAAGCCAGTTATGAACTTATTGACAGAAAAATCAACACAAAAAATCTGATTCACAATAGCTTCAAAAAAATTAAACAGAAGGGCAACCCATATTCAGAACTGCTCATGGCTTCAGGAAGGGTCACACTACTTCTCAAAATCTGCCGTGCCTACTCTTTTCTTAAAATATATTTTTTACTGAATTTTTGTGTGTTTCAACACAACATCTCTTTATACCCCTTTCCCCATTGGCACCTGACCACAGCCCACCCCACTGGATTACAAGCATTCTACCATGTATGTTAAAGCTTACTGAGTCAAGTTAGTGTTCCCTGATGTCCCTCATTGCCTTGCCTACTCTTAAAAAATAAATTCCGTCTCCATGTGTTCATGGTATCTCTCATATGTGGACGCTAGTACCAATAACCCAGTTATAAATATTTCTTGTGGAGAGGGATGCATATTAGAAGAACAACAGAAAGATTGCATCAGAAGGCTGACTGAAATGGTGACTCGGAGGGGTGGAAGGAGTGGGAGAGGGACACGGGTGTATATTTGATTGGTGCATGTTTAATTGACGTGAGTTCAACAAGTATCCAGTTTTGCCCAGACTCTGTCTATAGGATACATGGTGTTTTAGGACTTAGTAAAAGTAAATATGTGCATATTGGACAACATTGGTTTGAAGGCTGATAAAAACGGTAATGCATCTGAGTTGATTGGTGATATAAATTGCTGTTGTCCACATTAGCTTTAACTAAAATCTGTATAACAATTACTTTGGGATTGGTATAAACAAATGTTCTCTATAATTTTGCTGTCATATAGTATCACCTGGTAGCAATCTCTTTCACCTATAGGATGATTTAACTCAAAAATAAACTTTGTTTCCCAAGTTAATCACATACAGTAACCCAAAACAGCATGGGTGAACTTGATGAAATCTGTGCCTTGATTCCACCCTATAGGTATGTATAATACAACTGCTTTTTTGAGACTCATGGGTCAAAAATAAAAACCTAAAATAAAAAAGGGGGATATAAATAGATATGAAAACTTTTTGTCAAAAAACCTTGCAATCCAAATCTTAAAACTAACTACGGGAAAGGATTTGTATGTTCCAACAGGCCAGAGTATCACCAACTTAATGGCTGAGAAAGAAAATGCAGCTTTGCAGTGAGTAGGATGTACCAGAAAGTGCCAGCAGAAGGATTGACTCCTCTGGGCATTGAAGGGAAGAAATGCCTCAGATTGCTGCAGACATCAGGCCCCTCTGTGGATCCTACTAGTAACAACTATTTTTAATGATTCCTAACGAAGCTTACCTTCTAGGTGCCGCAAAGGTTTTAATACAAGAGACTTTCTTAACTCCCCCCCATAGAATAAGGAGAAATAAGATGATGATGAGGTCGTTCTCCAGCTGTAGATTGGAGCCAGCTGTTATAGAGGTATTCTCTTGTAAAATCAGTAAAACTGCCTTCTTTAATTGACTAATGGACATAGAAACTGTGAAAAGGATTATTCTCTATTCAGAACCAAATATAATGCTAAAGTCTCCTTAAGCTATGCACTTAAACAAAATATATTAATACAGGAGCTCTGACATCAACAATGGATTATTCTACCAAGGAGATGTTGGCCAGGGGATCCAAGCCCCCACAAATGGTAAAGGCTCCTTGCCTCCAAACTGGGATATCTGCAGGAAGAGAGGCGATAAGGCCCTGCTGTTGAAGACCTGATATAAACATGGGAAAGATGTATGGAGACCGCACTTGCAAGTATACAGATGGTCTCTGGAATGCCAGAGAGTGTTACCAAAGACCACTAAACCAATAAAGCAAATATAGGTCTCCTTGAGTCAAGCAAGACTCCTCCGTCAGCACCAGCTACACCTCATCTGCCTGGAAATACTGTGCAGCAGTGGCAGCCATATGTCTGTATATCCCAAATCTAATTGGCTATTAGCTCTCTCCTTGGAGGAATAACCCACGGCTGATGCCACAAGCTTACATCCTCTAATGGTTAGGAGATGTTATAAGCCACAGGAAGACCCTGTCATACTTAACAGAAGAAAATGTAATTCATGGATTAACATACCATCCAAACATCTGTGTCTATACCAAAGTAACCTACCATAACAATTAGTACTGTTTAAATACCTATATATCTAATTGCTTGTGCTTCATTAGTAGGATCGAAAGGTTATGCCTGGAGAAGCTGTCAGCCCATGAAAGGAAACAGCCAGAATTGACCAGAGACCAAGACAACAGCTCCAGAGAAAGTAGACTGTTTTGCCTCTCATCCACCTGTGCCCCTTTTCTAAGCCTAGGAAACAATCTGCGGAAGAGGGGGTGTGATACAATGTAAAGGCTGTGATTGGGGTGAATGGTGAAACTACAACAATATAGACTGGACGCTCATTTGATCAACTTGATTGAACATACAAGCCCCCCCGGCTGGATGGTGGGACCCATGAGCTGTGTCGGTTTGGGCACAACTGCTTGCAAATTGGGTTTACATGAAGGATGCCTGTACTCACAAATTATCACTTATTGTTAAAAAAAAATGAAAACAAAACAAAACAAAAAACAGAGAAAGATACAGGACAGTTATGGCAGAATGCATGATTTGGGATGGGTTGGGGTGGGGTGGGGGGAAGGGAAAGGGATATATGCCTGAACTGAATTGGAAAATGATGTATGAAATACACAAAGCATCAATAAAAAATGAAAATTGAAAAAAAAGTACAACTCAACTGACTGTGTTACATACTGCTTTACGCTATCAGAGAGCACAGGAGACAAGTATATTAAAATGATCTTAAAATTACCTTGAGGAAAAATGTAAATGTGTTTGAGAAAAAAATGACCAAGTGTTCACTAGTTTTATAACACACACACACACACACGAACACACACACACACACACGAACACACACACATGCACATGTACTAAAAAAGATTAGAAGATACAAGCACATATTAACAGTTATTAGAGAGATAATTCTAAAAACTAGAGAAATAGGTAAGGCCAAGTAAAGTGAACTTTTTAATATATATTTTAATTTTATCAACCAACTATTTACTAAAGGGACTGAGCAATTATTAGGGCCCATTCTTTCCTTGATTAAACTCTTTGCTTTTTAGGAAGAAAAACACTTTAAACTATCGTCTTCAATTTCAAACTAGCATACAAACTCCAACTTCTACTTATCTCGCCTCTTATAGGCAACTTTAAATAAATTTCAAATCCAAAATCTGAAAAGAAGCATTGAAAGCTTAGTAGAACCTTCATTAAAACAAGATTGCATAGCCTTTTTTCAAATTGGATAAAACTGGCAAACAAAGATGATGCTTTAATTAAGCAATTGCTTTTAAAATACAAACTGTAGTTTAAGAACCACTGAAAATACTAATGGCAAAGTAGATGTAAATATTTTTAAAAATCAAAAATAAATCTACATTTTTTCACACCTATTTTTAAATTTCTAGCAAATGTATCATGAGCATAAACTGCACAGTGCTGTAGCCCCAGCAGTTATAATGCTCACATAAAAAACTGCCATCTTAATTGTTGGGTTTTAAAAATATGTGGCTTCCGGGGGCTGGAGAGATGGCCTAACGGTTAAGAGAGCTGACTGCTCTTACAGAGGACCCGGGTTCAATCCCCAGCACCCATATGGCGGCCGAGAGAGGTCTGAAACTCCAATTCCAGGAGAACTCCAGTTCCAGGGGAATCTGACACCCTCTTCTGACCTCCGCGGCATTGAATGACAGGGGTGCACAGTCCTGCATGTAGACAGTACATTCATACACATACAAAAATAAATAAAATTAAAAAAAAATATATGTGGCTTCCTTCTTTTTTTTTTTTTGGTCTTTTCAAGACAGGATCTCCCTGTAGCTCCAGCTGTCCTGGAACTTACTCTGTAGACCAGGCTGGCCTTGAACTCACAAAGATCCACCTGCCCCTGCCTCCCGAGTGCTGGGATTAAAGGCGTGTGCCACCATGCCTGGCTGGCTTCCTTCTTTGTCAGAACACAGCAGTCCTCCTTTTGGATGCAAAACAGGTCCAATTTTATACTTAGAAATTTTTGCTACAAGTATATATTGCCTGAAAAGTCACTCAATGATAATAAATTATTACAATGCTATTGAAAATTTATGTATATGCCTTTCCATCTTCAAACTACTCATGTCATAGCCTTAATACATACTTATTCTTCATCATTTACAACTTCAGAAATATATTTAGATAGGAATTTGAATATGAGAATAAATATTCTATGGTGGTTTGAATGAGGAACAACCCCTACTGGCTTGTGTAGTTGAACACTTGGTGCTGTTTGAGAAGTTTATAGAATTTTCAAAACAGGAAAGCCTTGCTGGAGGAAGTATGTCACTGGAGAGGAGGGCTTTGAGAGATCCTACTCTTGCCCCACTTCCAGTTCACCTGGTCTCTGTGGTTCCTGCCTGTAGCTGGAGACGTGCTTTCTCAGCAGGCTGCACCTGCTGCCTGCTGCTATGCCTCCCCTGCCATTATGGTCGGGGGGTCTCTCTCTCTCTCTCTCTCTCTCTCTCTCTCTCTCTCTCTCTCTCTCTCTCTCTCTCTCTCTCTCTCTCTCTCCTTCTGAACTTATAAGCCCAAATAAACTCTCTATAATTTGCTTCTGGTCATGCATGGTGTTTTATTATAGCAACATTAAAGTAACTAATATAGAAGTTAGTACCAGAGTGAAATATTGCTGTGAAGAGCCTAACTGTTGTTTTTTGAAGAAAGGTGGATGACTTTTAAACTTTGAACTAGAAAAGTGGTTGAATGCTATAAGCACATCTTTAAAAAAATATTTTATTTATTATTATTTTATATGTATTGGTATGTGCCCTACATGTATGTAGGTCCACTCATGTGGTGCAAAGCCTGTGGAGTTCAGAAGAGGTCATCATATCCCCTGGAACTGGAGTTTCAGACAGTTATTAGCTGCCATGTGGGTGCTAGGAACTGAACCCAGGTCCTCTAGAAAGTAACCAGTGCTCTTAACCTCAGGCTGTGTTATCTCTTCAGCCCCAATGCTATAAACAGATCTTAACAGGCCAATCTAGCAGTTCTGAGAGTAATGAAGACTGTGGAGCCCAGCTCAAGATTTTAGAGGACAAGGACAATATTAGCAACCTACCTAGAAGTCAATCCTGATGTTTAGGCAAAGAATCTGTCTCTGCACATATCCTAAGAACTTGCCTGAGGCTAAATTAAAAAGTAATTAATTTCTTTGGCAGAGAAAATTTCAAGATAGCATAACACTGAATTTGTGGTATGATTATCAATAATTCTTAAATAGCTCTGCCAAAAAAGAGCAAGTAGCACAAAACAATACAAAATGTACAGTTTAGAAACAAACAAAAAAAAGAACTAGAAATTTTAATGTTACAGCCAAGATATGTGCTGTAAGACAGGCTGTGACTTAAAAGAGATTATCACCATTAAAAAGAGGCCTCCTAGCCTGCCCTAGAACAATGGGAAGGGTGCCCTCAGAGCAAGACTCTACTCAGCTAAGCTTTCCATTTGTGAAAGTAGAAAGCTTAAGGGGTTGCTTGCTCCTAGAAAGCAACTGCACTGCATACAAAAGCTGCTGCTAATGTGATTCAAGGGGATCCATCCTAAGCTTACAGCAGACCTAGCAATGTCACTCAAGTGTTACTGGCTTTGGAAGCATGAAAGATGCAAGAGTAAGGAAGTTATGGAATTCTTCCTGTGTGGTTTCAGAGAGCCTTTGAGGCCAGGCGATGTGTGGCAAGAGTGTCCCTGTGAGGCTGAAAGAGGCCACTGTATGCAGCTGTGAAAGTGAAGCCTAGGTATTAGTGGAGAACTCAAGATATTGGAAATGCCAGAGTTGTGAGACATCTCTCATGAACAGCTGTATACAGGGAGTGGCATTAGCCCAAGAGAGAGATGTGTGTTACAGGCAGCGAAGCTGAAGAGGCTAAGCCATCTAAGCCCAGATACCACACATGGAGCTAAAGGATTTAGTGTTTGACTTACTAGGTTCAGTCTTGCTTTGGTCTAGTATTTCTTCACTATGCCCTCATTCCTCCCTTTTAGAATAAGAATTTATATTTTGTGCCATTGTATGCTAGAAGTCTTAAATTTGGTTTTGTTGGGGGTTTTTTTCTTAATTACAGAAGATCACAGTTAAGAGATTAGCCTAGAGTCTCAGAAGATATTTTGGACTTTTGAACAGTGCTGAAACTATTAAAGACTATGAAGATTTTAGAAGTTGGACTAAATGTATTTTGCATGAAGAGATGGCAATGAGCCTATGAGGGCCAGGGATGAAATATGCTGTTTGAATAAGAAATGCTCCATGGGCTCATGTATTTGAACACTTGGCACCCAGCTGGGTTCGCTGTGTGAGGAGGCTATGGAGCCTATGGCAGGTGTGCCTTACTGTCAGTGGGGACAGACTGAGTTTGTAGCCTGGCTCCACTTCCACTTCACTCTCTGCTTTCCATGTGTAATTAAAGTTGTAATCTCTCAGGTTCCTGCTCTGGCTGTCTGCTCTCATGATTCTAATTCAGGAGTTATTGAAATAGTGCTATATAAACATAAAAAAATTAAAAAACAATATGTGTACATTGTGAGGAGCATAATAACATTAGCAAATGTGTGGATTTGAAATGCTGCAACTTTAGAGACTAGGACAGTTAGAAACTGCACTAACCCAAGGCTGTTCAGATAACCAGCTCAGAGGACCAGCAGGGGCCCTGAACCCAGCAAGGGAAGGGGCCCCAGGAGAACCCAAAGCTGAATGTGCATAGCTGATTAGTCAGCCAAAGAAGGTCCAGAAGCTGGACCCTGCCTGCCCAGGACATGGGCATGAACTTGAATAGCAGAGACCCCAAGGCACAAGCCTCAGAAGAGCATCTGGGATCAAGTTCACTTCTCCTGCCTGGCTACCAGCTACTTAAGCTGGGAAGTACAGAATGACTTTGCTATCACTCCACCTCCAGGGACCTGCTGTGAAATGCCACTACAAACCTCTCAGTTGAGAACACAGGGACATGCTGCCCTCCTGACACTGGTTTGCCTGAAGTGCATGGTGACCCTGCTGGCCACTGACGCTGCCTGAACCACCTCACCTGGAAGCTGCCCCAGCCCCTGGTCTGAGAGAGATCCACTTCAGCTGATCAGACAGCTTTTTGGAACTCCCTAGCATGGAACCCCCCCACCCCCATCGATACCAAGGGGCTTAGAGAATGCTGTGTAAATGAGCAGCCTTGGGAAGCTAGGCTAGAATCAGACACAAGACTATCAGAATTATAGAATAAATGTGTGTGGGAATTAATAAAATTAGATAGCATTATATTTGTGTCGTGGGTTCCTTTGGACTTAGCTCATGCTTAGCATGGCAACATACATCCTCTAGTTTATAAATACACAACGTAGCAAAATGCTACTATGTACATAATAAAATATTAGTTTGAACAATAATACATGTGTTCATACATACTTCCTCTAGTTTATAAATATACTACATAGCAAAATGCTACTTTATACATATAAAATATTAAATGAACAATCATACATGTGTACATACCTACTCATAAAATGAGAAAAAATGAGCTAAAAGTTGATTCTCCACATTTTGATATGGCTATGTTTTTCTCAAACATCTTTTGAACTGAATGTAAAAGCTGTCCTAAGTAACTATTTTTGCCTTGTACATTTTAGACAAACAGTCTAGCACTGGCCTATAGCCTTAACCCACATAAATGAAAAACTTTTAAAATGCACCTCAAAATATATGCTATTTATTTTGCCTAATTTTTGCAAAATTTTAAAGTTACAACACTGAGAAGATATAAAATAGCCTAATTTTATCTCACTGATTCTGACTAAACATTTAAGAAACAGAAGTGTTAAATTTTTAATTTTTTCATAAATTATAGAATATAACCTATCTGCTTAGGGTTCAATAAATCTGAAAAGCCAGAATCACTTTCAAGTTGATGTGGGACATATATACTTAAGGAAGGACCTTATCATCCTCCTAGTCTCTGAGCCCAATTTAAAGTAGCTACCTGTAGGAATAAAACTTTGTCTGGCTCGAAGCAGGACCTTCAAGTCCTGTCCCAGAACTTCCGAGAGTTATCTGATATCTCCATGGGCATTCAAGTTGTCTCTGTGAGTTATCTGTAACTCCGTGAGGTAGGGATATTGAGGTATATCCTGCCTTGCCTATCACTGCAAAGTTCCAGACCCTGATGACCTTCATTTGAGGTATTGAGCAAAATGTCACACCTCTAGTTTACTGGTTGCACAAACAGGAGCTCTGCTGCCCCTGGTAGGAGCCAAGGTGGCTCGCCCTTCCCTTCCTCCTGCCCCCCACTTCCCTGCCCAGAGCATAGTAGCTTTTAGTATATAAACATGTTGCTGGCATGAATAAAACTGATTCACTTTCCTCCCAGATCTTTTCTTTGAGTCCGTTTCCTTTATCTTTGGGTTACTTCCCATGGTTCCCTCCCCACTCCTTGCCAGGAGCTCAGCCTAGGAACTGTTAACCTTCCGGCAGAAGACAGCTCTAAGGCTTACAGCCTTGTGTAGCTGCCAGCCTGGTTGTAGGAGGGAAGAACATCATGTGGATTGTGGCCACGCATGATTAAAGGACCAACAGATGATATATACATATATTAGACATTAACCAACAGCTACCAACTAGTAAAAGTATATGAAATGTACCATGGCTTAAGTGGAATGCATTTAAGCATGTATGTGTAATGTATGCACGCTCATGTGCATGAAAGTGTGTGTGTGTGTGTGTACACGTGTGTGTTCTGAGAGAGAAACTGATGGGCCCTAATAGCAAAATGTCTTAATATATTTTATTTTACAAAAACCAAACATAAAAGTTTTGAAATGTAAGCACTAAAAAATTGTGACCTCCATTTTAAAAAATCTCACCCAAGCTGAAAATGGTGAATCACATTTATAATCTCAGGATTGGGGAGGCTAAAACAGGAAGATTAGTATACATTTAAGGCCAACCTGGATCACACAGTGAGCTAAAGGCTGGCTCAAAGCAAAAACAAACCCCCAAATTCCCCGCTTAATTAATTAAGAAAATGTAAGCCATTTATAGTTCCTGAAATTCATTTTCCTAATATACAAATATGGAGATCTTAAAATACAAATAGGGACCTTACATTCATAAAAGAAATTTTACGTCATTGAATTATTTTTAATATTTTTATTTGTTGAAATTTTGATACATTTATGCCATCTATTTTGTCAATCTCATTCCACCATTACTTCCCTCAAACTCCTGCTAGTTCCCACCACCACTTCCATTCCAACTCCATGTTCTCTTTTTTTTTTTCAATTAATAACCCCCCCAGTTCAATTAGTGCTTGTTCCTATATTTCCTCATGTGCATGTGTGTTGGTTGGCCCATCTACTGGGGGGGGGGCAACCTAGTAGCATTCATGCTCCAGGAAGAAAATTGACTCTCCCTTCCTTAGCGACTATCAATAACTAACAGCTCCTCTACCAACAGTGGGGCTCCAGGGACTGCTGCTCCCATGCAAGCTGTAGTTTTGGCTGGCTTGATCTTGTGGTGATATTGTGCAGGTAACCCCAAATGGTGTGAGTGCAAGAAGTCGTCATTTCACAGCTCACCTAAGCATCTGCAAGTTCTTATAGTGTTTTCACCCACTCTTCCATGATGTTCCCTGAGCCTTGGATGGGACAGAGGTTAATATAAATGATTCATCCAAGCTGAGCAATCACAGTTACTTGTACTTGGCACTGTAATCAGTTATCAATCTCTGCATTAACCACTACGCACTGCAAAAGAAGCTTCTCTTGGACAAAGTTGAGACCAACACAAAACTATGAGCATGAACATAAATGCTTAGGTGGCGACTTAACAGCATATTTGGTATAACGATAGCAGGAGGCCCCCCTCAAGGACCTGGGATTTTCCTAGTCATGGGCTTTTGATCAGAGTTACAGTATCAGGCATGAAATCCCTCTTGTGGAGCAAACCTCCTATCTAATCAGAAAGTGGTTGGTTATCTCTACAATCCTCACGCCATTACTGTGCCAGTGGGCATATCTGCAACATGCAAAGTCCAGTACTGGGTGAGATCACTGATGCCATTTTTTTTTTCCCATAAAAGCTGTCTTAGCACTTCTGGCATTATGTAAGAAAGCCAGCAGGGAAAGAGTTTCCTTTTCAATTAGGGTCTATTGTTCTCCATGCCACATATTTTTTCAACAACAGGGTCTGGCCCTTAAGTTAGAGTGGGCAACCAATAACAATAGCAATATCCTGCTACTTGGGGTGTTTCTGGAATCTCCCCAACTAATAACATATAGAGAGGAGCCCTACTGCTGAAACTGAGGTTTTCTTTTAATAATCCACATGTACTGGGACCAGCATTGTCCACCTGTACAGAGTACTTCTGTTCAAACACCAGGATTTAGTTTTTGTCCTGCTGCGTTTCAGTCTTGATTCGGTCCAGGATTTCCTCATTAGATTCCATATTACTCAGTTTTTGGAATAAGAATATATATTCTATGCCTCTGTATTTTGGAAGTATGTAATTTTCTTTTATTTCACATGAGGTCACAGTTAAGAGATTGCCTTGAATCTCAGAAAAGACTTTGGACTTTGAACAGTGCTGAGACTGGTAAAGATTTTTGGAACTTTTAAAGTCAGACTAAATGTATTTCCCATCATAGCCATGAGCCTATGGGGTCCAGGGAGTGAATCGTGGTGGCTTGAATGAGAAATACTCCCTTATAGGCTTGTGTATTTGAACGCTTAATTGATGGTGTTATTTGACGAGGTTACGGAATCTTTAGGAAGTACAGCCTTATTGGAGGATTGTCACTGTGGGCAGGCTATGAGAGTTTAGAGCCAACCCCATGTCCACCTCACACTCTTTGCTTCACTTGCAGTAGAGGTACAACTGCCCCTGCCACCATGCCTGCCCTTGCCACCATGCCTGCCCCTGCCACCATGCCTGCCCTTGTCACCATGCCCACCCCGCTGCCCTGCCATGATGGACTCACCCCTCTGGAACCAAAAGCCCAAATTAACTCTTTTTGGTGTAAGTTGCTTTTGGGTCATGGTATTTTATCGCAGCAATAGAAAACTACTACAATATTATTATTTTAATTACGTTACAAAACAGTGAAATTCTTTAAAGCCTCTTCATAAAGCTTGTTTTAGTTAACCCACCCCCTTCCTCCTGCTCCTACTCTCTCCTATATCTCACTACCCTCATCCTAACTTAAGACTGTTAACCTGGAATATTTCTCCCTGCTCTTTTAAGACATCTTTATTCTATTCTCCCTTTAATTATACCTTTTCACTTGGGTTGCACGATCTATAAAATTTTGTTATTCTTAAAAAAAAATCATCTAAAACAATGTCTATAAAACTGCAAAACAGTAATCACAGAACCAGACATCCACTACTGACCACAAGAAATCCATGTCAATTAAATTTATAATAAAGGCAGGCAATTTGACAACAAAGAGCATCAGGTGATTAATCAAATACTTTATAGGCAAAGTACAATACTTGAATTCAGTATTGAACAGCATTCATTATCTAGTATACCTCAGAATGATGGACCAAAAAAGAGTCTAAGATGATCTAATTACACTGATGGATCTCAAAACAATCCAGAGGGAAATAAAATTTTCCATAAAACTATAATCCACAAACATCTGATTCCCAATAAATTATTCAAATTACCTATTTTCTGCATTTTTATTTTATTTTATTTTTTTATTTTTTTATGTGTATGAATGTACTGTCTGCATGTAGGTTTGTGCACCCGTGTAGTGCAATGCCACAGTGGTCAGAAGAGGGCGTCGGATTCCCCTGGAACTGGAGTTAAAGATGGTTCTCAGCCGCCATGTGGGTGCTGGGGATCAAACCTGGGTCCTCTGCAAGAGCAGTCGGCGCTCTTAACCGCTAGGCCATCTCTCCAGCCCTATTTTCTGCATTTTTAAAGACAAGTTAGCGGAGTAAAGAACTCTTTTGAACCAATTTCTTTTTGTTTTTAATTTTTATTTATTTTGTATGTGTATGAATCCGCCACCCAGAAATCTTTAGTTTTGTTGAAAGGTTGTGCCATTTGTTCCTTTATAGATCATACTTTTGGTGAATCTTGAACAAACTCAAAGTCACAAGAAAATTCCTCCTAGGACTATGGCCCTTCCTCCACAGGAATCTCCTTGTAAATACCAAGAAAAAAAATTCACCTGACATAATGATGATGAATCAATCAATTTCCAACTAACTACCAACCAACTGTGGGATACCTACAAAGCTATCACCAGAAAAACAAGGGAAAATGGGACAGAAAAAACAAATGGCAAAGGAAGAATAATTTACCATCAAGCATAACTTGAAGTATCTTCATAATGAAATTCAAACAGCAACAAAAATGAATAAAGAAACTCCTCACATACAGATACAGAGCAAGTCCTAAACTGCATTGTACGTAAGGCACAAAACAGCAATAACTACCACATACTTAAGAAAGGCAGAATTAGTGTATATATTTACTTGTATAAAAATAAAACAACCATGGAAAAATACACATGAATCCTAACCTGTGGGTTCTTTCAGGGCCACAGATTGGGGGCTGAGAGGGCATATCTCACTTATGCACTTTTATAGTTTCTGAACTTTTAGCCATGTGAACATGCTCCTTTATAAAAATTAAATCCCCAAATCATTTAGATAATTATGATCTTTCAACAACTATTATGATGGTGTAAGAAAATGATTAAATCATTGTTGTTAAGATGAAAACATGTATTTCAAAAATACAATTTTTCAAGAAAGAATGAAAAACTTTATTCATCTCTACACTGAAAACATCCCCTGGCTTCAGAGTGGCTGAGTCTCAATTAAGAATGGTAGTAAATACACTTAAAAGTTGGAAGGTCAAGCCGGACGTGGTGGCACACGCCTTTAATCCTAGCACTCAGGAGGCAGAGGCAGGCGGATCTTTGTGAGTTCAAGACCAGCCTGGTCTACAAAGCGAGTTCCAAGACAGCTTGGGATGCAGCTGTTTTTGAGCTGGCAAAAGAAAAAGACAAAACTCAGTTTCCTTCCTTAGCATCTGTGCTGTCATCATCAGATACACAAGATGCTGTACACAGTTTTGCTGTCTGTTGACATGAGAAGGAGCCATTGTGAGTCTACTCAACAGTGCCTGAAGAAAGCCAAGGGCTCATCAATCCCACATAATTAATTAATTCACAGAGATAGTTAGGAAAGCTGAAATGAGTGGGAGTTTTGTCTGCCAGATTTGGTAACATTTGTCCCTTGCAAAGGGGTAACTTGTGATGTACAGTATCAGGTTTTGAGTCTTCTGAACAGACGTCACAAAATACTTGTTTGGTCTTCTGTAAAATCCTTTCTATGTGCTCCTTTATGCCTTATCAAGCCATTGTCAGCAGCGACTCTAAAGTATTCATAAAATGGATGCTGTCTGCTCAGAGCCAATGGCTTTTTGTGCCTGGATACATTCTGGAAGTTATATTTAGGGTCATTATCAACCCCACTCAGATATTGATACTGTAATTGAAGACTTTAAAGAAATGTATCAAAGACATTTTCTCTATTTATGCATACCAATCTTGTTAGATTTAGGTAAAATTCATTTTTATCTTTGCTTTTGGCTGTGGAAGGGCATCCCTTTTCCTCCCTGTTTTAATATGTTTAATTTAATAATATATAAAATTTAAATTTCCTCCCTTTAAATACTATGCAGTACCATCCCATGCTGAAATTGCAGGCTCTTGAGTCAAATCTCATTCTCTGAGCTAAGAGTGTTCATAGCTTAATAGAGGAAGGCAAGAGAGACCAAGACATTGGGTGGTAAGGGTACAATTGTAGCTTGACACAAAGTAGAATATTTCAAGTTAGTACAAAAACTATCAAACTACCTAGAAAGTAACTTTAACAACAGAATCTATCCTTTAGTACTGTGCTGTTTTCACATTCCAGTAAAACCAGGTTTACATGTCATCAGTCCTTTGACTAGTTCCCCTCAGAACTTGCGACCACACAACCTGGCACAGGAAAGGGGAACACTGTCAAAACTTGGGGCTTGTATATCTGTTTCTTTCTGAATGATTTTTGTGAAACTGAATGCTTAGTAACTTATGTACAAAATCTCAAATTATGACTGTTCTAACACAGTTTCTACAAGAGAAGTTGCATGTTTCATCTTTTACAGTCATGCAAAGGTATATTTATTCTGTGACTATGATTTGGCTGTTGGAATTACCAGAGGTGTACTACAAACTCCTTTAATTACGATGAAGAAATTGTAAGAAAATGTATTCTGTTTGCAGTTACTCGCTTTAGGATCAATGCAGTTTAAAGGTGAGAGAGAGAAAAAATACAATTTCTTTAATGCTCTGGATTTCCTTGGATAGTTCTTCATAGCTGTATATTGTAAGAATGTGGACTTTTAAGTCAGGATTAAGTCTATTAGCATGTGGTACACTGCCCATTTTGTGTAATTAACTCTGCTCTGAATGTCTTAATTTTTATGACCTGACAAGTGTGTCCAGTCAAATAAATAGCAACCAAATAAAAATAACACAAAATAAAAAGAAATACATCATCCATCCTTTTACAATTTGTTAAGAGTATGACAAAAAGTACAATATATTAACTACGGAAAATTTAACTGAAATGGGAAAGTTTCAATTATCTAGCAAAGTGTCAATATTTTTAAATCAATAAATAATACTTGATGACTCTATGTAATCCAAAAGGTATCCAATTTGCATTGACTATATTAATTCATTTGAATCCCAAAACTATTTATTAATTAAATACTAACTATTTATTAATTAAATACTATTGTTACTACTAATTTACAGAAGAGGAATTTAAGAGCAGAGAGACACAACCACAAATGGAAGGCAGTTGGCATCAGAGCCTCTACTTCTAATATTTATCCCATGTCTGTCCTGCACATTTCATTATGCCAGTATAATAAAGGTCCACTCATACCACCTTATCCCAATCAATAATATACAATTTATAAACTCTAAGGCATTTAATACTTTAAAGTTGTTTTCCATAAAATTCTACGCATATTTTTCTTTCTTTTTTTTTTTTTTGGTATTTTTGACAGAGGGTCTCCCTGTAGCCCCGGCTGGCCTGAAACTCACTCTGTAGACCAGGATGGCCTTAAACTCACAGAGATCTGCCTGCCTCTGCCTGCCTCTGCCTCCCAAGTGCTGGGATTAAAGGCGTGCACCACCACACCCAGCTACACATCTTTGAAAGTAGGTGACCACCTTACTTTTAGATAGAATGCAATCCTAAGTGTGTAAAATTACAGCAATAAACAGACATAAAATCATGACCATGAATTTTGTGCCCTGATTTCATGAATTCTCTTTCATTCAAAAGTCAAACTTAGAAATAGAAAATATTTTCTAGAACATTTACTTACAGATCATAATTAAACAAGAAGAACATAGCAGAAATACATGGCAGGCTAAATGTGATGTTTGGAAATGTAAAATATGCTTGCATGTTTATATAACAATAATATCCAACAACAATATTTCCTCAGTAACCTCTGAAACCAATGAAATAGACTTTTAATATGTCATTGTCTTCTGATTAACTTTGTTTAAATTTCTTCCATTTGTAGTCAGGCTATTTTTCAAAATTATAGAAAAATTTTCCTAATTGTTTGAAAAAAATCATTATTAGTATGGCAAGGTGGTAGAAAGTCAAGTATTCTTTTTAGCCATTTGTTCCCACTATGCACTCCTCATCTCTTCATAAATACAGGCAGCTTTATCCACCATGCCCCGTAATTGAGGCACATAATCACACCAGCTGCCTAACTATGCCAAGCATGCCTATCATGCAAACAGCTCTTTTTCTGAATTAATTGTGTCCACTGGACCAATTTAACACAGTGCTTCTCTAGGATTACCTTTGCCAACTGTGACAGCTGTTGCATGGAAGCCTACGGCGCATACACTGCTCACAGCCTACTCTCTATTGTGGATATGCAAAACATCTCAGAATAATGTACACCTCCCGCAGTGTCTACAGTTAGTAAGAGAATTAAACATCATCAGAAAATAATATGGCTTTTTTTAAAGTTATAGTTATTTATAAGCCGGGCGTGCACAGTCCTCAGGAAAGGTGGAAAGGGCCAATGATCTAATAAAAAAAGCAGCTTACAAAGCTCTTGGTCAAGCTCTGACTGTCCTGGCCCTCCCTTCTTCCCACTGCGCTAACCCGCCTTCACACCACCTCCCATTCTCCCACTGGCCTTAGCCCTTTTGAGCTATTTTATGGGCAGCCTTTTCTCAACGACCATAACTTACTGACTCAGCCCCCCCCCCCCAATACTAGCTATTTACCCTACCTTACAGCACCCTATCTCTTTGCATCCTTCAGGAACATATTTCAGGTGTCCAGAGTGGCCATCAACCAACTGCTCCTACACCTGATTTCCCCTCTCCTTGACATCCTCATCCAACAGGAAGTAGCCAGATCTGATTTGGTGCCCCTATACACAAAGAGGTCAGGATGTTAGGCTGGAGGTTCAGGACAAAGGCCAGAAAGATGTGGGCTGAGAGAGCCCCACCCTTCTCTTTCAACCAAAAGCCACACTGACCAAAGCCCTTGGAAAAAGCCTGCACAAACCACTGGATGGATCTGACAACCAGTTCCCAATTCCAGACTGACCCCTAGACCTAATGCCCACCCCTATGTCTCTAACCTGACCTAACAAGGCAACATCCCTGTACCAGACTACCAGTTCATTACCTCTCCTCTCCCTGACTGCATAAAAGTTTCCCACCCCCGCCTGGATGAGCAACTTCCCTGATCCTCCTGTGAGATCAGTGAACCCGCCCCAGAGCTGCTCCTATTAAAACTTGCTTTTATACTTTCTTAATTTGGCTCAATTTGGTTTACTGCATTGGTGGAGAAGCCTTTCACAATGAAAATGATGAAGCAACATTAAAAACAATAAAATTTAGGGGGAAATCACACAGTGTAATTTCACAATCCTAGTAAGCTCATTTTTTAAAACAATTTGCCAAAAACAAAACTTACAGAAAACACCAAAATACCTCTGATGATTCCTTCTCTAAAGCTTAGTATATTACCTAAACCATAACTTTTCTCGAGTTGCACAAAATGCTCTATTAGTATACACTGAATTTGAGTATGCCATGTATGGTTAAAGGAAGGAACATAGTATTACCATGAGCTGAGAGTTGTGACTGAGAATTATCAATATAAATTAGAGTAGGTCTTAAACTCTGACATAACTATCCATAAAATCATGTTAGATCACCAAGATATTAAAATGACTTAATTAGGAATGTTTAGTTTAACCCAGGCTAAACTGAAAATTAAATAATACATGCTATAGTTATAACCCTGAATATACTTTAAAGGCTCATATTCAAAAGGCTTAAAGGCTTAGTTGGAGCCGGAGAGATGGCCTAGCGGTTAAGAGCGCTGACTGCTTTCAGAGGACACGGGTTTGATCCCTAGCACTCACATGGCGACTGAGAACTGTCTTTAAGTCCAGTTCCAGGGGAATCCGACACCCTCTTCTGACCTCTGCAGCACTGCATGACAAAGGTGCGCAAACCTACATGCAGACAGTACATTCATACACATAAAAAAATAAATAAAATCTTAAAAAAAGGCTTAGTCCCCATTAAGCCACTATTGGGAGGTATACTAGTTAATGATTTTTGTTACTGTGACAAAATACCATGAACAAGCCAACTTATACAAGAGAAAGTTTACTGGGCTTATGGTTCCAGAGGAATAAGAGCCCATCAGTAAGTACAAGAGGCATGGCAAGAGGCAGCCAGAGCAGAAAGCTGAGCACTTACGCCTTCAAGGAGGCACAAGAAGCAGAAAGGGCAAAATGGGAAATGGAGTAAGACTATGAACTCCCAAAGCCTTCACCCATGCTTCCTCCAGCAAGGCCACATTGCTTAAGGATTCTATGACCCTCTCCAAACAGCACCACCAACTGACCAAGTATTCAAATACCTGAGCCTATGGGAGACACTATTCATCCACACCACCATTGGAGGCAATTTTAAATGTTTAAGGGGTGAGGCCTATACTGGTAGGTGATTGGGGAATGTGTGGCTCCAGTTCCCTTTATGACCTGTCTTTGGCGCTGCCACATGCACCTTCCTCACCACAGGCTTAAAACAATAAAGCCATGCTCCCTTTGACAGCACATATACTAAAATTGGAATGATACAGAGAAGATTAGCATGGCCCCTGCGCAAGGATGACACGCAAATTTGTGAAGCGTTCCATATTTTTAAAGCATATGAGCTGCATTGTGTACTGCTACGTGACATTGAGTCATTTTATAGGTGGCAGGTACCATGAAGCTGGAGTTGGCTCAGTATCGTGAGGTCGCTGCTTTTGCCCAGTTTGGTTCTGATCTTGATGCAGCCACTCAACAACTCGAGTTGTGGTGTGCATCTGACTGAGTTGTTAAAGCAAGGACAGTATGCGCCCATGGCTATTGAAGAACAGGTGGCTGTTATCTATGCTGGTGTGAGAGGGTATCTTGATAAACTGGAGCCCAGTAAAATCACAAAGTTTGAGAATGCTTTCTTGTCCCATGTCATCAGCCAGCACCAGTCCCTCTTGGGCAATATCAGGGCTGATGGGAAAATCTCAGAACAATCAGATGCAAAGCCGAAAGAGATTGCAACAAACTTCCTGGCTGGATTTGAATCATAAACCCCTCTGGATCCACATCAGACACTGCTTTGGTTTTGTCATTTCTTCTAGTAAAATCAGTTCCATTTGTAAAGAATTAGTCTTGTATTCCTCGTGTACAGAAATTACAGAAATAAAAGTTCCATATTGTGAAAAAAAAAAACAATAAAGCCAATCAATCTCACACTAAAAACCCATAACTGTGGTTTTCTCTTTGAGTTGATCATGTCAGTACTTCTTATAGTAATGGGGAGCTAATACAAGATGGTAGACTGTATCTGTAAGTTCTTTTTGATGGTTCATAATTCCTTTTACTGTTCATATGTTTTGAACAATTTACCACTAAGCTCAACATAATAATGTTTAATAACAATACTGTTTCTCAGCTGATGATATATCAAAACATATCATTGTATCTGACACTTATCTAAGAAACAAAATAATTTATGAAAATATATTTCTTGAACTTAATGAAGCAGTCACTAGAGGAACTGTCATTTATAAAATAGTCACAGTCCGACAAGTCTTTTACATTAAATAGTTCCTGAATATGGTATGAATTTAATCCGTATTTATAGGATGAATGAAATGTAATCCTATATATACATCAGTAGGAAACTTTAGCATAAATTATGAGGCATGTGAGTATATAAAAATTAGTGCACTGAAATCTTTTTTAAAAGAAGAAATAATAAATCATAAACTAGTAAAAAAATTTACAGATTTCTATAAATCAAAGAATTGTACTTTCAAGTGTGACTGAAACTTTACACTTAAATTTGTAATTTTATTCAACATTTATCATAATTATTCAACATAATTATTGTAGGTTTTACTTAAAGAATATATATTTTAAGTTTCTGATTGATATAAACAAGGAAAACATAAAATATATATTTTTCTATCATAATCATCACTGAACATACACATTTAGAAAAATATGCCTATTGCTTTCTAAGGCAAGCAACAGTAGGTAAATAAGACTATATATATCAAAGGTAAAACACTCTGTGCATCAAATGACACAATCTACAGAATCAAATGTAACCTAAAGAATGGTGGAAAATATTTGCAAATCATATATCTGTAAGAGATAAATAACCAGAATATATAAAGAACATCTACAACTCAACAACAACAAGAACCTTATTTAAAAAACAACAACAACGACAACAAAAAGAAAGTTCTTGAATAGAGAATCTTAAAGATAAAAGGTGTAATGTCCAAAGAGGGGCAAAGTGGGGGTAGGAACACAGCACTATTATTTAATGTATAGTGCTTTACTCTTGCAAGACTCAAGTGTGCTGGAGCTTTGTTCTACAACATGGTACTTGTATTTATGCACTATTAACCTACCTGCTTAAAAATGCTATGATGGGCCTGGCATGGTAATGCACAACTTTAATCCCAGCACTAGGGAAGCAGAGGCAGGCATTATCTCTCTGGGACTAACACCAGCCTAGTCTACATAGCTAGTTGTAGGCCAGCTGGGGCTACAGAAAGACCTTATCTCAAAAAATAAAAAACGAAAATGATTATGATTATGATTATGATGGTAAATGTTTTGTATCTGTTTTACCACATTGTCAAATCCAGTAAAAAGCTAATTATGTAATAATAATATAAATTTGATGCAAGTTTTGAATTATGTTTCACATATATAGTAATGATATATTCATAAAAATATTCCCTATATGACAATGCTCTTGAATGTAAAATCCTTTACTCAGCACTAACTCTCACTATAACTGAAAGCCATAATTTTATCCCAAGTATAAAAATGTCAAACCTTTAAAATCATGAAGATAGGGCTGGAGAGATGGCCTAGCGGTTAAGAGCGCCGACTGCTCTTACAGAGGACCCGGGTTCGATCCCCAGCACCCACATGGCGGCTGAGAACTGTCTTTAACTCCAGTTCCAGGGGAATCCGACACCCTCTTCTGACCTCCGCAGCATTGCACGACACGGGTGCACAGACCTATATGCAAACAGTACATTTAAACACATAAATAAATAAATAAATAAATAAATAAATAAATAAATAAAATATTAAAAAAAAATTTTTAATCATGAAGATATTTTAAAAGTCAACTATTTTGAGGATAAAATGACAGTTTTTCAATTTTAATAAAATGTTCAGTGTCAAAAATTTTTAATTCTATATTGTATATATATTTTATAATGATTGTTTTATTGTGATTAGAATGAATGATAGGTTTTATAAAAATAATATACACCTCATATAAACTTGCAGCTATGGTGAGAGCATGCATAAGACCGATGTGTGGGTTTGGGCACAACTGCTTGCAAATTGGTTTTGCATGAAGGATGCTTATACTCATAAATTATTACTTATTGTTAAAAAATGAAAAAAATAAAGAAGAAATAGAAGGAAAAAAAAATAATATAGACCTAACATGTACATAAGTAAAATGCACTATACGTAGTACATAAGTAGTATGGTGATCAAAATGATAAAAAAAAAATGTGCAAATCAGAAGAGTTTATTTTACTTAAAAAAAGTATTAGTATACATACTGATGGCATTAAACTTCAAGGCTAAGGAAGGATTCCTAAAAGAATTCAGACAGAGCCGGGCGTGGTGGCGCATGCCTTTAATCCTAGCACTTGGGAGGCAGAGGCAGGCGGATCTTTGTGAGTTCAAGGCCAGCCTGGTCTACAGAGCAAGTTCCAGGACAGCTGGGGCTACAGGGAGACCCTGTCTCAAAAAGAGAAAAAAGAATTCAGACAGAAAAGGAACACAGGTATAACTGAGTTAAAAGATTAATTTCATGTGCCAACTTGCCACAATACCCAGATAAAGGTCCAACATTACTCTGGATGTTTACTTATAAGGTATTTTTTAGATGTAATTAATATTTAAATTGGTGGGCTTTGAGTAAGTCACATCCTTCATAATATGAGTTAACCATATTCAGTCAGCTGAAGACCTTAATACAAGAAAAACTGACCTTTCATGAGAAAAAAGGATGTCTGCCAACAGACTGCCTGTGAACTGCTGACACATGAGTAGATTTTTATTTTACCATGCCTCCACAGTCACAGGAGCCAATTCCTTAAAATCAATCTTCCTCCTGCTTTACCTCCCTCTCTCTGGAGAACCTTAACACAGAGGACAGTCTGCATAGCTCTAAATTATAAAAGATGTTAACTAAGAAATGCATACAAAGTTAAGTGGTATTTTGCTTCTCAAAGGAACAACCATATTATTATGTATATGAATTTAATAAATGCTCTGAATTTGTACATCTCCCTGGAGTTTCTGTTAAAAATTTAGGTTAGCTAACTAAATAAATGAATAATCATAAAAAGTCATAAAAACTGGGAACATTCTACATTAGTAGTTGTTATAGTTTGAATCTGAAATATTCTTCCACAGGCTCATGTGTTAAATATTTGGTCCCATATGGTGACATTATTTTAAGAAGTAGTGGGAACTTGGAGGAGATGGGGCCTAGCTAAAAGAAAGAGGTGCCACTCTGACCTTGAGAAAACAAAAACCTTGGTTAATCTGGGCTAACTGTGTGGCCTTAAGCATCCAAAAGGAAAGTACAACCAGAAATAAATAATCAGTCAGGCCTCAGAAATTGTACTTCAGATATAAAATTTGAGCTCTTAGAAAAAAAATAAAAATAAAACACAAAAAGGTACATTAAAAATACATCAACTTATTTTACATACTGGATTTTAATATTTTAATGCCTTATTCAATAAACAGAGTTATTTATCAAAAAAATTTACATCAACTTGCTATGTAACATAGGAATGTTAAGTAATATTTCTTTTTACCTGCATACAAGCTCTACTGTTAAAATGTGACTCCCTAAACCTGTTTTGGAACTAACCTATAGTTTATTTTCAGACACCATAATTTTGGTATATGTGTGGCATGTATATATACATATTTTGGAGCAATACAAATTGGAGGGAACAATAAAAACAAAAAAAGACCAGTTCAAAGACTGACACAGTAAACTTCTGCATTGAAAAACTTAAAAAAGACTGAGAAAAAGAATGCATGAGCTCTGGCAGGGTGGGGCATGGAAGGGGGACTGGGTCTAAATTTGACTAAGAAATGTTGTATGGAATGCACAAAACTTCAATTAAAAAAAGAGGTGCCTGTAGAGAGGTGATGAGGTGCCTGGGAAGGGCGTCTGTCCCGCGCAGCAGTCTCGCCGGCAAGAACTTCACGTAGACAACAGGATTCTTCTGCAGCAGTATTTATTGTGCACAGCTCTTTTAGGAGAAGGGCTCGTAGCGCAACAGGGGCCAATGCCTCATTAGAATATTAGGTGTGCGGGCTCAAAGTCATGCGCAGATTGCCCAATGCATAGGCAATGGCGGGAAACAGCTTGTAGTGACCCAGAAAGTCGGCGCCATCTTTAGGGCGCGGTGCGGCACACACTGTGTGGTAGGCTGCCAACAGGCGTCCTTAGGGATATAATTTCCCCTAGGCTTCCCTCTGTCTTTCCTTCCCATCCTCCATGAGATAAACAGCCTCTTTCCCAACACACATCTACTATTATGATGTTCAGTCAGTCTCACTTCAGACCTACATCATGGACCCAGGGTGGAAAAAGAAAGGTAGCCTCTTCTACCAGAACATTGTGTGCACTCCATATATACACATGGAAGAACAGATGAACAAAAACGAGGCAGGAAAGTTCAATCATGTCCAGTACAGCAACCACCGAACACCCGAAACTAACAGTGGAGATGAAAAAGGAAAAGAAGTATCAATAATCCAGCAAACTAGAATATCAGTTAAAGTCATTTCCAATTCTTTGGAAATGACTCCTTTCAATGACCTTAAATGTAAATGGTCTCAGTTCACCAATAAAAAGATGCAAACTAACCAACTGGATTAAAAAACAGGAACTACCTATCTATTGTCTCCAAGAAAAAATAATTAACAAACATGTCCAAATATTGAATATTAAAGGGTAAAAATCTTCTAAGCAAACAGAAGCCATAAACAAGCAGGTATAGATATTCTTACAATTGATAAATTAGATTTCAAAACAAAATTATTCAGAAGAAATGAAGAGGGACACTTTGTATCTAAATTAATACAGGGAACAATCCATCAAGAAGATACAGCTAGAATACACTATAGATCAACTGGACTTAACAGATACATACAGAATATTCTACCCCAACATATAGGGAATGCACATTCTTCTTAGTGGTACAGGGAACCTTCTCCAAAATTGATCCCATTATAGGCCAAAAAGTAAACTTTAACAAATACAAACAAACCAAGAAAAAAAAATGAGATTACTCCATGTATCCTATCAGATTACAGCAGAATAAAAGTAGAAATCAACCCCAAGATAAACTATTAAATACTTAAGAGACTGAACAATGCACTATTTTATTTTATTTATTTTTTATGTATGAGTATATGGCCTATATGTATGTGTAAGGGTACCCATGTCATGCAATACATGTGGAGGTCAGAAGAGGGCATTGGATTCTCCTGGAACTGGAGTGATAGCCACCATGTAAGTGCTGGGAACTGAATCCAGGTCCTCTTCAATAAGAGTCAGTGCTCTTAACTGCTGAGCCATCACTCCAGCACCTGAACAATGAACTTTTAAATGAACTATGAGTTACTGAGTAAATCACAGATGAAATTTAAAATTTTTAGAGTAAAATGAAAATACAACCTACCAGAACCTGCAGGATTTCGCCAAGGCAGTCCCAAGAAGAAAGTTTATAACTATGAGTGTTCATGTTAAAAAAAAAAAAAATCAAAGATCAAAAATACACAACCTAATGATACAACTCAAGGCTCTAGAAAAACAATAAGAAGCCCATCCCAAACCCAGTGGATTACAAGAAATAATAAAGGAAAGAAATTAGTGAAATAAAGACTGAAAGAACAATATACAGGCACAAAACCGACCAAATGAAAATTGGGTTCTTTGAAGACATTAGAATGATAAACACTTACCCAAACACAAAGAGAGAGAAAGAGAGAGAGAGAGAGAGAGAGAGAAAACTAAAATAAAATCAGACGTGAAAGGATGTTGTTACAGCAGACTCCAGTGAAATCCACATCAGTGGAAAATACTTTGTAAACTTATTCCAGGGCTAGGGGCTGGGATGCAGTGGTAGATAAAGTGCTTGCCTAACATGCTCAAGGCCATAGGTGATTTAAACCCCAATGTCACAAATATATACACGTGGATGCATGCATGCACATGTGTGTGTGTGTCTGTGTGTTGCCAAAAAGCTGTAAAACCTAGAAGAAATGGATGCATTTTTTATTTTTTAATTTTATTTATTTTTTATGTGTATGAATGTACTGTCTGCATGTAGGTTTGTGCACCTGTGTTGTGCAATGCAGCGGAGGTCAGAAGAGGGTGTCAGATTCTCTTGAAATGGGAGTTAAAGACAGTTCTCAGCCACCATGTGGGTGCTGGGGATCGAACCTGGGTCCGCTGCAAGAACAGTCGGTGCTCTTAACCACTGGGCCATCTCTTCAGCCCGAAAGGGATGCATTTTAAGTGCATGTAATTTCCCAAAATTATAGCCCATATGAATAAATAAAACAGACCCATTACAAGAAATAAGAAAAACTATAGCAGGGCATGGTGGCACATGCCTGTAATTCCAGCACTCAGGAGGTAGGTGCCGACAGATCTCTATGAGTTCAAGGCCAGCCTGGTCTACAGTATGAGTTCCAGGCCAGCTGGGACTATAGGGAGACCCTGACTCAAAAACAAGAGACCAAAAACAAAAGAAAAAAAGAAAAAACTGTAATCAAAAGTCTTCCATAAAGAAGAGCCCGGGACCACATGGATTCATTACTGAATTCTATAAAACTTTTGAGAAAGATCTAATAACAGCACTTCAAATTTTGTTTCATAAAACAGCAAGAGACCTCCCCTTTCCTCTCAAACTTATGTGCGTCTGAACTCTGAGAGCACCTGCCATGCTGTTCTCTGTCTATGGCATTAATAACTCTTCTAATAAATCTCTTAAAAGAAAAATAAAGCAGAAAGAAAAACAATGCCAAATTCATTCTATGAACCCAGTATTATTCTAATACCAAATGAGCTAGACAACAAAAAAGGACAGACCAATTTCCCTGATGAACACAGATGCAAAAATTCTCTACAAAATACCTGCAAATGAAAATCAGGAAAAAATTAAGAGATCATATATGATTACCAAGTGGGCCTCACCCCAGAGATACCAGGTTGGTTCAACATACACAGACTAATAAATGCAATACATCATAGAAATAAGCCTAAGGATAGAAACCACATGATTATCTCAATAGATGTAGTAAAGGCTCTTGACAAAGTTCAACATACCTTCATGATAAAAGTCCTGGAAACATTAAGATTAGATGAAATATACCCAAAAATAATAAAGGCCATACACCTAAAAATTAAAGCCAACATAATATTAAATGCAGGAAAAACTGAAATAATCTCCTCTAAAACCAGGAACAAAACAAGAATGTCCACTCTCACCTCTTATTCAATATAGTATTCCAAGTCTTTGCTACAACAATAAGACAAGAAAGACAGAAGAGATAAAATAGGAAAGAAAGAAGTCAAATTAACCCTATTTCAAGATGACATGATTTTATACTTAAAATACTGTACAGATGCAACCAGAAAATTCTTGGATATAAAAAACCAGGATAGTTACAGTATGCAAAACCAATATAGAAAAATTAGTAGCCTTCAGATACACCAACAATGAATTCTCAAACCAAGAAATTGGGGAAAATATCTCATTCATATTAGCTCAAAAAAAAAAAAAAATACCTAGAAATAAACCTAACCAAGGAAATGAAAGACCTCAAGACACTGAAAAGGAAAAATCAAAGATGACACTAGACAACGGAAAGATCTTCCATGCTCCTGGACAGGCAAAATTATTATCATGAAAATGGCTATATTATCAAAAATAATCTACAAATTCAATGTAATTCTCAGCAAAATTATAGGGACATTCTTCACACAACTGGAAAAAACAATCCAAGAGTTCATATGGAACCACAAAAGGCCATGAATAGCCAAAGCAATCCTAAAGAGAAAGATCACACTACCTGACCTGAAATTATGTGACAGAGCTATACTGACAAAGATACCTAGCATTAGCATAAAGCAGAGAGGCTGTCAAATGGAACAAAATAGAGGATAGTGGGAGAAGCAAAATGGAACACAGATAAAGATGCCTGCTGCCAACTCTGACAAGCTGTTTGAGCCCCAGGAGCCACGTGGTCAAAGGAAAGAACCAACTCCTGCAAGTCACCCTTTAACCACATGTACCTCCACCAGCTGCCACCCTCCCACACACACACATAGACACAAACACACACAAAGGGAAATAAAAATGTACAAAACAAAGAATAGGGGCTAGAGAGATGGCTCAGAGGTTAAGAACACTGACTGCTCTTGCAGAGGAGCCAGGTTTGATTCCCAGCACCCACGTGGTAGCTGAGAACCATCTTTAACTCCAGTTCCAGGGGAATCCAACACCCTCTTCTGATCTCCATGGCACTGTAGGACACGGGTGCACCAACCTACATGCAGACAGTACATTCATACATATAAAAAATAATAAATAAAATTTAAAAAAAACAAAGAATAAATAACTTGTAAACAAACCAGAAAAGCCATGGCCACTTCATTTTAACAAAGGCAGGAAAATTATGCAGTGGAAAAGGAGTCTACTCAACAAATAATGCTGGCAAAACTGAATATCCTCCTGCCAAACAAGAAATCAGATATGTATATTTTACCCTGTAGCGAAATAAACTCAAAGTAGACCAAAGGTCTTAATTTAACATCTGAAATGTTCAAAGTCCTGGAGGAAAATGGAGAATGCACTTCAAGACACAGGTTTAGATAAGAACTTTCTGAAAAAAAGTCCAATAGCACAGGAAATTGCACCAAGAACTACCAAATGATAGTGTGAAATTAAGAAGCTTCTGTCTAGAAAAGAAATGATGAACAGAGCCAACGGACAACCCACAGAAAGGGAGAAAGTCTTTGGCAGCTGTACTTCAGACAGGGGCTAATAACCCAGAATTTATGAACTAAACAACTAAACAACAACAACAAAAAAAACCTTGCCAAGTCAACAAATGAGCTAACGAAATATGCATAGACAGTTATGAATGTGCAATAATTATTTTTTTAAATATTCAACATACCTAGTTATTAGGTAAATGAAATTAAAACTTTGAGAGAGCCACCTTATGCAAGTCAGAATGGCTATCATTAAGAAATATGACAACAAATAACAAGATGGCAAACTAATATAGCCACTGTGAAAGTCAGTATGGAAGTTTTTCAAAAAAAATTAAAAATAAAATTATCTAATGAGCCAAAGGACTCCCTATCTTACCACAGACATACTTGTGCATCTATGTTTACTCCTACTCTATTCGGGGAAGCAAGAAAATGGAACCATTCTAGATGTGCTAAATGAAAATGTGGTACATATACCCAATGGAATTTATTCAACCATAAGCAAAAGTGAAATGATAAAAATTGAAAGAAAATGGTTAGATCTAGATCTAGATCATATAGCTCTCTCTCATAAGCAGATCCCAGCCTGTAATGTATACATGTATTTATATAACTGGATATAAATGTGGGTGACTCTTTTAAAAAAGAAGAAAGGAAACCTGGACATGGTGGTGGCGCATACCTTAAGTCCTAGCACTTGGGAGGCAGAAGCAGGCAGATCTTTGTGACTTTAAGGCCACCCTGGTCTACAGAGTGAGTTCCAGGACAGCTGGGGGCTACTGGAAGACCCTGTCTCAGAAAAAAAAAAAAAAAACAAAAAAAAAACTAGAAAGGAGACAAAGAGATAGTAAAAATAGTTCATGAGGAAGGGCAGGGGAGAGGGAAAGGAAACTTGTGACAAGAAGGAAAAGAGACTAGAAGATTAGAAGGGAGGATGGGGACCGGGGAGAGGAGGTGAAGGGGCAGAGAATCTACTACAACACTGTGAAAATGCCATAATGATAGCTAATAACTTGGATACTAATTTAATTTTTTAAATAATACAAATTGAAGAAAACCAGTGGCACAGCAAGTCTTTTGCACTCTGGATTTAACATCCGCTATTCTGGCTGTGCCCAGAGGCCACTGAAGTTTTATGTCATGCAATAAACAGATATTGTGATGTAGCACTTAAAGTCATATTTACTGGAAAGTGCAGTACAGAAGCCATGTAAACAAACAGTTAGAAGATCAGGTTACTCAGAACCTCATCTCGATGGGCCTAGTTAGCCTCCACTCTTTCAAAATTAATCATTAAATCTGTTGAACAGAAAAAAAATTAAAAAGTGGCCGGATGTGGTGGCACATGCCTTTAATCCTAGCACTTGGGAGGCAGAGGCAGGCGGATCTCTGTGAGTTCAAGGCCAGCCTGGTCTACACAGTGTGTTCCAGAAAAAAAAAAAGCTTCTTTTAAGGTGGAGGAGGAGGCATTTAAAAAGTAAACCACCTCCAGATACTGATAGAAAAAAACTATTTTAATAAAATATAAGTACATAAGATATGTAATATTAACCAATCCATAACAGCTCTATGTGGACAAAAGAAAAAATTTTCATGAAAGGATCTTACCCAATGAGTGCTCCCAACAGTGCTCTCTCTGCTCATCAAGTGAGAAATTAAGCTTCAGTGGATGTCTTAAAGGCAGCAAAGTTATGCAATACCCCATGGAAACATGTTTCTGAAGAAATCCAGGTGCCTCTAAAAACATTTCCACATTCACCTTGGATTTATTTCTACCAAATGTTAAGAGTCTCATTTGTAAAATTCCTCTGAGAGGAGAGATTTACTGCCAAATGGTCTGGATACATTACAATTCTAGATTATAAGGAGGCTAAATTAATGGGTTCATGTTACGGTTCTTTCATTCCTCAATTATGAAAGTGTGAAGTTCACATACCGTTACTTGCTTATTAGGAGAAAAACAACTTTTTTTCTATAAGGAAAGCAATACTCTTCTTAAATCCTGACTTTTGTTTCTTTTTTTGCCACTGTTCCCTCTTCTATTTGAAGCAAGAAAATTTACACTATTGCAGAAGCTGAATGAACACACTATATGAAGAGCAAAACCTAACACAAACCAATGGGTAAAGGTAGATATGGGTGTATGTACAATGAAGATGTGATAAGAAAAAAATAACAACTCATATTCAGAAACAAAATCTAATTTATACTTTTATAGAGACGGGGAAATCAGATAACAACTGATTAATTTTCTACTTATATTTTTATTTAGTTGGCAATAAAAATATTAGATTTCATTTTGATATTTCCACATATGTGCATCACTATAATCTGACCATGGGTCACTGTTTTTACCCTCCCAATTTTGCATATGAAAGAAAATATGCATGTGACACATCTTAATTTTTTATTTTTTTTAATTTTACCCTACACTATCCTATCTTGTTCCCTCCTCCCCTAGCTTCTTCCTTTGTGAGCAAATTTTTTAAAAAATTGTCAAAAAATTTACCAACAGCACTAACATTAAATAAGACAAGAAATGCATAGTAACCATACAAAATTCACAAAACGGTGTGGAGTACACAATGATGTTAGGATTGCTGTTGTTACTGTTCTTTTTCCTTTTTTCTATTTTTTAACTGCCAGCCATGCTTCTTAAGCAGCTAAGAACAGTGGCCCTTGTTCTCAGAGAAGCTTATTGATTCATGCACTGTATTGTCAGTGACATCAACTCTACCATAAACTAAAGGGCAATTCAGGAATCTACTGTGGGAAAGAGAAATTATCTTACACTGTGATAAATAAAATCAAGAGTAATCTACTTCTGACGGACAATTTCCAACAGCAAGAGAAAACTCCATTCCTGATTAAAGAAAATCAGATCAACAAAGCACATGGACCTCACAAACAGCAGCTTGGAGACAGGACCCAGCGCGCCTTGTCACTCTGAGATTCTGTTTTTCGGCCAGTGTACTACTTCCTTTTATATTTGAATTAGTTCCAACTTGATTTCAGTCAATAACTCATAGAGGCATATCAGTATACATCTATTAGAACAGGTCCTTAAAATGTCTATTATGTAAGAAATTAATTTTCATCTAGAAAAGCTGAGAAACAGGGTTACTGATTAAATATTGTGATATACTTTTAAAAAATCACATTCGAGCCAGGTGTGGTGGTACATGCCTTTAATCCTGGTACTCAGGAGGCAGAGGCAGGCAAATCTCTGTGAGTTCAAGGATAGCCTGGTCTACAGAGTGCGTTCCAGGACAGCTGGGGCTACAGGGAGACCCTGTCTCAAAAAGACAAAAAAAAAAATCACATTTGAATGAGCAAGTTTTCAAAGTATCTTGAAAATGAACTTTTACTGAGCTACTACTGGGGTTTCAGCCTGTTCAGAGTATAGACTGCCATTGTTGTGCTACCCAGGCTGTATCACGGAGACCAGTACAGGAAGATCAAGACAGGATGTGGTGCCTTCTGGACCTCAGTCGTTGATCATGGGAAGGGAAAACCCCAGTGTGGAGCACAAGGGCAGAACTGATAGTGGTTTGGGCTTGCCAAGGAGGAGCCTTCAAACACCACATCTTTCAGCCTAATAAAGAAAAAAAATCATAAGCTGAAGATGCCAAAATCTATGATACATGTGGCAGCATATGTGCATATTTTGGAGTGATGTAAATTGGATGGAATAACAACAACAACAAAAAGACCGGGTCAAAGAACCGACTGAAACGGTGAACTTCTGCTCGAAACAGTAAACTTCTGCAATAATTTTAAGAGACTGAAAGAAAGATGAAAAACATGTTTGGCAGAAGGCATGAGCTCTGGTTGGGCGTGGGGCAAGGAAGGGGACACGAGTCTAGATTTGATTGGAAATTTTGTATGACATGAACAAAGGTTCAATAAAAATTGGCTTTGAAAAAAATGAACTGTTTTAGTGTATCAGATAGTTCATAACTCACTATAAAATCACTGATTACTGACACAATTATAATTTTGCAGATGTCAAAAAATACATCTATAGTTATCATACTAGTTGCTTTCATATTGCTATAACATAACACCAATGCCAATTTAGAGAGGAACTTTATTCATCTTACATTGTCCAGGTCACAATTCATTACTTAGGGAGCTCAAGGGAGGAACTCAGGGTAGGAACCTGGAGGCAAGAACTGAAGCACAGGCCAAGGAGGAACTCTGCTTACCAGCTTGCTCTCCTGGCCCATGTTCATCTTATACAATACAGGCCCACTGCCCAGGGGTGGCACCACCCACAGTAGGCTGGGTCCTCCCACATCACTCGACAATCAAGAAAATACCTCACAGACATGGCCACAGACCAGTCCAATGGATGCAATTCCCCAACTGAGGTTCCCTCAACCCAGGTTTGTCAAGTTAATGCTAAAGCTACCAAGCACAGTTAATAAAAAACTCAATACCTTTTCAACTCAATTTATGTATGTATGTATGTATGTATGTATGTATTTATATATGCATCCATGCATCATTTAATAGGAATTCATCCTGAGAAGTGCATCCTTAAGCTATTTCCTTGATAAATATTGTATGAAAGCTGGACATGGTAGGCCATACCTTTAATCCTAACATTTGGGAGGAGAGACAGGTGGATCTCTGAGAGTTCAAGGCCAACCTGATCTATACAGCAAGTTTCAGGACATCTGGGGCTACAGGGAGACCCTGTCTTAAGGCAGCTATGATGTCACTGAAGAATATAATCTTACTGGACCACTGTCAAATGCCTATTTTTCTCTTAACTAAAATTTACTATGTAGCACATGACAATATACAGGGGTTTTTTTGTTGTTTTGGTTTTTTTTGTCTTTTCGAGACAGGGTCTTCCTGTAGCCCTAGCTGTCCTGGAACTCGCTCTGTAGACCAGGCTGGCCTTGAACTCACAAAGATACACCTGCCTCTGCCTCCCAAGAGTTAGGACAATATACAGTTTTTAAGGAGTAAATGTGCAAATTATACCATTTTCTCCATCAGATAGCCAACTCTACCTGTGTTTCAATATTTTGTTTTGTTTTGTTTTGTTTTTTGGTTTCCTACACTTGAGAAGCATAAACATTTCTCTAAAGATGGAAATCAAATGCATCACCATCACAAAGCATAAGAGAAATGCATATTGGCTGTGGGTTTCCTGTATATGGCTTTGATTACATTGAGGAATGATCCCTCCAGTCCAATTCCCTCTAGGACTTTAAACATGAAGGGATGCTGGATTTTGTCAAAGGCTTTCTCTTCATCAATTGAGATGATAGTGTGGTCTTATGAAGATATAACTTCACCCAAAGTGGATAACAAAAAGGCAAAAATAATAAATGCTGGCATGTGCATAGAGAAAGGGAACTCTTATAACAAGGTGGAGAAATAAACTGCTATAGCCATTACAAAACACTGTGAGAGATCATTAAAAAACTTAAGTATAGCCGGGCGTGGTGGCGCATGCCTTTAATCCTAGCACTTGGGAGGCAGAGGCAGGCAGATGTCTGTGAGTTCAAGGCCAGCCTGGTCTATAGAGTGAGTTCCAGGACAGCTGGGGCTACAGGAAGACCCTGTCTTGAAAAGACCAAAAAAAAAAAAAAAAAAAAACTGAAGTATGATACAGTAATCCTATTACTGGTTGTCAGAGAAATATCTGTACTCACATATTTATTATTACAAGAGCACTGCCTGCAATACCCTTGAAATGAGAGAATCTAATTGTCTACTATTGAGTGAGTGGTTAAAGAAAACATACTATAACCAAAAGAAAGAAGGAACAACTCCAAATCAATAGAATCTGTGATGAAAGGGGAAATATCACAACAGACAATGAAAAGATCCAGACAATCATACAGGAATACTTCAAAAACCTATACTCTACTAAGTTTGAAAACCTAAAAGAAATGGATGAATA
>VZQC01000338.1:133167-153049 GCA_009823505.1 Rhizomys pruinosus
CAGAACAGCCATTAGAGAGGATTCGAGGGCGCGGGAGAGATAGCCTAGTGGTTCAGAGCGCCGACTGCTCTTGCAGAGGACCTGGGTTCGATCCCCAGCACCCACATGTTGGCTAAGAACCGTCTGTAACTCCAATTCCATGAGAACTACAGTTCCAGGGGAATCCGAGACCCTCTTCTGACCTCCGCGGTATTGCATGACACGGGTGCACAGACCTACATGCAGACAGTACATTCATACACATAGAAAAATAAATAAAAAAAAAAAAGAGGATTCGAATGTTCTCACCACAAAGAAATAATCAATGTTTGAGGCAAGTGTCCTCAGAACAAAAAAATAATGGATATTTGAAGTAATAACGTATTAGTCACTTTTCTGTTGCTGTGATAAAACCACCATGAGCAAGGGAACTTATAAAAGGAAGAGTTTATTTGAGCTTACGATTGACGGTTCCAGGGAATCAGAGTCCATTGTGGTGGGAAGCATGGTGGCCGGAGCTGGAGCAGCAAGCAGGGGGTCACATCTCCCAGTGAGCACAAGAAGCAGAGAGAGAGAGACTGGAGACTGCAAGGCTTGTTAAACTCACTAAGCCTGCCCCCAATAAAGTACTTCCTCCAGCACGGCCACACCTTCTAAGACCTCCAAGAACAGTGCCACCAACTGGAGACAAAATGTCTGAATACTTAAAGCCTATGGCGGACACTCATTCAAACCACCACAAGTAATATCCTACATACCCTAATTTGATCATTAAACAATATGATATCAAATGATCACAAGGACTCCATAAGCATGTACAAGTATTATGTTAATTAAAAATAAAACTTAAAACTTCATCAAAATAAAATTAGTGGAGCAAGCACAGTAGTACACAGTCTTAATCTCAGAACTCAGGAGGCAAAGGCAGGCAGATGTCCATGAGCCAGCCTGGTCTATCTAGCAAGTTCCAGAACATCTAGGGATATGGCCCTATTTCAAAAAATAAAATAAGTGAAATGGAAACAAAATGTAATTTGAAAATTATCTAAAAGCTGTACTTTTAAAAGCTCATCAAATAGAAAAACTTTGCCAAGCATGGAGACACATAACTGTGATCTTAGCACTTGGGAGCTAAGGGAAGAATATCTCAGCCTCAAGATCAGCCTGGACAACAGAGGGAAAGTCTGTCTTGAAAGAAGGGAAGGAAGAAAAGAGGGGAGAAAGGGAGGGGGAGGGAGGGAAAGAGAGGAGAAAAAGGAAAGGAAGGAGAAAGGAGGAAGGAGAGAGGAAGGAGGAAGGAGGAGGGAGGAAGGGGGAAGGAGGAAGGAAGGAATGAGGAAGAAGGAAAGAGGAAGGGAGGGAGAGAGGGAGGGAGTAGGAAGGAAGAGGAAGGAAGGAGAGAAGGAGGAGGAAGGAGGAAGGAGGAAGGAGGAGGGAGGAAGGATGGAGGAGGAAAGAGGAAGGAGGAGGAAGGAAGGAGGAAGGAAGGAGGAAAGGAGGAGAGGGAAGGAGAGGGAAGGGGAGGAAAGGTGTATTAGTCAGGGTTCTGTTGCTGTGATAAAGCAACCATGACCAAGGGAACTTAGTGGTGCACACCTTTAATCCTAGCACTCGGGAGCAAAGGCAGGCAGATCTTTGTGAGTTCAAGGTCAGGCTGGTCTACAGAGTGAGTTCCAGGACAGTGGACAGCTACGGCTGGGGCTACAGGGAGACCCTTTCTCAAAAAGACCAAAAAAAAAAATGATGATGCATGCTTTCATTAACAAATTAAGTAACTATTTGTCCAATGTGCTTATTTCTAATATTTCAAGATAAAGCTTGAAAGTATAAAAAAAAAAGTGGAGATATTTTTCTCTATCACACGAAATAAGTAACTCCAGAGATACCCCCTAGACTCTCAGAGAAAGACCATCACTGTTCTTCTTATTAGGAGTCCTGTACTTCAGTGGAAATGTTAGGGTATATTTCGGTCTGTCAACAACCCACTAGCTAGTCTACCTCCTCAATATCTTACAGAATAACTCATCTTCCTCCACACCTTCCATTCATGTGCTCATCACTGATTGCTCTGGTGAATGTAGTAGCTTTTGTTTGACCTGTGTTAGGGCACTCTTAGTATAGTTTCATAATAAACCAGAACTGCTATTGCTTTCAGTGTGGTACTCTACACAGTGATTCCACACCCAAGCTCCTTTCTTCCTATGATGCTGCCACTTGACCAAGGAGTCAGGCTAATTTTCCTTGTGGGTTGAATGGTAAGTGCATTAGGCTTTGGGGGCCATATGGTCTAAGTTGCAACTACTCAAATGTGTCTTTATAGCACAAAAGCAACCATATTTATATCCGAATGAGTGTGGCTATTTCAAGAAAACTTTATTTGTAAATATAAAAATTTGAATTTCTTGTAATCCCAGCACTCAGGAGGCAGAGGCAGGCAGATCTCTATGAGTTCAAGGCTAGCTTGGTCTACAGAGTGAGTTCCAAGACAGCTGGAGCTACTGGAAGACCCTGTCTCAAAAAAAAATGAATTTCATGTCAATTTTATCTGCCAATGAAATATTGTACTTTTGGTTTTTCTCCCCAAATTAAAAAATTTGAAAACAATTCTTTGGGGCTAGAGACAAGGCTTAGCAGTTAAGAGCACTGACTGCTCTTGCAGAGGACCTAGGTTCGATTCTCAGCACCCACATGGCGGTAAACTACTGTCCATAACTCCATTTCCAGGGTATCTGATTCCTTCTTGTGACCTCCAAGGGCATTGCAGGACAAGTGTGTACTAACATACATGCAGGCAATACACTCATACACATAAAATAAAAACAATAAATAAAGTTTTAAAAAATAAGAAAAATTCTTCGGGTGCCATACAGACAGTGTTGGCCCACCAACCACAATTTGATGATTCCTATATCAGGGTGAACAGAAAATCAGATTTAAAATACTGTGGCTTGGTGATTCCAGCTACTTGAGTCATATTGTTTTGTNAAGGAAGGAAGGAAGGAAGGAAGGAAGGAAGGAAGGAAGGAAGGAAGGAAGGAAGGAAGGAAGGAAGGAAACTGAAACTGAAACTGAAACATAGAACTAGCAAGATGGCCTAGTGCGTAAGGGCATTTTCTGCAAAGCCCGACAACCTGAGTTTGATTCCCAGAACCTACACTGTGAAATGAGAGAACTGACTCCTGCAAATTGTCTACATGCATGCTATTTTATAAAAATAAATAATAAATATAAAAAATTTAAATGGAAAAATGAACCATGATTATAACAATGAATACCCAAAAATTACCTTGAAAAAAGTTTAGTAATTACTAATAAAAACTAAATAACTTAGTAACTAAGTATTCTGGGAGTAATCAACCACTCTTTAATTAGAATTAAGGTCGACTTCCTAGGATAAAGTCCATACCTGATATTTATATCAGGCTTAGGAACCTGAGGCTAGACAAGTCACAGGACATAGAGAAGAGCCTAACACTAGTTTTCTACTAAATAGTTATCATGCTAAACTGACTCCTAATGACATATTGTCATACCCATAGACTAATGCATCTCTCAACTCTCACCAAAGTTTTCTTATACAGCAGATGATGATTAACATAGAAGCCTGCAACTGGCCAATGTGCACAAACAAGAGACTATAGAGCACTTATCCCTGAATAGGCTGGAGAGATGGCCTAGCGGTTAAGAGCGCCGACCGCTCTTGCAGAGGACCCGGGTTCGATCCCCAGCACCCACATGGCGGCCGAGAACCGTCTGAAACTCCAACTCCAGGAGAACTCCAGTTCCAGGGGAATCCGACGCCCTCTTCTGATCGCGGCGTTGCACGACACGGGTGCACAGACCTGCACGCAGACAGAACGCTGATACACATACAGAAATAAATAAAATTTAAAAAATGGCTAAAAAAAAAGCACCTATATCAAACTTCTCCCCAAGGCTCATGCGTATGTAGGAAGAGGGGAGTGGAAAGACTGTAAGAGCCAGAGTGGTGAACGACCACGGGAACAAGAGTTTTCCAGACAGCTGGTGGTTTACTCATCTGAACTCACAGTAATGGTAAAAGCATGCACAAGTCCCATTCAAGCTCAAACCAGTTTTTAAATGTAATACTTCTTAACAAAAGCATTGATACACATAAATAAAATTAATTCTGAGAGTTCTCTGATTAAATGTCTGAGAGACTTTTGATACATATGAAAATACCTAACCTACAGTAAAGTACAGCAAAAGAAATGGAAAAGATATTAAACACTGAAATTTTATATATATATATATATATATATAATACATATACACACATATTACATATATGTGTGTACATGTGGATATGTGTGTACATCTACTCACGACATTAACATATCTACTTACATACATTCATATACACAAATACCACTAAATTCATATATAAAAATACATGTATATCTCTTTACCAAAAACAAAAACAATACATATTTATACAATTGTACTTATTCTTTATTAAAATAACTAGTTTACCTGTTTGGGAAGTCGGAACAAGGAATTCTTATAGAAAATGTCCTTAGCCTGGCTCCATGTGCCATCGATGAGGATGATTGTGGAAGGATAAACAGGAGTATCTAATATAAATTCTTCCAAATTAGTAGCTTCGGCCCCTGGATATAATATTAGTGTACCAGAGTCCCGGCAAACAGCTGAAAGTTCAATATCTCTAAAACAATAATTTTTAAAATATCTTCATTAGGTTTGTGGAAAATATTTTACTATACTTAACTTAATTCCTAATAAAAGTTTTCTTTTAGTCATCTGTCTAATCAAATAGAGACACTAGTTCTAAAGGATAAATCTGAAGTCTTGAATTTTGTCCACTCTTACACTGACTTTTTAGGCACAACTCTTTCCATTTTCCTCCTCATTACTTTTCTCATCAAGGTTTTCTTATCCAATCACCTGTTATACAATTTTAACCTTCACGAAGAAAGATCTGTGTAGGAAGGAATCGTTTTCAGGTCCCTGATTTAATTTACCTTTCTTCACTGAAGCGGCGCCCAATCTTTACTTCACATTTGTCCTGGGGAAGGCATGCTTCCAGCAGAGGGACAGTCCGTAACACTTTGCTTTCCTTTAATGAAAAGTCAAAACATGGGTGTTTTTACTTAGACAAACATTTTTAAGACATTCGTGATGAAAAGCAATGGTAGAGAGCTTGCACATCAGGTAGAAGGCCTAAGTTTCAACCTCAGCCTTAGAATGAAAAAACCTGTGAGAAACATCTGATTTCTTTTTTAGTATTTTATTACTTTCATCTTATGTGTATGAGTATATTGCCTATATGTAAGTGCACCCATGTTGTGCAATGCCTACAGATGTCAGAAGAGGCCATCAGATCGCAGGGAACTGGAATTACTGAAAGTTGTTGGCCACCATGTAGCCACTGGAAATCGAACCCAGGTCCTTTGCAAGAGCAGCCAGTGTTCTTAACTACTGAGCCATCTCTCCAGCCCCCCAAAATTTGATTTCCAACTTTACAGATTTTTCTGAGTCTTTTACTGAGGACCACAGTTTAATAAGCAATAATGTTTCTTTGCTTTATCAGTATTAAGCATAATTAATTATTAACTTAGTAAGGTATAGTTACAAGTTAATGGATAACCATAAGTTACAGGGTGATAACTATTATCAAAATACATTATACACATGTACAAAAATGCTATAATGAAACCTATTATTGTGCATAATGATGCATGCTAATAATAGACTAAATAATTATAAATTAGAACTATACATAAATTTGTGTCTAACTGAACAATTTATTCTGATAAGCTTTTTATTTCAAAAGTATGAAGTAGGTCAGCTTACAGTGATAGCCTAGATCTCTGTACTAAAAAAAAAAAAAAAAAAAAACAAGCAAAATGCTCAAAAAAATAAAAAGACAACTCAAAAAGTCAGAGGCACAAATTTAGAGTTACCAATGGCCAAAATGGACCAATTTGAGCATCAACCAATTTGAGCATCAAAACAAATATTGGACTATAAACCAAAGTATAAAATAAAAAAAATATTACCTATAAATCATTATTAAATAAATAAGAGGAAAGCATCTTCCTTACACCACAATTCTAAGTCAACAATGCATATACTTGCCACTCTAGAAAGGGAAGCTTACTTTCTTTCCCACTTGAGTGGGCTGCACTTATGGTGCTCAAAAGAATGTGGAGCAGAGACTTGCCCACCAGTGGTCTTCAGCATCCTAGCCTCCACCACTGAGACAATTCTATCATTAATCCTGTAGAGACAGATGGTCAGCAACTATGCTTGAGGTGGAGTTTAGAAATTTTTCCAGCATTTTATATAATGTTCTTCTCCTTTACATCACTATGAAGATTTACTATCCATGCTTTTATTAAAGTAATATGTGTATATATCAAATTTAAAATGATAAATACTTAAAATGCTATAGCTGTAACCAGGTATACTCATCAGTACTACTTCCAAGAAATCATCACTGTTTTAGCTATACCTTCTGAGAATTACCTCTGTATTTCCTATGATATGTGTGACTTACAATTTTGATGTTTCAATTTTATATATTAGTTAAAACTAGAAATCATCATCATTATAGCTAATATTAGGGCATACAATTACAATATGTAGATATACTCATTTACTTTTCACACACACACACACACACACACACACACACACACAAAATAAATAAATAAAATAAACACAACTTTGATTGTGGCCATTTTACTAACAAGGTAATTGAAGCCCAGAGAGGTAAATTAACTTGCCAAAACTGAGTAATGTCAATGTTATCTGAAAACAACTGTGCTATTATATTGTAGAATCCCTTAAAAAATAAACAAATAAAAGAGAAAAAAAAAACAGAAAATAAATAAATAAACATTAGAGTAAAAAAAAAATTAACTTGCCCAGGCCTCCAGAGTTTACAAAGATATTAATAATTTGAAAGCTAGGTACTCTTGTTCTAGAACCCTTACTCTTAAATTCTAAACTGTCTAAGTAAGCTTCTTATGATGAATGAGCATTCTGCACTCTTTTTTTTTAATTTTATTTATTTATGTATGTATATGAATGTACTGTCTGCATGCAGGTCTGTGCACCCGTGTCGTGCAATGCCGCAGAGGTCAGAAGAGGGTGTCGGATTCCCCTGGAATTGGAGTTTCAGACGGTTCTCGGCCACCATGTGGGTGCTGGGGATCGAACCCGGGTCCTCTGCAAGAGCGGTCGGCGCTCTCAACCGCTAGGCCATCTCTCCAGCCCCGCATTCTGCACTCTTACCTCACTGCTTATTCTCACATCTTACAGTTATAACTAAATCAATACAGTGTTTACATCTTATGTCTAAATATACATTATGCAGAAAGACCATGCAGCTTAACATAATGCTTCTTTATTGTAAAGCTTTTTTAAATTATTTTTTAGATAACTTCTGTTTTTAGCTTAAAGTACTTTTCTACATACATGTCTTTGAAAAGTCCATCCTATCACATCCATATCATCTTCTCTACCATATTTCTTTTCCCAAAGCTTCTACCTGAAATATATCCAAATGGTTTTCAATCATATTTTTAAAGGAGAATCATGAAACTGGCAGATACATTTATGCAAAACAGTATGCTGAACTTACCCACAGTAGCCTAGTAGTACTGAATTAGATGAAGACAGGAAAGTCTCTTTGCCGATAAGGAAAACCAATTTGGATGTACTTATATATACATTAACTACATACATAGCAGACACTATTTTAGTTGAATCATCTAAACTGAGGATTAGCCATGGTTAAAAAAAAACTGTAAGAAGCCGGGCGTGGTGGCACAACGCCTTTAATCCTAGCACTCGGGAGGCAGAGGCAGGCAGATCTTTGTGAGTTCAAGGCCAGCCTGGTCTACAGAGTGAGTTCCAGGACAGCTGGGGCTACAGAGAGACCCTGTCTCACAAAGACCAAAAAAAAAAAAAAAACAACACTGTAAACTATTAAAATGGCCACAAATCAATTTTATTTTTTAAAAATCTACATTTTAAATATAATCTTGCATCTAGTTCAACACAATAGAGAAGCTCCATATTTATATGTACCATAAGATGAAAATAAAATTCACCATCAAAACTTAGATTTTAAGCAAACCTCTATGCCCAAAAAGCTATTGTTTGCTGCAAATATGAGCTGTATAATATTGCAGATTTAGATACAGTAAAATAATTCTAGTGACTAAAACTGTAAGAATCACAACAAAAGCCTGTGGTTAAGTCTGAAAAGGAGTTGCCAACAAATGAAATATTTAACAACTTTCAACAAAAGAAAAAGTATTTTATCATTTGGAAAAGACAAACTAATTTCTTCTATATTTTTGTTAAAGTCTTCAAGTAGACTAGCTGTGACGTTTTAAAAAAATAATAATAATTATTTCTTCACCTAAAGCTAACTTGGACATAAGATATCCTGAGTTCCTAACGGCAGGGAGTGCTCACTCAGGTTTACATTAGATACATTTATATTGTGCACTGACTAGTTGTATATTAACCATACTTTATAATTTCCTACAATCTCCTTACACTCCCTCATTACAAATCAAATCTTACAAACATACAAACACACTGGTATGTGTATAATTCTAAACAGGACAGTATTAATTAGAAAGTCATTACTGATGGTATATTAAAAAAATAAACATGTTCTCTTAATATAAAAGAAATGAAAATTTACTTACATATTCATTTTGTAAGATTAAAACGCCACTCTGTCTAGAATTTCAAGTATTTGTATCAGCAGTATAACTGTATTTCCCCCATCCCCTTCCCCTTTTAATATACGTATTTTAAGCAGAAAATAGAGTTAAATCTAAAAAAAGGGAGACAAATGTAAATTCCTACTTTAGCAAGAAAAATCAAGGAGCACAGGTTACAACTAAAACTTAAAGGCAATGACTCTCTTACCTCTTACAAAATTGCATTTTTTCATCATACAAAGTTGTTGGCATCTCTATACTACTCAAGAACAATTTTTGAAAAAAATGATCTATTTATTTTTATTCTATGTGTATGAGTGTTTTGCCTGCATACATGTAAGTGCACCTGTGTCTTGCAGTGCCCACAGAGGCCAGAATATCCCCAGGACACCAGATACACTGGAACTGGAGTTAATGATGGCTGATAACTGCCATGTGGATAATGAGAACAGAACCCAGTTCTTCTGCAAGAGCAGCTCTTAACTACCAAGCCATCTCCACCCCAAAATGAAGCATTATGTCTCAAGCATTTGACTCTCAGTATCATATAATTTTTTAAAAAATCTTTCTTCCCTAAAGAGTATATCATAGACAACATTTTTTTTTTCCTGAAACACTAAACAATTAATAGGAATGAGCATGTCTGCGTGGTATTTCCTCTGGTGAAGTCATATTCCATCTGAAGTTGTATAATTTACAAATTTGAACTCACCTCTGCTGGATGTTGAATTATGTACAAGCGGGTAGAGATATGGAGTGGGTGCACTGGTAGATATGGACACAAACACACTTTCTGGGGTCGGCTAAGGAGTAAAGAAAAGAAAAAAGAACCAGTGAATGTTTAAATTATGATATAAAAGTATCCTTACACTTCAACATTATGCCATTTTATACCTAAAGAGGTTCGCTAAAGCTACATATCTTTCAGAATTAAGCATCATGATGAATGAATCTAATCAGAGATTTTTAAACAAAACTGTGAAAGATTTAAGTAAATTCTTTCCTATCCACTAGATTATGGGCTTGGGAGTATAATATAGTTCAGTAGTACAACACTGTTTAGCACATACGAGGCCCTAGGTTTGATTCCCAGCAAGACAAATTTAATTAATTAATATTAAAGAACCTCAATAAATATTAAGTTATTTTAGTGGAAAAAAACAGTCTCTGTCACCAGAGTCTTTTTCAGAAGAAATACTTCTAACTTTCATTTAATATTAAGAACAGAACATATGACGAAAAGAAACCTGGACCCAGAGACAGGAAAAAAAAAATAATCTCAATCATGAGAATGGAGAAAAAAATAAATTTCAAGAGAGGAAAAATAAAGGAGAGTTAGGAAGGAATAGAATTTGTCTATAACAATAAACAAGACTACCCCAAATCCTAATAGGTGAAAAAGTAAAGACAAAAATAACACAACCAGAAAATTACAGACATTAATAAATATCTCGTTATGGCAGAACGCATGATCTGGGATGGGTAGGGGTGGGGTGGGGGGAAGGGAAAGGGATATATGCCTGAACTGAATTGGAAAATGATGTATGAAATACACAAAGCATCAATAAAAATAAATAAATAAATAAAATGAAAAAAATAAAGAAGTAATAAAAAATTAAATAAATAAATAACAACAACAACAAAAAAAAACACATCTACTGGTAAAGACACCCAAAGACTGAGGGCAAAGGTTGAAAAATAATCCATCAAGTGAACAGAAGCCAAAAACATAGCTATCCTGCTAAGGAAGACTCATACCAAAATTCACCAGACTATTAAAGAAGATCACTACATATTAATAAAGGAAACCATCACAGCAATTGTAAATATATACACACTAAATACTGGGGCTCACAACTTCATAAAACAAACACTAATATATGTGAAAGGTATGATAAGTCCTGATACAATCGACAATAGTGGGTAATTTCAATACCCCACTCTCATTTCTAGATAGGCCATCCAAATCAAATATCAACAAAGAAACCTCAGAGTTTGTATTAGTTACTTTTCTGTTGCTATGATAAAATACCCTGACAAAAGCAAGTTAGCAAAGGAAGAGCTTAGTTTGGCTCACAGTTTGAGGATACTTCCCCATCACAGTAGGAAAGGAAATTGAATCAGCTGGTCCACAATCAAGACAATGAATATCCATTTTCATTTTGTGTGTGTGTGTGTGTGTGTGTGTGTGTGTGTGTGTGTGTGTGTGTGAATATCCATTTTCATCTAGATTCCTCCTCTTTATATGGTCCAGGTCCCAAGCCTAGACAAATGCGCCATCTTCCTTTAGGGTGGGTCTTCCCACTTTAATTACCCATATCAAGATGATCATTCACAGGCTAATATAATCTAAATAATCCTCACAAGTATACTTAGAGGGTTTTCTCCTAAGTGGTTCCAGAGCCTAATAAGTTGACAATGGACATTAAATATCACAACTCTATCCCATGTCAACTCAACATTAAAGCACATGACTTTTAAGCCATATCTGTCCACCCCTTGTCCCCATAGGCTCATAGCCATCTCATAATTAAAAAAATCATTTACTCCGGGCTGGAGAGATGGCCTAGCGGTTGGGAGCACCGATTGCTCTTGCAGAGGACCCAGGTTCGATCCCCAGCACCCACATGGCGGCTGAGAACCGTCTGTAACTCCAATTCCAGGAGAACTCCAGTTCCAGGGGAATCCGAGACCCTCTTCTGACCTCTGCAGCATTGCACGACACGGGTGCACAAACCTGCACGCAGACAGTACATTCATACACATAAATAAATAAATAAAATAAAATAAATCATTTACTCCAATTTCAAAAGTCTCCATAAGATTTAATACTTCCAACATAACTATAAAATTCTTAAGTCTCAGGGGCTAGGGAGATGGCTCAGCATTTAATAGCACTGGCTGCTCTTGCAGAGGACCCAGGTTCGATTCGCAGTACCCACATGGTGGCTAACAACCATCCATAAGTCCAGTTCCAGGGGATCCAATATCCTCTTCTGATCTCCATTGTCATTGCATGACACGGGTACGCTTTCATACAAGCAGGTAATACACCCACACACAAAAATAAAATAAATAAATAAATAAATAAATAAATAAATAAATAAATAAATATCCCATGTTTCTTCTGGACTTAAGGCAAACTCTGTGAGCCGCTATAACATCAAAAAAAGTTACATACTTCCAACATACAATACCACTAAATAAGCATCCTCATTCCGAAATGGAATAGGTGCACAGCAAGAAAATATTGGCCCAAATGAAGACCAAACCCCAACAGGTCAAATGTCAAATCCTGCAACACCATGTCCAGCATCTGGTGCCCATGATGGAATCATCTGGGCTCCAAACTATGCACCTCGGATCAAACAGACACAACAAATGTACACACGATATTATATGAAAAAGATACAGAACACATATTTTCAGCCCATGAAACTTGCTCTAAACAGGCTACAGTCTCAGATATAAATCAAATGTTACAAAAATAAGAGGCAAAATATTTTTTATTATATCAGATCATATTGCAATAAAAGCAGTCAATAGTAAGAAAAACTACAGAAATTACACAAATGTATGGAGACTGAACAATAAAATTTTGAATGGCCAGTGGTCACTAAAGAAATTGGGGAGATTTAAAAATTCCTAGAATCAAATAAAAATGAAAAAATGATATATTAGTGCCTCTGAGATACAGCTAAGGAAATTCTAAAAACAAAGTTTAAGCGTGTTTACGTTTAAATAAATCATGGACCAGAGAAATGGTTCAGTGGATAAAGCACTTGCCAAGGAAGCATGAAGAGCTAAGTTCATATCCCCAGAACTGATGTAAACCTGGACATGGTAGTACATGTGCTCACATAGTACATGGAAAGGGGAGAGGAGAAATACCCAGAAGCTCACAAGTCAACTAGCCTGGAACCTGAAACTATGAACAGAGACCCTGCCTCAAAAAAGTGGAAAGCAAGGAAAGACATCCATAGTTGTTGTCTGTTCTCCACACATGTATCATTGTACCTGCATGCCTGCATCTGTAAACACACGCACAAACACACACACACACACACACACACACACACACACACAAATAAAAATAGAAAGATGAAAGATGAAAAGATCTCAAATAAATAACCTGATGATATACCACAAGGTTTTATGAAAACATCAATAATCCAAATTCAAAAAGAGCAGATGGTAAGAAACAGCAAAGATCAAGGCAGAAATTAATGGGGACTAAAAGAATAATAAATAGAATCAAAGAGTTAGTTCTTTGAAGCAATGAACAAGCTTGATAAGCCTCTAGCCAAACCAATCAAAAGAAAGAGAATACCCAAATAAATAAACTTAGAGAAAAAAAGGAAAGGTTAATTCCAATAAAATCCAGGTAATCATTAGCAGAAACCTTGAAAATTTAAATTCTAAAAAAAAAAAAAAAAAAATATCCAGAATAAATGAATAAATCCCTACTTACATAAACCTACTAAAGAGGATATCAACTTAAATTAACTCACTATAATCAATGAGACTGAAGCACTAATATAGTGTCCCAACAAAGAAAAGCATGGGAATAGACAGATTCACTGCTTAAATTCTACCAAGCCTTTAAAAAAAAAAAAAGCTAACACCAATACTTCTCAAAGTGCTTGGTAATAGAAAGTGAAGAAACCCTACCAAACCCGTTCTATGAAGCAATCATTATCCTGACACCAAAGCAGACTAGAACACAACAAAAAAAACCACTGACCAATTTCTCTGATGAACACACTCAAAATTCCTTGCAAACCAAATTCAAGAATGTATTAGAAAAAAACATACACCACAACCAACTGGCTTGATTCTAAGAATGCAAAGTTGGCTCCACACATGCAAATTAACAAATAAATAGACTTTTTTTTTTTGTCTTTTCGAGACAGGGTCTCCCTGTAGCCCCAGCTGGCCTGGAACTTGCTCTGTAGACCAGGCTGGCCTTGAACTCACAAAGATCCGCCTGCCTCTGCCTCCCAAGTGCTAGGATTAAAGGCGTGCGCCACCACACCCCGCCACATAAATAGACTTTTAAGGGCATAACTCATATGATCATCTCAAACAGAAAATGGACTTGAAAAGGTTCATCGCTTCATTATAAAAAGCCCTAAAGAAACTAGAGCCAGGCGTGGTGGCGCACCCCTTTAATCCTAGCACTGGGGAGACAGAGGCAGGTGGATCTTTGTAAGNAAAATGTCAGAATACTTGAAGCCTATGGGGGACATTCTCATTCAAACCATCACAGAAGGGGAGGGGAGGGAAGGGAACAGAGAGGGGAGAGAAGGGGAAGAGAGGAGAGGGGAGGCGAAGAGGGGAGAGAAAGGGGGGAGGGAAGGGGGAGGAAGGGGAGGAGGAGGAAAGGGAGAAGGAAGACTTAAAAAAAACAACACTTTTAACTCTTCATGGAAAAACAGTAAGTACCTGTTTCTGTATGTATCTGGGTATATAAAATTTAAAACAAGAAAGAAAACATTCAGGGGCTAGAGAGATGGCTCAGTGGTTAAGAGCACTTTAGGGGAGGACTCAGGTTTGGTTCCCACCACCTACATGGTAGCTCACAGGGATCCAACACCTTCTCCTAGCCTCCACAGCCACTGCACGCACATGTGCTCTTGCTACAAACATGCAGGCAAAACATTTGTACCAATATTTTTTTTTAATCTATAAAGAAACAAAAGAAAGGTGTGGCATGGTGGCATATACCTTTAATCCCAGCACATAGAAGGCAGAGCCAGGTGGGATCTCTATGAGATAAAGGCCACCCTAGTCTACATAGCAAGTTCCAGGCCAGCTAGGCCTACAGGGAGACCCTGTTTGAAAAAAAAACTGAAAACAAAAGAAAAAAATACATTCAGGAGAAATTATTTTAAAATGTATATTAATATACCAGCCAGTCTGTTAACTTGGAAGAAAGAGTGAACTTCCTAGTAAAAAGGCCAAACATTAGTAGAAAGCTTAAAAAGTTTCCACAAAAGAGTTTGGATGGTTTTAAAAAAAAAAAAGCTACCATTTTTAAGTGACTGGACCAGATGGTGAATTCCATCTAATTTTAAACAGGAATTAATTCCAAAATTAGACTACTCTAGGCCACAAAGAAGTATTAGTTTCTTCAATTTGTCTTATGAAGTTAGTATAACCTTAAAACCCAAAAGTATAGAAAACATATGCATTATAATTCAATGGCATTAAATAAAAGCTTCAGCTGCATATTAAAATGTTTAATAGTAAACAAAATTCATTCTAAGAACGGTTCAAAATTCATTCTAAGAATGGTTCAACATTAAGAAACATTAATTAAGTACACCAAAAAGGAAGGAAGGAAGGAAGGAAGGAAGGAAGGAAGGAAGGAAGGAAGGAAGGAAGGAAGGAAGGAAGGAAGGAAGGAAACTGAAACTGAAACTGAAACATAGAACTAGCAAGATGGCCTAGTGCGTAAGGGCATTTTCTGCAAAGCCCGACAACCTGAGTTTGATTCCCAGAACCTACACTGTGAAATGAGAGAACTGACTCCTGCAAATTGTCTACATGCATGCTATTTTATAAAAATAAATAATAAATATAAAAAATTTAAATGGAAAAATGAACCATGATTATAACAATGAATACCCAAAAATTACCTTGAAAAAAGTTTAGTAATTACTAATAAAAACTAAATAACTTAGTAACTAAGTATTCTGGGAGTAATCAACCACTCTTTAATTAGAATTAAGGTCGACTTCCTAGGATAAAGTCCATACCTGATATTTATATCAGGCTTAGGAACCTGAGGCTAGACAAGTCACAGGACATAGAGAAGAGCCTAACACTAGTTTTCTACTAAATAGTTATCATGCTAAACTGACTCCTAATGACATATTGTCATACCCATAGACTAATGCATCTCTCAACTCTCACCAAAGTTTTCTTATACAGCAGATGATGATTAACATAGAAGCCTGCAACTGGCCAATGTGCACAAACAAGAGACTATAGAGCACTTATCCCTGAATAGGCTGGAGAGATGGCCTAGCGGTTAAGAGCGCCGACCGCTCTTGCAGAGGACCCGGGTTCGATCCCCAGCACCCACATGGCGGCCGAGAACCGTCTGAAACTCCAACTCCAGGAGAACTCCAGTTCCAGGGGAATCCGACGCCCTCTTCTGATCTCCGCGGCGTTGCACGACACGGGTGCACAGACCTGCACGCAGACAGAACACTGATACACATACAGAAATAAATAAAATTTAAAAAATGGCTAAAAAAAAAGCACCTATATCAAACTTCTCCCCAAGGCTCATGCGTATGTAGGAAGAGGGGAGTGGAAAGACTGTAAGAGCCAGAGTGGTGAACGACCACGGGAACAAGAGTTTTCCAGACAGCTGGTGGTTTACTCATCTGAACTCACAGTAATGGTAAAAGCATGCACAAGTCCCATTCAAGCTCAAACCAGTTTTTAAATGTAATACTTCTTAACAAAAGCATTGATACACATAAATAAAATTAATTCTGAGAGTTCTCTGATTAAATGTCTGAGAGACTTTTGATACATATGAAAATACCTAACCTACAGTAAAGTACAGCAAAAGAAATGGAAAAGATATTAAACACTGAAATTTTATATATATATATATATATATATAATACATATACACACATATTACATATATGTGTGTACATGTGGATATGTGTGTACATCTACTCACGACATTAACATATCTACTTACATACATTCATATACACAAATACCACTAAATTCATATATAAAAATACATGTATATCTCTTTACCAAAAACAAAAACAATACATAATTATACAATTGTACTTATTCTTTATTAAAATAACTAGTTTACCTGTTTGGGAAGTCGGAACAAGGAATTCTTATAGAAAATGTCCTTAGCCTGGCTCCATGTGCCATCGATGAGGATGATTGTGGAAGGATAAACAGGAGTATCTAATATAAATTCTTCCAAATTAGTAGCTTCGGCCCCTGGATATAATATTAGTGTACCAGAGTCCCGGCAAACAGCTGAAAGTTCAATATCTCTAAAACAATAATTTTTAAAATATCTTCATTAGGTTTGTGGAAAATATTTTACTATACTTAACTAAATTCCTAATAAAAGTTTTCTTTTAGTCATCTGTCTAATCAAATAGAGACACTAGTTCTAAAGGATAAATCTGAAGTCTTGAATTTTGTCCACTCTTACACTGACTTTTTAGGCACAACTCTTTCCATTTTCCTCCTCATTACTTTTCTCATCAAGGTTTTCTTATCCAATCACCTGTTATACAATTTTAACCTTCACGAAGAAAGATCTGTGTAGGAAGGAATCGTTTTCAGGTCCCTGATTTAATTTACCTTTCTTCACTGAAGCGGCGCCCAATCTTTACTTCACATTTGTCCTGGGGAAGGCATGCTTCCAGCAGAGGGACAGTCCGTAACACTTTGCTTTCCTTTAATGAAAAGTCAAAACATGGATGTTTTTACTTAGACAAACATTTTTAAGACATTCGTGATGAAAAGCAATGGTAGAGAGCTTGCACATCAGGTAGAAGGCCTAAGTTTCAGCCTCAGCCTTAGAATGAAAAAACCTGTGAGAAACATCTGATTTCTTTTTTAGTATTTTATTACTTTCATCTTATGTGTATGAGTATATTGCCTATATGTAAGTGCACCCATGTTGTGCAATGCCTACAGATGTCAGAAGAGGCCATCAGATCGCAGGGAACTGGAATTACTGAAAGTTGTTGGCCACCATGTAGCCACTGGAAATCGAACCCAGGTCCTTTGCAAGAGCAGCCAGTGTTCTTAACTACTGAGCCATCTCTCCAGCCCCCCAAAATTTGATTTCCAACTTTACAGATTTTTCTGAGTCTTTTACTGAGGACCACAGTTTAATAAGCAATAATGTTTCTTTGCTTTATCAGTATTAAGCATAATTAATTATTAACTTAGTAAGGTATAGTTACAAGTTAATGGATAACCATAAGTTACAGGGTGATAACTATTATCAAAATACATTATACACATGTACAAAAATGCTATAATGAAACCTATTATTGTGCATAATGATGCATGCTAATAATAGACTAAATAATTATAAATTAGAACTATACATAAATTTGTGTCTAACTGAACAATTTATTCTGATAAGCTTTTTATTTCAAAAGTATGAAGTAGGTCAGCTTACAGTGATAGCCTAGATCTCTGTACTAAAAAAAAAAAAAAAAANCAAAAAAAAAAAAAAAAAAAAAGCAAAATGCTCAAAAAAATAAAAAGACAACTCAAAAAGTCAGAGGCACAAATTTAGAGTTACCAATGGCCAAAATGGACCAATTTGAGCATCAACCAATTTGAGCATCAAAACAAATATTGGACTATAAACCAAAGTATAAAATAAAAAAAAATATTACCTATAAATCATTATTAAATAAATAAGAGGAAAGCATCTTCCTTACACCACAATTCTAAGTCAACAATGCATATACTTGCCACTCTAGAAAGGGAAGCTTACTTTCTTTCCCACTTGAGTGGGCTGCACTTATGGTGCTCAAAAGAATGTGGAGCAGAGACTTGCCCACCAGTGGTCTTCAGCATCCTAGCCTCCACCACTGAGACAATTCTATCATTAATCCTGTAGAGACAGATGGTCAGCAACTATGCTTGAGGTGGAGTTTAGAAATTTTTCCAGCATTTTATATAATGTTCTTCTCCTTTACATCACTATGAAGATTTACTATCCATGCTTTTATTAAAGTAATATGTGTATATATCAAATTTAAAATGATAAATACTTAAAATGCTATAGCTGTAACCAGGTATACTCATCAGTACTACTTCCAAGAAATCATCACTGTTTTAGCTATACCTTCTGAGAATTACCTCTGTATTTCCTATGATATGTGTGACTTACAATTTTGATGTTTCAATTTTATATATTAGTTAAAACTAGAAATCATCATCATTACAGCTAATATTAGGGCATACAATTACAATATGTAGATATACTCATTTACTTTTCACACACACACACACACACACACACACACACACACACAAAATAAATAAATAAAATAAACACAACTTTGATTGTGGCCATTTTACTAACAAGGTAATTGAAGCCCAGAGAGGTAAATTAACTTGCCAAAACTGAGTAATGTCAATGTTATCTGAAAACAACTGTGCTATTATATTGTAGAATCCCTTAAAAAAATAAACAAATAAAAGAGAAAAAAAAAAACAGAAAATAAATAAATAAACATTAGAGTAAAAAAAAAAAATTAACTTGCCCAGGCCTCCAGAGTTTACAAAGATATTAATAATTTGAAAGCTAGGTACTCTTGTTCTAGAACCCTTACTCTTAAATTCTAAACTGTCTAAGTAAGCTTCTTATGATGAATGAGCATTCTGCACTCTTTTTTTTTAATTTTATTTATTTATGTATGTATATGAATGTACTGTCTGCATGCAGGTCTGTGCACCCGTGTCGTGCAATGCCGCAGAGGTCAGAAGAGGGTGTCGGATTCCCCTGGAATTGGAGTTTCAGACGGTTCTCGGCCACCATGTGGGTGCTGGGGATCGAACCCGGGTCCTCTGCAAGAGCGGTCGGCGCTCTCAACCGCTAGGCCATCTCTCCAGCCCCGCATTCTGCACTCTTACCTCACTGCTTATTCTCACATCTTACAGTTATAACTAAATCAATACAGTGTTTACATCTTATGTCTAAATATACATTATGCAGAAAGACCATGCAGCTTAACATAATGCTTCTTTATTGTAAAGCTTTTTTAAATTATTTTTTAGATAACTTCTGTTTTTAGCTTAAAGTACTTTTCTACATACATGTCTTTGAAAAGTCCATCCTATCACATCCATATCATCTTCTCTACCATATTTCTTTTCCCAAAGCTTCTACCTGAAATATATCCAAATGGTTTTCAATCATATTTTTAAAGGAGAATCATGAAACTGGCAGATACATTTATGCAAAACAGTATGCTGAACTTACCCACAGTAGCCTAGTAGTACTGAATTAGATGAAGACAGGAAAGTCTCTTTGCCGATAAGGAAAACCAATTTGGATGTACTTATATATACATTAACTACATACATAGCAGACACTATTTTAGTTGAATCATCTAAACTGAGGATTAGCCATGGTTAAAAAAAAA